>CM076739.1:4206362-4743862 GCA_038501795.1 Pseudopleuronectes americanus | reverse complement strand
GTTGACATTAATCTATGCTCCACCCTAAATTACCACTGACTCTTCTAAGAGAGAACGGTTTAAAAAAAGGGAAGTTGGTACTCACCACTGAAAGGCATTATAGTGGAAGTAGACCATTCCCAGGCCATACAGAAAGGCAGCATTCTGGGTGAAGTGGGATAAAGGTGCAAGGTCATAAATAAATTAAATAAAAACAGAGTAGATCCACAATGTTCAAGAAATATAACAACGGTGAACCTCAAATTTGTAAAAGTATAATAATGTGCCGGTAAAATATATTTTATTAAGTACATTTCCAGCTCTTCTGTCTAAACCCCAAACTGCTGATTCAACCTTCATTACGTCATCATGTCTTTCATACTCCATTTGTCCTTGTAAACATGATACATACATATTTATATACAGTAACATTGTGGCCATTTATACCAAAAACGAGAAATCAATCTGACCGCAAAGTGTCATGTTATCAGGACATGAAACTCAAAACCGCACTTGCCACGGCATCTAAACCAATCGAGACCATACGTGCTTCCTGTGTGTGAGCGAAATATTTTGTGGGAGAGAGAGCAAAACTGTATGTGTGTGAGTAAATGAGAGGGTGAGAGACATGTGCATCTTACCTTCCAGTAGTCTGACTGTAAACTGTAGTACCTCTGGTATGCCGATAATGCTGCAATTAAAAGAGGAGAGGGGGAGACTGAGATTAAGGCAAACTAGGAAACATTTGTGAGAAGTCAGCGTTTACGTCGAGCTGTAACGGAGCCAGCTGCAGGTTGGCAGACGCTTTTGCTACGTATGCATGGAGAAATTTGCTATTAGATACACGTAAAATCAATTAAGTTTGAATGAAAGTTAAATTAAAAGTTAAAATCTCAGATTAGAAGCTCAGAAATCTATTCTAAGCCAGTTTGTCAAACCAGCAACACGCGAGGACCGGATGATTACACAAACCACTGAGGAGGAGATCACTCACCTTTCGGATAATCCTCCAAGAGGAGGTTGAAGTGGCCGAGCTGGCAGAATACCTCCGGCTCCACTTTCCCCTCGGCCTTGAGGATGAGCGAATCGTAGCAGCGGACAGCCTGAAACGGACAGAACGGGTCAGACGTGCATGTCAACATCCACGCCTCTGTTATGCAAAGACAAGGCACACGTGGTGGAGAAGGCGAGGGAGGAAAAATCACAGAGGGGAACGTCGCACAGAAACTTTTCAAAGTCACAGCACGGCTGACGTCAGCTTCCTAACTCTGGGCCAAGTGGACTCAAATTCTGTTCAGCAGATAAATATCAGGCCCCAACTTACTGGAATGAAGTCTGCTGCAGATAAGGCTGCTTGAGGCCTTTTTATTTTTAAACTTCTTATATTACAGATTTTCCTGTGCTGATAAAAAGAGGTACAACAGCAGCTGGAGAATTTGGACGCTACAAGATCTATGCAGTAAAGCAGTGTTTTACCAAATAAAAAAAAGAAGAGCAACTACACACGGTGCACACACATTGCTGTTTTTCTCCACACATGCATTTAACCACCATCTAATCCGAGTGCATTCTCCAAGCCTTCACATTTGATCACTGCACGGGAACAGTAACAGCTACAGTGCAGCGCCTGGGGAACATTCCCTCAGTTCATGTCAGTAACACATTTAAAAAGTCAAACACAGAGATCTCAAGTCTCAAACAGGATAGTCTTACTTTGGGAATTTGAGAGTTATAGCAGGTAATCAGCAGACATCACTGGTGTAGGACCACACACATGTTGGGTACCGATCATCCGGTTATATGGCATCAAATTACTACATCTCCAACCAAGCAGGATTCACCCTCTGCACTCTACTTCAGATTAAACCACAACCAAGAACATTGATTTATAGCAAGTGCACTAAACCAGCCCAATTTCTTGTTGGGACATGGGACCTTGCCAGTTAACCTGGTAGCATTTTATATTCTTTTTGAAAGTGAGATGCCGTCGACAGCCCGAGCTCACAGTAGCAGACCCCAGCTGTGAAATGAACCCAACCATATTGTCCACATCCTTCCTCCTTCCAAGGCAAACCCACACCAGAGTGACCTCCCTGGCACACGACAAGTATCTGGTGGTTGACGCACACAAGGGCCAACTGTTGGTCCTTGGACTGTGATGCAGCCTCATCATCTATGATAGACAAGTTGTTCCTCTTCAGACATGAGGATGTACGGACGACTCTTAAGAACACAGATGTTCACTCAGCCACACAAGCAAGTGGCAGACAGCCGTCCTCATTCATGAGCGCAGATCTGCTTCACTCACTGGCTGCAGTTTGAATATTAAGAAAATGGTTAAAAGAAGTCCCTCAGTAACAACAGTGTTGGCTTTTGATTTACAGGAGAGCGTCAGAGTTTTACTGTTGTTCGACCTCTTCCCCATAAAGATGTGTCGTACGTGATTAGTTCCTATCGTGCCTTTATCACATTCATTCCATTCTCGGGAAGGCACACCATCTCATTACTGAATAGGTGACCACATTAGATACGGCTCCATGAAATCACTGTTTACTTTCTGTAATTCGCTGCTGTGCCAGAGAGCAGTGATCGCGCTGAGCAAAGGGTTTTCAACGGAGGGCCAATCGGCTAAAGATGTATTATTCTCAGAGTAAAACCTGCAACGTGTGGATGAAGAATTCTGCTGCACGTGGACACAGATGTGTGTGGAGACAGTTCAAGGGCCAAACCTCAAGGGAAAGCACTGAGATCACAGACACAAGTCACCACACACGGGTCAATCAGGGTCAAATAAGATAAAAATCAAAGTTATTTTGGTCTGATTATCTGAAGAGGCCAAGAAAACTCCAGTAGGTCATGATTAGATTCTCAATGGTGTGTTTCCAGTCTAATGATCGTCTGTGATGAAGAATAAACTTAAAATGGAAGTAATATCACTCCGAATTCATGGACACACAAACAACATGAGGCTGCCAAGCTGACGGGTGATAATATGCCCGTAACTTAGTAAATGCATTATCTTATCAACCATGCATTCACACATACCATGATGCAGCTGTATATAGTTCTAGTCTTGGCTAACACTTAAAACCATTTCTACACTACCTTGAAAGAGGATGTCTACTAAACATTGTGTCACAAGCGTCTTCTGTGTGAAACCGGCTCGCCCTTTCAGACACAGACTAAAACAAACAATGTTAACACTATTGTTATCAGCAATTACACCACATCCAATACGAGTTGGGAACTGGGTCAAACACAATAACGGGACAGAGACGGTATTACATGAGAATGTGAAAACTTGAGGGAGAATCCGTCCACGCTAGCATTGGTGATGTGACAGCACGTGCCTTAACAACTGATTAATATATCTATTGGAATGTTATAGAAGTTTTGCATCTTTGTGATGATGTACTTTATTTGAATATGTCATTCACAGAGTTAACCCTACACTACCATAAATAGATGCTTAACATGGAAGGCTACCTGAAATGTTGACCATCATCCAATCAACTGCTTAGTTTGCAGACATTAACCTATCCAAACATCAACAATGCTGACACACCTTGATAATCCAACTTAAGAGGACACCCACGTTCAAAGCGTATCTTCCGCTGGAGTTGTTCTAAGTTAACGTCACTGCAATCTAGTCACTGGTGGTGATACAGTGACCTAGTTCTGTCAGCGATGTCGATCCCAGTGTTTGCTGCATCTACACAGAGCAACAGTGAGGAGACGCGACCACTGAGAACAGGTCAGTCACTCAAAACTAATGAGCGATGAGCAGAAATGAATCCATTAAACCATTTAAGTGTTCAAATGAGGAATGTGACAAGATAAGACAGTTAATCAATTAAAACTTTTTGTTTTGTTTTAAACAACTCAGCAGATTCAATTCAAATCTCCATCCCCAGATGCAGAATGGGGGGAGACAGGGATTGAACCGCCGACCTGCCAGCTAGTGGGCGACCTGCTCTACCTCCTGAGCCACAGCCGACCCAAAGAAACAAACAAGAGCTTATACAGAGCATACAATAAATTATGATCACAGAGTATGAATTGTGTCATGATGACGTCCAGAATCTGCATCACATAGTGAAATAATGGTTTCACGATTGCAACCAATGCCATTAGAGGCATTATCTAACAGCTTATTGAGATGAACCAATCATTTCTCATCGTATGGCATAAATGATGTCATGATGAAAGTAGGAAAATCTGTAGCATTTCCTGGTTGCCCATGCAGAGTGTGCCTCACCTCTCTGATGCTCTTTATTTGTTTTCACAGCCCAAGAAACTATTAAGAGTCAATGTCTCCCAAATGCATTATGTGACAGACAGACACTCCCACACTAATGTATTTGTCCAAAGCTATTGTCTTAACCACCAGCATATTCCACAATGTGAAATACTTTGTTTTCTGTCATTTGATAGTCTGTTATCAGTGTGGTTGTGATGCAATTTTCCTACTTTCCTGCTGCTTGCAATGGATCAGGCATATTTTCTCTCAATCTTTACACCAGTGTCCTGATTATTGCGATGCAAAGGTCCATCATTGTGGCTCAGGGGTTCGAAGCAGCTTGTCCACTAACAAGAGGGTTGATGGTTCAATTCCGGTCTCCCCTGATCTGTGTGCTAGCAGATACTAAACCCCAAATTACCCCCGGAGGGTTTAAAATCTCTTAAAGCTGTGTTTACCTTGCTGTGTGTGTCACTTTGAGCTGTAACAAAACATTACTTAATCAACTGTTGTTATATCTACTTTATATATAAAGTTATAACACAGTCCGGGAAAAGACTGCGTTCTGTTTGCATCCGTCAACATTTGCTGACGTACTCGAGTTGTTTAGGGTCAGCCCTGTGCAGATGACTGCAACATTTTCCCCTCACAGGACATTTCAGGACCGTGCGCGGTGGGAAAACGGAACACACCGACATACTGAAGCTGATGTAATGGTGTAAACCTGGGTTTGCTCGTAGCACAAGTGTGGGAATATGACAGGAAAACGTGACAAAGACAAACCATAACAACCACAGCCATCGGCAACACATCCATTGCATAAGGCAAAAAAATAACACACCAAGGGGGAGTGTGTTTTTTGAATGGATCCCACAGGCTACGACACAGAACACACCTTTTACACACAACCAGGCTGTTTCAAGATGGATGGTGAGCACTTGAGCACAATTGCTAAGCAAAGCATTTAAAAACACGTTAAAAAAACCCATTGCATCAGTGCTGTTTGCAAATGCAAGTAGAATCAGAAGCCATGCACGTTGATGAGCCGGCTCCGCTTTGAAATTAGGAAGTGCACAGTTTAGTTGAAGCATGCAAGTGTCGTACACCAGTGCTTTTCTCTGCTGCTCCTGTGCAGCTAAGGCCCAGACGAGGAGCTGCACTTCCTGGGTGTCCCACACCACCTAGCGAGCGGATCCGTGGCTGATCCCCTCAAACCCTCCAGCTGTCAAGAGCACCATCGAGATAAATCCCCCACAAGTGGGGCTTTTGCTCTTTGTTAGCTCGGCTCTGCGATGACCACAGGTAGAACTGTTTAACACGTAGGGAGCACATGCAGACGCAAATGACGACTGTAAACAAAGGATCCTGACGCCACCTTAGTGCGTGAGGGGATCACACCCCTGCAAAGAGCTGGGATCATGTGTGGGTCATTAAAACAACACTTCGGACACACACACACGCGACCAGGAGCGGCGTGTTCACATCAAATCGGGGCTACTGCCATCGGTGTCACTCCGCCGTGTCCCGCCATCTTGGACAGGCAGCCAGCCATTAACGTTACTTGTAACGTTTGTCAACTCGTTCAACACAGACTCTGGAATCGACCCCGGGTACAGCGGATCAATGCAGTGTCACGAAAACAACACAAAACACAATGCAAAACAACACGAAGCAACGCAACAACATACGGGGTGTAGCTAACCTCGCGTAATCAGGGCTAAAGCTGCCTTTGGTGCACAGGGGCAGACGGCTGCTACGTTAACGTTACTTCCACATACGTTATGGCCCCTTAAGATTACATGCGGGTTAAATGTGACATGTGTGAGTGTAATAGCTGCTACACAACAACCCAATGGCAACGTAAAACTTTCAGAGTGCAGTGTTTGCAGCGATCGGTGTGCTACACAAAACCGTGACGACGTTGTGTTGTTGGTTGGTGCAACTGCAAGCACACATGGATACGTTGTGTGTAATAGCCAGCCAGCTAACAGGGGAGGGGGGTAGCCTCGGGAATATTACGATATGTCGGTGCTAACAGGGTAACAGAAGGACAGGGACATGGCTAGTTTGGCTAGCTGCAGGTGCGGGGTCGCCGATCACCGGATAAGATGCAGCTAACTAGCGAGCTAGCTCCCATGCTAAATGAGGGGCTAGCTGGCCTTGGTGTCTTTAGCGAGAGGGCCACTCGCGATCACACTGGCTCGCCGCTTAGAGAGCAATTCCCCGCCTTGCATACGGGGGGAAGCTGGAGGAAGCGCAGGGGCAATCGGCGAGTAAAACAACATCCAGTTAGATTTGCTACCTTCATCAACAGGGCCTTCGTTCTGGCGCCATCTTCATGAAGCTTCTGAAATCCAAACAGTGAGCTGCAAACAAGAAGACAACATAGGAGGCTCAGTATCAGTGGCAGAGGGGGTCGGGGACATTCTCGACATGCGACGGGCGCAAAACAATTTAATTTCACACGGAGCGCGCGTGTGAGTGCACGGCGCGACTTTCCCGACCTGTCGATCCCGGCCAAACTGTCCCTCTCCGGGGCTGTCAGTGTCGGGAAGTCCTCCTCTGTTTCACTCGCTTTTCCCGCCGCCATTTTCTTTCCCTCATCACCACCAGAAGAAGCCGAGCCGAGACTCCGGGCGGCAGCGCAGGCAGCGGCGGCGAGAGACACGCCGCACGACTGCATGGGAGATCGCGACGCGGCGGCGGCACAACGCGCGGCTCCGGCCGAATCAAATAGGAAAAACCGCGGGGAACAAAACGACGGAAAACTTTTCTCCCAGGATGAGAAGATGCGATTCGATGTAGTAAATCCTTTCGGGGGGACAGACGCGCTCTCCGGGTGGCTCCTCAAACGTCACATCGTTCATCACAAAGTGCTCCTGCGCCGCAGTTTGAACGAAAGAACTGCGCGCTAGTTCCCAGGCGTGAGTATTTCGCAATAAAAACGCGTTTCGGCCGCGAAGATAAAAGTTGTTATAATTGTGTCACCTAAGCGAACCCACGCGCCGCTCTGGCCACGCCCTCTCCCCCTCCTCGGCCAATGGGAGCAGCCGCGTCCCGCCACATGACTCCCCCTGCTATATCATTCTTTTATCTCAAATATTCACATTCTCCTCTGCAAAATAACTCATTTATCAACGTTGCGGTGACTTTAAAAAGGCTTTAAAAATCATCACGTGCACGAACCTGTGTGCAGCACGCGTGCAGCAAAGTGCTAAAGCATCCCCCCCTCACGAAAGCATCATTTCACACAGTGAAATAAACTACAACATAAAATATATCCACACTTTTGCAGGTCGCTTTCTCGTGAACCACTCGCTCTGCAGCTAAAGTTCGTAGCATTTTTTTATTTTAATACAAATCGCGCTTCAAGCTAGTTTTATTATTTTAAGTTATGAAGTTGCTAAAATTGCAAGATCAAAGCATTTGTAACTGACGTGGCAGGGCATCATCGCGTGGGCGTGGCCTCGCATTGTCAACATCCTGGTGCGAGAGCTGGGTCTCTCCAAAATGGCGACGGTGGACAACAGAGAAGGTTGGTGATGGTATTTGTTCTAAAGAAAACGCCTTATCAAGCTCATTTAGGAGAAAATGTCTAATTTCGCAACCAGAGATGATACTAGTGACGTACGACCTCGACATTGATCTTTACAACTGCCCATAAAGGAAATACGAGTGTGCTTCATGATGAATTGGTAGCCATTTGACGTTAGCTACCTAGCATTAGCCTCCTTAGTCATTTGCCTAGAAAGGACCAGCTAGCCCCCTGTAGAGCCTGATACAAATAATGTAGTCAATTAGAAATACATTTAAAATGTAAATAAATAAACTGAGGTGTAGTGTAATTTATTGTGTATATAAAGCCCTTGTTCTCATTTGTTCTGAAAGGCTAGTGGCAGTATATCTGATATTTTGTTGATAACTTTATATGTTCTGGTCTGAAAGCAGGTCAGGATGACCCAGAGAGTGAAGATGAGGTGTATGAGGTCGTGGACCTGACAGAATACGCCCGGAGGCACCAGTGGTGGAGCAGGGTGTTCGGGAACAACTCGGGCCCCATCGCTGAGAAGTATTCTGTGGCCACTCAGATCGCGATGGGAGGGGTGACTGGATGGTAAGGCCTGGGTGTCCCATCTGGATCAGCTGTTTGTTCTGTTTCTGACAAAAGAATAAAGTTGTTAATGTGTTAGAAACATACTGCTAATCGATGCAGTGTGTTTTAAAGGTGTAATTACATCCCTTTAAATTAAGTACCTCTATTCAATATCTGTCTGTACTCTTAACAAAATTAAGTAAATAAATTGTTTGGGAAAACCTCAGGCCCCATTGGTGAGAAGTATTCTGTGGCCACTCAGCTCATGATGGGAGGGGTGACCGGATGGTAAGGCCTGGGCTTCACATCTGGATCAACTGAGGTTATTATACTATTTTTGACAAAAGAGTTAAGTTGTTAGAAACATACAGCTATCAATGCAGCTTATTCCAAAGGCAAACATGGCTGAGTAGCCATGATGTGTTATTACATCCCTATAAAGAAAGTACCTCCATTCAATATCTGTCATTACTCCTCACATTAAATAGTTTTTACAATTTAAACACTCCTCCCTTCTTTTCAACATACACAGGTGTGCTGGGTACGTCTTCCAGAGAGTCGGGAAGATAGCTGCTACTGCTGTTGGTGGAGGCTTCCTTCTATTACAGGCAAGGGCACCATAACACAGTGTTTGTGTAGCCGCAATAATTAAAGATTAAGCTCATCATTTTATTAGTACTACTAGAGGAATCAGTAAAATAGAAACATCAGAACTACTACGTAAGTAAATATGCAAAGTAAATCCAGGTAAAAAAGAAAAGAAAGTATTCCTTTCAACGTAAACATAATATATCAGCACTGTCTCTAAGTCCTTTTGTAAGATTCATATTATGCCCATTTTCATCACTGACAACTGAAGATGCCATCTGCACAGTGGGATGGTCAGCCTGTTCATTCTCTAGAGCAGAAAGAAAAGGCCATCTGGATTATTATGGGGTGTTACCATTCTACCGTTGTCTTATTTCCGCATCTTTGGATTACACCAAAGACACTCAGTTAATTTGTAACTATCACACAAAAAAGTAGTCACGTGGTGATGTAAGAAATGACCTTGGATCTCTGTGTTTTTGCTTTTGTCAGACATTGGCACATAGAAAACAATAAACTCAAGGCTTCCCGGATTAAATGTTCCCTGAATACTTTTTAAACTATTTTGAAAATGGCTTTTGCATCACATCTCTGCTTTTTTAATAGAATCTTATTTTTAGTAGAAATTACATAGAGGGAAATCATGGTCCAGATGAAGCTTAGATTAATTCTCTATAGAACATATCAAAACCCGTCAGATGGTCATTCTGTATATAGTAGCACATAAAAATATAATTAAAAGAGACCAGTTCAAATTGGTTAATATCAGATTTGGAGCCAAATATTTCCAGACGGCTTATTTAACTTCAAAGTGGACAACTGGGTTTAAAACAATTATGGAATCAAATTAATTTGTTATTGAATATATCCATTTTGATTACGACTTTATTTCTTTTCTACAGATTGCCAATCATAGTGGCTACGTACAGGTGGACTGGAAGAAGGTGGAGAAGGACGTGAATAAAGCAAAGAAACACTTGAAGAAGAGGGCAGACAAAGCCGTCCCTGAAATAAACACCTTCATTGAGGAGGTAAAGGTACCAGGAACAAAGCTTGCTTTGTCTTTCATGCTTTTGCACATTTTTTGTTGACATAAACATTTCTTTCTGTTTACTAGAAAGGGGCTCCTCTCTACTTACACCCAACATCTCTAAAACATCTACAAAACTATACTTATATCCTTTTCTTTGACGTCCTGTTTATGGTGGTGGGGGGAGGGGGATGTTAGTGCTTAATCTTCAAAGCAGCAATGCCATCTAGTGTACTGTGGGCTGTAATACACTCACAACCCATGACACAGCAGACTGGTGAGAGGTGTTGGATCAATACACTTTCACACCATTAACGGGTGTTTTGTTGTGTATCCATACTCAGAATGTATAGTTAATTAGGCTGGGTCACTAGATGGTTTTAATAGATGGTATTTCCCTTCTAAATTCCCTCTAGTCCTGATTCGTTTCATGGCTTTATTGCTCATGATCACTCAACCAGTTCACACCTTTTCATTGGTTTATCTGTTAATTTTCGATCTCCTATCAACTCACCCTTCTTCCTCTCTCTCCTACGCAGGCCACAGACTTCATCAAGAGGAACATCGTCATGTCCAGCGGCTTCGTCGGCGGCTTCTTTCTGGGTTTGGCGTCCTAACGCCGCTGCGCATGCCGCACTCTCCACTTACTGTGAATCACATCGCTGCATAGGTCACTTTCCTCTCTGCTGTTTACCCCTCAAGGCCCCTCCTGTGCATTGATTTATGGAGGGGGGTTATGTTGAACATTAAAGCATGATCTGTTGTGACAGTGTTACTAACTGTTTTATACTTTTAAACCAATAGCAGTTCATTATTTCCGGGGGGGGTTAAGTACACATTCTGAAGTCTGTATCAGAGTGTGTGGAGAATTTTAGTTCTTGGATGTACTGTGAAGACTCTAATGCTAAACATGCCGAGCTGAAACAAAGAACACAGATAAGACTTAATCGTCGTTGTCCCCTCCTGTATATTTGCCGGGTGGATGCTGATCTTATACTGTTAGAAGTTGGCGTGTGTGGGCGCAGCTGACAATATAGAGCCACCCCCCTTTTTTGAGCTGTAAATACCCACACAAAAGGAAATATTATATAAACAGCGAAGGCAGCAAAGTGGGAAGTTAACACTGTTCCCCAGTCTCGT
The DNA here is from genome assembly GCA_038501795.1 of Pseudopleuronectes americanus. Classification (NCBI taxonomy): domain Eukaryota; kingdom Metazoa; phylum Chordata; class Actinopteri; order Pleuronectiformes; family Pleuronectidae; genus Pseudopleuronectes; species Pseudopleuronectes americanus. The sequence continues at coordinate 4,732,792 of CM076739.1, read as the reverse complement.
TGCTTTGGGCAATTTTTTTATGTAACTGAAGTTTGGTGAGTTTGTGCCGTTTAAGCACCAGAGCAAAACAGTGTTTTTGAGGTCTTGCCTACTGACTGGGGGTTTAAACAAAAGTATTTTTCCATTCTGAGGAGTTCTTAATCATATACAACACATATCAAATGGCTAAAGCTAAATATTCCATCTGTTTACCTCTACTTTGAAAATTAACCACAACTGTTGATTACAGATTCCCATAATCCTCAGCCACATTTCACTGGCAGGACGAGCATCTGCTGTACACTAATTACTGCCATCGGAAGCTCAGATACCAAAAGAGAAACCAGTCCCGTCATTAAAGAGCATAATGGAGCAGTGATTTCTGAGTCCTCCACCCTCGCTGTTGTCCCTTTGCATTTAGAAGTGTCGGTGTAGCAAAAAGCCACACAAAGGCGATGCTCGGTTGTCGTGTCAAATATCCACACAGAATAAGTTGATCACAAGTTGCTTTTTTGTTGTGTTTGCCTTTTACTTACAGTGCAATATACAGTAATGTTTCAGATGCAAGGTTTGATTCTAATGAGCTTGTATTCTCATTACCCCCTTTATTTTTTGATAACCTCATTTGAGCTGTGTCTATGGAGTTTAAGTTACCAGATTTTCTTTTGAGAAACAATAAAAGAAATGAAAAACAGAATAAGTTGGTCTGAATTTGTTTCTTGATGGATCCCTCGTCAATCGATTGAAAAACTACAAACCCACTTGGAACCTGAACAGTATGGCCAAACGTTTTGACATTTTTAGCTTTTATTTACAATTAAGAAAGACAAGATAACGTTAACAAATATGTAAAATATAATATTTACAAGAAGGGGTGGAACTTAAGCATTTTTGCTTAACAGACAAAGTAGACAGGGTTAAGAAGTTGGAACATAAGAACTTTTTCCTAAAAACATAATCCTAACAATAATAACATGTGTTTAAATTGTAGTCTAGGGGAAAGGAAAATACTCCAGCATCTGAAATGCCGAAAAAAATACATTTCCAATCTATGTTGTGAAAAAAAAGGTATTTTATTAAAAAAAGATTAGCATGGTTGTTAAAAACAAAAAATCAAAAGGGATTGCAGAGTTTTTCGGGTCCTGGGAGAGGCTGTTTCTATAATGAATGCTGCTTTTGCAACATTGCAGTGCATGTTAAATCTTTATTGCTCAGATGGGCATTTTGAGGAGGGCACACTCTGTCAGAAGAGTTAGGGTGGTGATCATGTACCTGCTGTTGGAGATCTGAAAGAAAAGGGGGGGAAATATTATTATGTTTGCCAAAAAGACAGGGAAACAAAATCAATCTGGCGAAAAACTTTGTGAGAACAGAAATTTCTGCCAAATCGTACCTTGATCCTGCCGTTGCACTTGGCTGACCCCAGTGCCGTCGTGACCTGCCTCAAACTTCCTGCCGACAGATCCAGCCTGAAGTGTCTGAAGAAATGTCCCTTCAGCCCCTGCATGAGGCTCATCACCTCCTTAATATCAATACTACTCCCCTCCTCCTCCTCCTCTTCCTCATTCTCCTTCTGCCGACCCGTCCTCACACTGCACCACAGCTCCCAGGCGTCTTGGGGGTTAACCGTGTAGGTGACCTGCAGCGGTGGCACCACAGGGAGAGTCCAGCTCATTTTGAGGTGCTGAATGCTGGATTCCGTGTGGCAGTTAGTCCATAGAGCCACCAGCCACTGCAAACTGGTGTGGTTTATTTCCAGGGGCCCGAAGCAGCAGTCAAATGTTTGCTGGAACCAGGATTTGACCAAACCGCTGAGATACTCGGAGCCGCTGCAGCCGAAGAGCGGCAGACAGGTGAAGTCTTTGGGAAGGGAGTGCAGGTAATCCGTGCTGCCGTTGATGCAGGTCAGCCAGCCGCTCCACACAGATCTCTGGGGCTCGTCCTGTCTGGCGAACAAAGGGTTTGCATGGATCTGTTGGGACAAAGGTAACAGTGATAAACAAAGAATGAGTATATAATGTGGAATATACTGAACCATGTACCACGACTGGCTTTAGAATGAAAAACTAAATCCTTGTGACAAAGTCAGCCTGTGAAGTCGCCACACTTGGACAGAGTCCTGTGCTCACCTGTATGAGGACGGTCTCAGCGTCATCGTCCGTCTCCGTCAACCCCTGCACCACAGAGAGAGCGACCCTGAAACCGCTCTGCAGTCCCTCCACTTCCACCGCCAAGCCCTGCTGCTTCTCCGCAGCAATGAACGCAGACAGCTGCCTGGAGTAGCTCTTCAGCTGGGTGTGCCTGAACTTGTACAGAGGAGAGACGTACGACAGCTTCCACTCCGTTTTCAACAGCAAGGCCAGATGCTCTGGATTCACCTTCTCCTGTTGGCAAAGAGAGGAGGACCATTTTGTACAATGTTATGCAATGATTAATATAAAAACATGGATAATAATGGAAAGGTTGTACTCACGCTGATATTATGGGACTTTGGAGCTCTTCTGCTGGTGTTGAGCCTCCGCACCGTCAACCCTGGAGTCAGGCCGAGCCGTGACCCGGCGCCTAGGCAGCTGCGGTACGACTGCCGGTAGCTCTTGCTTTTGCTCCTCCTCTGAACAACGACACTGTTGAGGGGAGTCCTCACCACACTGGAAATCACACACAGGTCACCACCATGGCATCAGCTTCTTCTCTTAAATGCCACATTAATGTTGGATGAAGTACGAGATATAAACCAGTTGGCTTCTCATGAATAAGTTGGTATTTAGAAACAACAGCAAGAATAAAGTGACCTAAACTTTGCAAACAAGCTTCATTAAGTTCTAGTCACTATACCATAGTATAGAGACGTCCAAATCTGATACTGTACATCTTTCTTTTTTATATATATAAATGAAAAGTGAAATTCAATAAGACATATGGGTTAAAACTTAATTTCGTCCGTAGAATTAGACACAACACTTGATTTAACACCGTTTAGGCTTCTGTTATTGTTTTATATTGGAGGAAGACGACTGCGAGACAAGTGAAGAGACATCAAAATGTAACCATTTCGATTTAGTTAAGTTCTCCCATGGTGTATTATCTACGCCGAATGGAAGGGAGGAGGCTACAGATGTATACAATGTGTAGTTGGGTCATTTATCAGTTTGGCACATTCCCCAAAAAGCTGAGTGAAGTTCAACTACGCGATTGCTGAATGTTGTTTGGTTGAGTTGTGTCTTCATACGGGTAACAGCGGGAAGTGTCGTGTATTTAGCATCAAAGAAACACACTGTGGACTGAAACCTGTCGTTTAGCTGTCATCAAGGTGAATGTGATTTATAAAGCAGCTTTAGTTCACTGTGAAAAAGGCAGGAAGACATTTACCTGTTATGAGGCGGCTCCATGTTTGGCGCACCGAAGGAAACCGGAAACAGATTTGAATGTCGCGCTCTCTTCTTCTTCTTTTTGTTGTTTAATGGCGGTGGGCACTTGACGTTAACGGCGCATTACCGCCACCTACCAGGCTGGAGTGTGGGTCCGAGTTTTTGGTCTGCGGAAATAGATACAAACAAAAAATAAAAACGTAACTTAAAATTAGATCCTCTTCATTAAACCAGTTTCTTTTAAAAACTAACAATATTTAAAATTGTCCTCCAATATTAAACCAATTCCTCAGGTTTATCTCTTTCACGCCACATGTCCTCAGCTCCTTGTGTAGTGTTTCTCTCTGTGTTATATTTTTGGCATTGACAGATGAAAACAATAGGGAAAACGCTAGAGAACAAACAGTTATAGCAAGGATAAGAATAGGACACACAGGACTAAATAAAACATTGCACTTAATTGGGAAACAGCCATCAGGGCAGTGGGAATGTGGTTTAGGGGAGGAAACTGTGTGTGTGTGGTTTTTTTTTAAGAAACTGGTTTAATGAGGAGGATCTAAGTTTAAGTAAAGTTGTTTGTTTGTTGTTTTATGTATTTCCGCAGACCAAACACTCTGACCCACCCTCTAGCCAGGTAGGTGGCGGCAATGCCCCGTTAGGGTTAGGTGCCACCCGCCATGAAACAACAAAAAAAAGAAGAAGAAGAAGCTGCTGCTGCAGACCTGACGTCATCTCCCTGATCCTGTGCGTCATGCTAACCAAATTACCCCACAGGTTTATTTATAGTTAATACCAAAGAATACTTTAGTGTTTCGGGTTGAGACAACACCTTCTGCCGAGCGACCACCTCCACCCAGAGCCAAACGACACAAGAAACCCGCGGATTATCGGGCTTTCCGCTTGTTTAGCTGCGTTATTCCCGTTTCCGGGTTAGCATAACGGTCCAGCTAGCCCAGCTTAGTGCAGCTTGGGGGCTAATACACCGAGAGCCGCTTGTCAGCTTTGGTGCTCCGTCAGCTGTTTGGATGTAAACATCGAAAACTGAGCTGCGTTAACATGAAATAAACACTCTATAGGTGCGTAGAACACTCAATTCAAACCAGCGCAAGCCGCCACGTCAGCTTTTGACACTTAGAAAGTCATTGATGGGGGACGTTAGCTTGCTAAGCTAACTTTGTGTGTGTGGATTTTCTGATTTCAAGACCAAAAACACACACGAGAGAAGCCACCGGGAGAGTCGAGATGCAGCGATCGAAGAAGGGCGAGGCGGAGGAGGCCACTGTGGATGTGAAGTTTACAGATTTACCAAACGCCCTGATCGCCTGCAGAGTGCCGGAGGACCTGTTCGGGGAAGGCATCCTCAAGGTAAGAAGCTAAAGGCTGTGTAGCACTCCGTTAGCCTCACTGTTTACTAACACTGTGTTGTGTTGCGTGCATGTTAGCGATGCCGATGATAGCTGAGTGTAAGAGGGGGTGCTCTGGGATGCATTACGCATTTAATACAATAGTCTTTCGTGTGTAATTTTGCAAAGAAACGCTTGATCATCATTTCTCTCATGGGGGACTGGTGAGCTGCTGTGCACGCCCACACATCCTGTATCTCTCTTTGTACAGGACGTGGATCTCCATTTCTGTGGAAAGGATTTGGGGCATTGGATCATCCCAACCATATTTCATTATCTTAGCTGGGATTGTGAAAGGGGCCAAGAAACCTGATGGATCATAAACCGGACTGATCATAGAGAACAGTCCACGCCTTTTGTGTGGTTGCTCTCGGATGTTACATTTGAACTTTCAGGTTTCCGTCTCAATGCACCGTTGTAGTTCAAGGGGCTCGTTCAATTGGCAGCTTGTCTCGGTCTAGAAAATACTGCAGTTCCTCCATGGCGTTGCAACATTCTCGTAGAAACAATGCACAGGCCTGTAGCCCTTTACTGCCTTCTGCCTTAACAGCTGGCCATCCAATGGTTTTGTCCACACAGGCAGCTGTGACCTTTCATTTCCAAGAAGGTCTCTGGCCACAGCATAGCCATGTGTTGGCAGCTGTGCACCAGATCTCGAGGCTGCCCCCTAGTGAATTGTTCCAGATTGAACAAACAATCTCTTCTGTTGTCGAATGTGTCTTTGGAACACTGCCAGGATATGAGGCATTTAACTCTGATCGTTTCACTGCAGATGCCATTTCAGACGTTACATTTCCCACCTGAACCGTTATGGGAAGGATTATACTCAACGTTTGAAATGCTGTCCTGAGGCTGCACATTTACTCACCAAGGTTGCTGAGTAATTGTTCTGTCCAGTTTCAAAATAAAAGAGAGCAGAACCACTTGTACTCTAGATAAATGTATTTTCGAAAAACATACACAAACAAATCAACCTTTAACATTGCATCCAACTGTTTGTTGCTTACCTGCAGCCAACACCTGGGTCAGATAATCCCACTGATTACTTACAACGCTTGCCTGGCTGACAGCGCGATACTCCCCCAAGTGGTGGGAGGTCAAACCAAAACAAAACAACAGCAATATTGAGATTTCTTTTCAGCCCGTTAAGACCACTAGATGGAGGTAAAAGTTAAAATACACACACTGTTGTTTGACTGAGCTGTCAACAAAAACACTTCAATCCTGAGTTGCTTAAAAGCCGAACTTCCTATAGTAACATTTTCTTCAATTCACAGCAGGAGACTGATCGATGGTGGATTTTTTAAATATCAGGATTCAAGACTGGAGCACAAAAGTCAGACAGTGGGAAAAACAACTCTATCCTTTCTTTGTTTATGGTTTCTTGGTTTGCCCTAAATATAATGGTTCATGCCAAGCTGTCGCCCAACAAAAGCCACTGTAATAGTCCCGGATCATCTGTGGGATCCTGTGGGAACACGACAGCCCTTTAAACACACACTTAACCAATTGCTGGTGCACACAGGCCTTTTGCCAGACATATGCATGCACAGGGGGATTTGAGATGAGCCAGGGTGGAGTCTGCTGACGTTGATGGAAAAGGAAAAACAACAGAGGTGAAGAGAGGAGATGTTTTCTTCCTTCGCTTGTTCCAGGATCCTGCTGCTTTTCCACTGGGCCTCGGCAAAGTTTTGAAGGTCAGCTGATGTATCATATAGCAGGATGTTCCACTGAGGTGTGTGACTGCCCATGGAATTTGTGTAAACACAAATGATTGTACTTAAATGTTGGGTGAGAGAGATGGAATAAGATAAGGTGGCTAACTGTGGCTGTCTGTCGAACAAAGAGTGCAGATATAGTGATTTAGTTTAACTGCACTGTTCTTCTATATATAGGAATAAACCTACTGGACTTAAAGCTGAGACATGGCACTTTAAGTTAAACTTTAATACAAAACCACTGTGTTGAAGCTCAGATCCTGAAAAACTCTAATTATACTCATGGTCTGGACTTTGCTTTCAGCTGAGGAGTAACAAGAAATGGCAGAAATGACATGATATGATGTCACACATTCAGTAATTCAATTCCCCGACCAACATACATTATATAGGCACTTTACAGAGTGAGTTTAAAGAGAACAGATTCCGAGTGGGCATCTGTCTAAGTATAAACTCTTTTATTCAATCACTGTCAGAGTGGTTATTATAATGATGATAATAATATATATACTCTCCGGAGAGATAGGAACATTTTAGGTCAGTTAACAGAAAGTATGGAATGTATTTTCCATTGTGATGTGCAAGTCAAACTGGTTTTAGCTCAGAGCCGCCAGTATTAATAAACCAGCATGGAAGAACAGCTTCAGGTCAGGGAAAACTCTGATGTGGGTCTGGAAAGTCCGGCAAGTTTCCTGGACTTTTCAGGCCGGACGCACCCAGCTGCAGCTGTGGATGTAGTCACCAGGACCAGAGATGTAATCAAATTCCAATCTCAGCCTTATTATTCTGATTACAATCAGGAAAGAGTAAGTGTGTGTGTTTGTGTGTGTGTGTGTGTGAGGAAAAGTGTGATCACAGTTCTCAGCACAGTGAATATCAGCATTAGTCGACAGTTTTACACAACAGGACAAGCAGGTTCCACACAGATCGAACTGAATCATGTTTCCAACCACCCCGGTGACAAGTATGTAAACTAACCAGGTAACACACAGCAGACAAGGAAGTTTCAGCCCAGATGGAAAATCTGAATGTTGTTGCTGGACATGCGCTGACTCAGCGTTTCGCATTATCTAGATCTGCGGCTGTTTTTTTCTGAAACTCTCCATAAGTTCAGTGACACAGAGGCAGAGCTGGAACAGGCACCGATGTGTCACCGGGCTGCAGGCGCTCGTCTCCTGCTCAGATATGGGATTTTGCTCAAGCCACAAGGAAGGAGCGTGTCACAGGAGTCAGGCCTGTGTGACTTGATGTGGCCCGGGCTTGGTGTCAGGACAGTGGTGGGGGTTTCAAAATAAAGATGGTGTAGCTGGAGTTCTCATTGAGGAGACAAAGATATATAGGTTATAAGATGAATGTGGCCCGATGAGGCTGGAGTGGCTGGATTTCGATAAAGACAACCATCACTGCAGTGCTCCACCAATCAGACTGAGAGAAACATGAGTCGATGTTAATCAGTGTGCTCCACCAGCTCGCTGCTACTTCAGTTAGATTCTTGTTACAGTATTTTTTTATTTGCCAGCGTGGGAGAAGCTTTAGCTCCAACCAGAATCAAACCATCACCTCGACCCTGGAAAGAAGAGCATGATGCAATAACAATGTAGCAGCTGGCTGGTAACACAACACTGTGTCCAGTATGTGGTCAAGCATTCGAGATTTGTTCTTGTGTGCACTGTGCATGTGCACACCTGTTTTTATGTGTGTGGGGGGGGGGTGTTGCCTGTCTGTCAAGTGAGGGAATGGAAAAAATAGGAAGATGAAAAAACAACACAGCGTGATGGAAAAAATGCAGAACGTGCACGCTCTCTCTCTCTCTCATACTCAAACACAGACACACACGCGCAAAATAACACACACACACACACACAAGTAGCAGCCACACCAGGGCAAGGTTGAGGTCTGGAGATGATTAGCACCTTCCACACACACACACTTACTCACATGGTAATGTTTAACATCAACAAACAGCACTTACAGGAGAGCATCAGTTTCACTGTCAGGAGGCTCATCAACATTACACCACTTTACTTTCCACACATACATTTTCCATAAACACACACACACACACACACACAGGACAGTGCTTTTAGTCACTTCACTGTGTCTTAACACCACGCTCAGGGGTCTTAGGGATCATGAACAGACTGTCTACAGGTTGGTCATATAGTGAAGGATCGACTCGTTCCAGCCAGACAACCTGCCAGGCCAGAAGGTCCCAGGGTCAACTCCCCTGAGGTCCTCTTGTCTTGTCCAGGATTTCTCCAGTTGCTCCAGTTTCCACCAACAGGTCCAGGAGCAGGCAGCGTTGTCCTCTAAAGTGTCTGCTCTTGCGGATTTGAGCGTTCAGCCTGAAAACAGACCTGTGTAAACGGATCACAAAGGCGTTGTGCTGATGTGGACGTGCCGGCGGAAGAGCAGATCTTTAAAGGCCGAAGTGGAGAAGGTTTCCATGTGAACAGAAGTTGAGAGCGGGCGGCTGTTGCTCAGGAGGCAGAGAGGGTCGTAGAGTGGTTTGATCCCAGGCTCACCCTGTAGAGTGCTTTCAATGGTCTATAAGACGGAAAGTGCTTTATAATACAGTCCATTTACCATTTATATATAGGTGTATGGTCTACTTCACTGAATCTGCCAGTCTACTAGAGAAGCTTTAGTGGATTTTGAGTTATTTATCTCAAACTGCCTTGATGCAGCCTCTCAGATGAACCTCTGTCTGAACGATGCATTATCTGTTTTCCTAAAGAGGACTCCTTAAAGGCCTGCTGTCTTTTGATTGGCTGAACAGCCGAGGGGCAACACTGGCACGAAACCTCCCTCTAACAAAATATCTCCGTGCAGACCAAACTCAAAATCCATCAATCTGTCAATAAAAGAAGTTGAAGGCGGTCGAATGGAAAAACATGTTGTGCGTGATATACCATGAAGGAGTTGTGGTTAAATCCACCTCACGACATCTTCTAATGGGCCAACAATTCACACACCACATGCTAATCTAAGATGAATGCATGCCAGATGCCTTTCTAGTGCCGTTGATTGAATAATTAATGTTCCGCTAAGTGTGAGCGTTAAAGCTTTCATCTCCTCCAGATGTCAAATGTAGAACTTTGTCGAGGATCAGACGCAACAAACCGGAACGTGTCGCTGTCCTCCTCGCAGCCACGACGTTCTCAGGTGCAAGTGTTGACCGTGGTTTTCCAACTGCAGCCACACACACAGACAGACACGCACACAAACACACTCCCCCTCCACTTCAAGCTCTCTGCTATTAATACCCCCATAAAAGCATGTTATCAAACTGCATACTTTCCATGAGCACACACGCGCCTCTTGCTTTGTATCCCTTCATCCCTCCATCCTACATTCTTCCTACCAGCCGTCTCTTTCTCTCCCTTTGTCTGTTTGCTGCTGCTCTCTCTCTTTCTTTCTCTCTCTCTCTTTCTTTCTCTCTCTCTGCCTCCTTCATGTTTACTGGGATTGACATGTTTCCACATCTTGCCCAGTGCACTCAGCAGTCAGGTGATGAGGCCTGGTGGGAAACTGGGAGGTGAAAGGCTCATTGTCACATAGTTTCCATTCAAACAAAGGGTTTTTTTTTGTCTTGAGATGAAATGCAACAGAAAGCGGATCAGGGCTTTTTGTTTGCGCAATAGTGATTCATTATTTTCCAGTCTCTCGCTCTCTCTCACTACACACACACACACACACACACCCACACACACACACAGGCCCTCTTTCTGTCTGATTAGTCAGCATTAGCTCGTATCTATCAGTCGAGCGATAGGATGGGGAAAAAAAAAGGACCAGACTGTCCCTCCCCTTTCCACAGGCGATTGGCCTGCCATGAAAGAACGGCTGAATGACACAGGAAGAGGAGGGGATGGGATTGTGGGTAATGCGTCATCGACTGGCAGGGGCTCATTTAAGTGGCTGTGGAGCAGGAGGAGAGAGGGAGAGAGAGAGAGGCTGAGCTCAGTAGAGACTGAGTGACATTTCCAGCTCTCCACACCCAAATCTCTGGAAAATTCCTCCAGTTTGCCGGCGGCTGCAGAGCTCGCTCCCCGAGGCCGACCGACAGACACGGGATTCTGCCTCTTTTTGTGCGAGGGTTGCAGCAGATGACCAGATAACCTTGGAATGTGGGTTAGGAGCTCTCTGTGCTGATTGAGGTTTGAATGCACAGGGGTAGTGCGTCTCGCAGCGTTTCCCTTGTGACGACAAAAGAAGACAAAACATCTTAAGGATACAAAAGAAGACCCATGTGCAGGGAGCCAGAGGTGGACAAGAGCTGAGCTGTTTCCTGTTGGGGAGCATCTGTAACTTCCTGCTTGTCCGTCACCCTGGGGAAGGCAACGCTCCACCGCTTCCCCCCCTCCTCTTCATCATCATCACCACCCCCATCGCCCTCACCGCCGCTGAAGGCCGTCTCGGCGCCCCGTTGCACTCTGACCTCGGGCATCAGGTGGAAAAGGCTTCGGCTCCAGGGATCGCCCATCATGCACATCAAGACCACCAAGTGTAACCGCTTCTGCTTGGTCGCCTCCGTGACTAACCAGGAAGTGTTCAGTCGTCCTGAGGCGCAGGTAAGAGAGCGGTCAAGCTTCCTCCAAATGATTCCTCATTGAGTCTGTGCTGTTTTTTACGGCTCTGCCCCTCGATGTGATGCGATTGACTTGCACCAGAACCACGTCACAAGTCCTCAGGAGCACCTCTTGTTTTACTTGATCTTAGTTCCTGTCAGTTTCAAAAGATGGATTCTTATACCCACATATGTCAGGGGCCTTACTGCTCATGTTGAACTACCCTGTCATGTGCTGTGAATTGCTGTGGAGCCTCTGCAGGGAGCGTCTATAAAGAGGTGGTGAGGGTTGATGTGATAATGAGGGACCTGACCTCCTAAGGCCACACTTTGTTCTTCTTCCTCCTTTTGATTGCGTCCATGACTCAGTGCACAAGTCCACAGTTAGTGATTGCTCTTGTGTTGCAGTGCAGTGGGCACAGCATGCTGACTGATGACTGGAGGAGGCACAACTATTTTTATCCACATCCTCAGAACTGTGACGACTGAAACAGCACTTCTCATTTTCAGTCTGCTTATTGGACAAATTCAGCTAAAACAGTCCTGCTAATGGTACACTGATATGTTGTTCACTTTCTTTGATAGCAACACAGTGGAAAAATATGATGTGTGTTTCTTTCATTTTAGATTGAAAGTCCAAGTCCCTCCACAAAAACACAATCATCGAAAATGTTCTATGGGTTTTAGGTCCAGACAACATTTCAGCTGCTCTCAATTTGCATTTCTATAAATTCAAAATCTGATAGCCGTGGCATATCGGTCAATATGTTCCACCTATGTTCTCTCCACATCAACTGGTCACCTGCAGTCCACCCAAGCAGTTGTGTGTCTGTGCTGTGCAGACGTGATGATACTGTGGGAACAGATCATTATGACTGGGCTCCAGTACAGCTCATCCCTTTTTCCTGTTGTATGCACCCTGACTGCTTTTAGTTGGTAGTTGATGAAATAGTGGTATGATGTAGGTCAATTGGAGCCAAGGTCACTTTTCAAGTCAATTTTGTTCTCTTAATTAGCTTCTGCAGCTATTATTGTTTATTTCAAAGTGAGGCCTAACACACACAGACACACACGTACACGCACGCACACACACACACACACACACACACTGTCTTGAGAAGCGTCAGATATAGCGGCTGGTAGAAGAGGCTATTTTTACCATTTTTTATTCCGAGCGGCTTCAAGTGCCAGAGCTGTGTTCATGGCTGCCTGTGGCTGGCAGGGCTCCATATTTTTAGATAAGAGGAGAAAAAAGAGCTCAAGGGAATAAATTGAGTGGAAGTAGAGGAGGAGGAGGGAGGAGGGAGGAGCTGCTCTCACTATCCTGATTTCGATGGTCTCTTCTGTTCTCACCCCCTCCCTCCCTCCTCTCTCTCTCTCTCTCTCTCTCCCCCCCAGGCCAGCTTTGAGGCCTTGTTCCGTTCGTTCGACCCCGAGGTGCAGTTCCAGTACTTCAAGTCCTTCCGGCGGGTCAGGATCAGTTTCAGTGATGCTCTGGCTGCAGCGGAGGCCCGACTGCGGCTGCATAAGACCGACTTCAGTGGCAAAGAGATGAGACTCTACTTTGCCCAGGTAACGTCTCTGAACTGCATCGAGTTCAAAGTCATCCTGCTTATTTCAAAGCTGTGACCTACAACTCAAATCTGTCCCTCTTGTCCTGTAGTCTGTCCACATAGGGAGTCCTCGGCTGGAGCCTCCCAAGCCCGATAAGCAGTTCCTGATCTCCCCCCCGGCCTCCCCCCCCGTCGGCTGGGAGCAGTCTAAAGACGCCATGCCCGTGGTCAACTACGACCTGCTGTGTGCCATCTCAAAGCTCGGACCAGGTATTGTGCATCTCACGATGTGACAGAGCTGCGATGCGTTTACTGTCCCTGATCTCTTAACAAGCCTTTTCTTCCCCCAGGGGACAAATACGAGCTCCAGACGGCCACGCCCACCACCCCCAGCGTGGTCGTCCACGTCTGCGAGGACGAGCGCGGCGACAGCTCGGCGCCCGACGACAGCGACCAGGACGACCAGCCCCGCCCCCAGCGGCCCAAGATCATCCAGACGCGGCGTCCGGACTACAGCCCCGAGGTCAAGCAGTGAGCGGCGGCACGGGGGGGGCAGCAGTGTGATGACTGTAACATTCCATCCTGATGAGACTGGTCAAGAGCTGAACTCACTCTCGGAGCTTTGAGGGTTTGGCGCCCGTGGGAGCCGAGACATCCCGTAGATGAGCATTTCATAAGGAGAGAAAACATAATGTGCAATGCTGCATTCATGTCCCATGGGAAAGACAGGAGATATGAACTACATAGTTTGTGTAGCCATCAGTTGATATGTAATGTGTGAATTTGCATTTTTTTGGGAGATGGAACTGTAGGAAATTATGTATACCACTTTTTTTTTATTGTTGTGTGGCCGGAGACTTTGCTGGAGGTTTGGTTTGTGGTGATGTTTTTGTGAGATGAAGCTGGTCAGGTGCAAATAAAGTCTGTGCAGGAGCATGGAAGCGGATGTTGGATGTTATTCTGCGGAAATCATGTCTGTGTTTTTTTTGGGATGTGACGAGCGGACAGAAAAGGATCCGGCTGTCGAAGTTGAGGATTTAATCTTAACTCACCGCTGGAACGTGTTTTTTTGTGTGTTTTTTCCAGTTCCCGTCCGGTTTGCGTGCTCATTAGCTACAAGGTCACGTCGGCGCCGCAGCTCCCTGTTACTCTTTATTGTGTTAGATGTGTCGGCACCTCCTCGGCTGTTGTGCGACGGACGAGGAGCCCGGTGGAAGCTCGCCTTACTTCGCACTCAGACCGGCTAACACTAAAAACATGGCTCCTTTAAAAACGACAGTGTTCCCGTAACGATGTCAAACAGTGTTACTTGTGGATTCTTTCCCTTCTCTGCGTCTGTGGTTTGCTTGTAGATTAGTGAAGAAGTGTTTAAATCCAGTGGCTTTAACCAGCGTTCTTTATTTTTTAGAATGTAGTTTTAACGCCAAGCCCGTCGCCCGAGGGAAACTATTGTATATCGTTGTTTTTGAAAAAATAGGGCTAACTCCTTTTTGTGTGTGTGTGTGTGTGTGTGTTCACTTGGGTAAAAATAATATTCAAACGATATGTGTGTGAAAATCAAAGTGCAGCAGAGTGACTCAAAGCCCGGCTCAGCTCTCAGTTGGTGTGTGTGTGTGTGTGTGTGTGTGTGTGTGGCTTCTAGTCAATGTCTCACTGTATTCACACAATCTGTCTGCATGTTAAACCAACATCTGTGGGCAAACACGCACCAGAAGCATGTTCTGTGTGTGTGTGTGTGTGTGTGTGTGTGCGGCTGTTACTTTGTTCACTGTTGTCCAAACCGCTCTCTTTAATGTCGGAGGTGTGTCCGCGGGAAACACACATCTGTCCATATTGTCAAAAAACCACTTTTCTTTCACTCAGTTTAGAAAGTTAAAGCCCTACCCTAAACAGACACCTGTTTGTGTGTCATCTCTAAAACACATTCTATACTGAAAGGAAATTATTGTAAGCTTTTATTTGACGTATGAACACAGAGTAACAGTTCCTGGGGTTTCCTTAGGGGGCTCTATTAGGGTCTGTTCACATCTGCACCAATATATAAATATATGAATGCTGCTGACACAAACCTTTTACATGTGTATAGCACCTTTCAAATCACAGTTACAAGGCGCTTTTTAAGTACAAATACAAAAATAGAGAGGTTACAACATATTAACCCTAATAATTTGTGTTGAAGAGGCTCAAAACCAACTGTAAATGTGTCGGCTCGGCTCGAACAGGCTTTGTTCTTCTCTTTTTATCTCATAACGATTTACATAATCTACCAACTTGCGAGTGTGAATTAAAAAACTGTCTGTTTCTTTTACGACGATCTTCATTCCGGGTGAAGGCAGAATGTGAGCTTGTGGAAGCAGCACTGTGAAACACGACGGCACTGCCAGCCAGGCCGACAGCTCGTCTGTCCCACGCTGCTGCATAAGGCTCTTGTCAAGTTTGGCTACTTTTGTACTACTGGTATTTTTGAGTTGATTTGTATTCAAGAGGAAATAACATGACTGAGTTACCATTAAATAAAAGATTTTACCATTGATGTTGACGCGTCTGGTATCGTGATTTCCACTCAAGTTCATCTTACTGGATTATATTGTGCCTTTCAACCGTGTGCAATGTAAATATACAAATCTTAATTTAAAACCCATTGTGTTCAATTTCTTATTTCAGTGTCACTGGGGGAATATTGTACTCACTGATGATTTGCTACCAGGCAGTTTTCCCTCTGTGTCCAAAAACTCTGCGTCAGCACCCTCTGCTGTTTGGAAAGAGAAGTGACATCACCCAGTGTTCATAGGCAATCCCATAGTCGGGGAAATAATAATTTATGAGGTTGTTATTCTAAAGCTCAGCCCTTCATGTGAGTGATCAGATACAAGTAGAGGGCCTGTGCGTTCATTCACCATCTCTTTATTGTTTGCACACATTGATATTACGGTATACTATCATATCATACATATAGAGGACTAAAGATCCACGACATATCAAAAAGTAAAAGGATGAAAAAAAGATTTCAGAGTTAAGAAAATAAAGTCACAACGTATCGGTAAGACCAGCCTGGAAACCAAAATCATTTCTCCCGGGAGAAATATTGTTCACTGTCACCATGACGACAATTACAGTACAAAGATCCATAGATTAGACTGGAGCTGTAATGGATCAGCAGAGTTAAGGAAAAACAGTAATAGAGAAATGAAGCAGGATATGTATGTGATCCTATTTAGTGGGAACACAAGTGTCTGAAAAGTAAACGTGTGAACTAATGAGATTAAAAGTATAATGTGCTAGAAGAGGATTCAAAGCTTTTGAGATGAATCTGAGAATCCAGATATGAGATTTAACTCAGTTCTGACTATTTAAATCAAACTATTATATTGTCCCTCTTACTTTTGTTGTGTCAGAATTGATTGGAAGCAGCTTTAAAGGTCCAGTGTGTAAGATTCAGGTGAAATAAAGGATAATTTGGCATAAACTGAGTTTCTAAAAAAATTTACCCATAATCCTAGTGATGTTTTTTCACTCTTGTGTTTCATCTAAATTGTAAACATTTTTGTTTTCCTTACCCTAGAATGGGCCCTTTATAATTTAATACTTTATATTGACATAGGGAGCTGGTCCTCTCTATGGAGGCCGCCATGTTCTTTTTTTGTTACAGTAGCCAAGACTTGATAAACTAATAAGACAAGGCGTATTCAGCTGCACTGTGCAACTTCACCACCAGATGTCACTAAAGTCAACACACTGAACCTTTAATCCTCCTCCGACATTACGGATTTCTTTAAGCCTGTGAGTTTCCATTACAGCTGACCTGAGTTCAGCAAGCGGACGAGTTTGGAAGGAAGCTCCACTTGTCTGCTTTGCTGCAACTCCTGTCGTGAACACGGTCCAACACCAGAGCTGTGTTGAACGCACCTTGTGTTGTGTTAATCTATGGCAGAACGGGCACACTGGCACTTTGATGGCTAATCACACACTATAACTTGGGGGTTAACAGATAAGGCACGAGCATGCACACACACACACAGACACACACACACACAGAGACACATTGTCGAATAATCAAACTATAGCTCCCAAGTTGTCAAATTTTAACCTGTTGTCTTGGGTTCATCTTATTTTGTTTGTTGTCTTTTCAAATCATACAAATCACACACAAAAAAGAACATCGTCTTTCTCATGCACTCACACAAAACACAAACACACACACACTCACACACACACTTTAAATGACAGAGCCCTATTTTTTTTTAGCTATACATTTAAACCCCAACATATTTTCAAATGTGCTGGGTCCATATGAATTACACAAAAATACACACTTGCACACACCCATATACACACCAATAGCCTGTCTATTACCATCACGGCATTGACACGACCGGGAGATACAACAGGTTAAACAGTTGAGATATTTTTTTTTCTTCTTTGTTTCAGCTTCAGTCAAACTGATCTCAGACCTGATGATGATTTCAGTCACGTCGCATCATAACAACCATAACGTTACAACACTAGTATTTACTCGCTGCACGGGTTTTCACCACCGATGACACAAAGGACAACGATAAGTGTTCGGCCCCTTTGAGTCTCCACACAAAACCGCAGGAATAAAGTGATCAGGGTCCAAAAGGGCAAATAGGTGACGGTTCTGTTCCTGGGACTTGCAGCCAAAGATTTTAATATAAACAACACACGCAATCGTCAACAACAAAGTACACCGAGCTCCTCAAACCTGAATAATTGTTTGAATTTGACACAGAAGGCAAAGCTTTGGATGAGCTGACTTTGGAGACAGGCGGCGGGAAATGGTCTTGAAATTAAGGCTTTGAAAACGGAATGACGAGAAAGTATAAAGCTTGATGATGCACCTCAGAGTTCAACCAGGCGTGTCTCTCTTAGATATGGTCGATTCAAATTACAAATGATTATTTAGGGGTCTTTGCTACGAGTCCTGCCACATGGAGGAGAAGTCTCACTTAGGTTGAGAGGAGTTTGGTTTTTACTGAGAGAAGCGGAATCCCTTTCGGATGTGGACAGAAGACTACAGAATACTTGAAGCACAAACGAGGAGAGAGAGCAGAAGAGGACCGGACTCTTAGCAAAAGACTCTTAGTGGCGATTCTGTCGACTGTCCGAGTTTCCCTGAAGCTTTTTGTAAGTACCATTCATTTACACACATTACATACATTTACAAAAATAGGGGCCCAGGTTTGAAATGACTGAAATTCCCCTTTAAATGACGACTGGCAAGTCGGGCAATATTAGTGTTTCAATCAAATAACTGCCACATTATTTTAGTACTTGGATAAAAGACAGATCTTTAACTCTTCTTAAGGAGCTGCTCAGCACAAGGCATAACAACTATATTGAATTGTTACACTGCTATTGATGAAAGTTGTCTTCTGGTGATTATTGATATCGTTTAACTTCCCAGAGGAGCCTGCACCATGAAGAGAGAGCACACGCCCACATACCATCACACATCAGCTGTGCACCATCAACCACAACATAAGGCAAACACAGAGCCAAAATCCCACCAGCGACTTCCCTCATGGGAAATATTTTCCTCGGCTATATGAAGGGACTGAAAAGATCCAGAATGCACAGCGGCGATGCAGCACGACTTAAGATGGCAGCCGGAATAAAAGACAACAAACGACAATAACTCACACACGACCAGTTGAGTCAGTGTTACGTTGGGGCCGCGGGTAGAGTCAGAAATCTTCGTATTAATACTGAATCAAATATAGTAAGGAAAGAGCTATGAAAAAGCAGGATAGAGTCCAGAACAGCAGTGAGTCCTCTGATCTGAGCTTTAACACTCTGCTCCACCTCATTACAGCGTTTCATCGATTGTCCACACACGACGTTTGGTACCAAGTTCACCGAGTTCGAAGTTAACCTGAGACTCGCTCCCCTCTTCACTCTGGGATCATCGAAGGTTCAAAACCTGCATTCTCTCGTCCTCTGTAGCTATTATACATTTATATATATATATATATATATAAATATTACCACCCGGCTCTCTGTGTCTTTCTGTGAAGCTGGAAGCCATTTTTTTTTGTTTTGTTAAAAAGGAGCAGGCAGGAAGATCGACAGCACAACACAGCACAGCACATATATACAGAGACTGAGGATCTAAGTCCAGTCGCTAGTAATCTCCCTACAGAGATAAAAGAGGACGAGTCACACTGAGTTCAGGTCGGGCCTGAGAAACACATGAAAACAGGTACAAACACATGCATTAGTATTTAGTAGTGGGGGTTCTGGAGGGTTGGCTGGGGGGGGATGAGGAGGTGGTAGATTCACTAATGTTATATCGCGGAAGGGAAATGTCTGAACACATTACAATCTAATTGAACTAATAACACACAAACTATTGTGTTGTTTGGTCCATAATGAAAAGAACGTTCAGAGAAGATTGAAAGATTAGAATTGTTTGTGTGTTATTAGGTTTAAGAACATGACTGAGACAGGTTCTGACTGAAAGAGACTGTTATTACATCACAGCAGTTTGTATTGTGCTGGCGTTGTCACATCACTGCCATTTGACATCACTTCCCTATGCAGCCTGATGTTGTGTTCATGTGAACTGACCTCTGCTGAGGGAATGTGTCGTGTCACTTTGGTATGACAGGGATTTAATTTGCAGTTCACATGACGTTTAGCACTCGACGGCTATGAAGTTTAACAAGTTCATTTCACACGGAATCTGAGAAATGACTCTTCAGGGTTATCTCAGTGCTTAATAATCAGATTTATAACTGAAAGTCAGTGGTTTGAGCTGGGGGAATCCTGTGGTTTCAAAGTGTGGGTTTACTACACAGGGGCTGATAGGAGATTTCAACAAGCTGCATTCTGGGAAATGTACAACATGGACGCGGTGGTTTGGAGGTTGGAGGAAGGGATTCGTATCCAGGACGTCATGGCCTCTGCTGCCGTGACCAGTAAGACTTTGAGTAGGTGCAACAGTAAAACCACTGCAGGGCCGCTGTGTCAGTTGTCGTCTCTGTCAGTCAAAGAGGCACCATCTGATTGGTGTGTTCCATTTCCATCCACTCATGCAGGGAGGCTCATGGAAATGGCATCACAATCAGACTGGAGAGAACAGTCAGAGACTAAATGAAGGATATTGTTGGATATTATCAAAGTATTTGATGGTATTTTAATTGAAAAGCAGATGAAGTGGTTTTCGTATCTAAGTGCTGCTGATGGGAGGAGTACCCTGATGAAGCTGCTGATTGGTCCGACTAAATGCTGCATGAGAAGGCGGCTCCCAGTGGGGTGCTGGTTTAGGTGAAGATCAGATGCTGTTGGTCCAGCAGGGTTCTGGTGAAGTTGTTGATCGGCCCGATGGCGCTCAGTGACATGGCGTTGTCCCGCCCCCAGAGCAGGTTGGGACCGAACACCACAGCCAGGTTGCTGTTGGTCATCTTATTCACCTCGCTGTTGGCTGACACCTGAGCACACACACACAAACACACACACACAGGTTGTTGGTAACAGTCTGACACACAGGCCTGAGAGGCTCTGGAGAGCAGGAGCTGTACCTGTGCCAGGAACGTGATGAGGTATCGCAGCGACGTGCGGTTTTCCTCTGGCAGTGACTCGACCAGCGTCTTCAGAGCCGACACCTGGTTGTCACTGGGAACCGCTGCACAACAACGAGAAACACCAGTCTGAGATCATTTCAGATGTGGAACAGTCAGAAACCAGGTCACAGGGAGGACTGAAGCTTTTGGGATTCTCTTCCCTCTGCTTGTGTCAGTGTCCATTTCCTTTTTATACTATGTACAACCTCCTCAATCTGTTAATTCACACCTTAAATTTGCATCAAAACCTGTTTGAACCTACTGGCAAAGTTGACGATGTCGTTGTAGAGCTGGTAGGTGAGCAGGGGCTCGGGCAGCTCCCTCAGGAACGTTTTCAGGATCACAGCCGCCAAGTGGACGTCTTCAATCTCTCTGAAATTCACTGGCGCACCTACAAGACAAGCAAACACGTGCAATAAGAAAAGGAACACCATCCGAAAGAAACTGTCCTAGTCTAACATCGCCGCAAGTCAAGATAAACACACCTGAGTTGTATTTGAGCTGGACCTCCTTCACCAGAGTGACGTTGGCTGACCGTCTGAAGATCCCCTCAATCTCCAAACCTGACAAAACAAACACACACAGGGTAAGAAAAGGTGGCTCTTACCGAGGGATCAATTTAGTATAGTCAATTATGTTTGTGTGTCCAGCACAACAACAAAACGTACCTTGCTCTGAAAGAAAACTGATTGTGTCTCTCATCACCACAGGAATTTGATCACCGTCTGGACTATTCTCTCTGAGCCTGACACACACACAAACACACACACACACACACAGGGAGTGATGAGTGAAATCTGCCAGAGCAGAATCTGACAGTCAGATAAAACACATTCCGGGACTTACAATGCAAGTGGCACCCCAAACACCTGGTTGGGGAGCGGAGGGCTGCGAGGGGGGGACATGGGAGGCTGGGCGCTCGGTTTCAGAGCCGACCTCAGCTTGTTGTCGTACCTGAACACACAGACATGTTTGATTATTAGGTGCTTTGGATTTGAAGGGAGTAAACCAAGTTCTATTTCTGGATGGAAATGTTTAATAACAAGACATAGAAGACATATGACCAATTGTAATGTGTTTAAATGTACAGAATGCAAATGTAAAATATCCACTGTGTATAATTTCCTGCTTCAGAACTCACTCTTTGACACGTGCAGGAATGAGCAGCTGATCACACTTCACCACATCCTCCAGCTCGGTCAGATAGCTCACATAGTTGATCTTCCTTCCAAACTTAAAACTGCACAGGGGGAGAAACAGAGGCCGGTTGGTGAGAACATAGTTTCGGTTGGAGAATGACTTTTAAACGGAGGTTATCCACATATCCAAAGAATGGATTGCTTCTGTAGTTTTCTACAGCTGCCACTAGATGGTACTAGAACCATTTTAGTGACTTCACCCCTTGTGTTCATGAAGCAGCCTCACATCCACACAACAGCAGCAGAAGCCAAGGGTGGCAAAGTGTCATCAGGGTGAGATCTGATGTTAGATTATTTTTATACACATCTTATTCACACTGGGCTCAACACAACACTTAGTATCTATACTTCACAATCGCCCACACAGGAAGAATTCTGTGAGCAGGTCTGTGAATGCTTGTTGAATGTCGACACCACTTGACCAGACACCGATTGTTATACAACAGCTTGTGTGTGTCGAAATGTTCTAAACAACTCTCACAAGTTTCATAAGAATAATCGGCTCACAGACTTTGGCACAGGAGGAAAAAAAGGAAGTCTACAACCACAAGGCTAGAGAAATAGCGCTGCCGTTTGGTTTGCAAGTTAATGATTTATTCAGAGGTTTAATTTTAATCCTGGTAGTGGTAGTAGTCAGATCACAAAAACAAAGGCCAGTCTCATCAGGACTTATTTCAACCCAGCTGGAGTGTGATAAAAGATAAGAGGTGAATTAAGGTTAAATGGTGAGAGGGAAGTGTCGGAGACTAATAGTGGCTCATAAGGTTAAAATGTCACATAGCATCAGCAAGTCATAGCTACATGAGGTGTTAACATCTGCTTCAAAAACATGTTGAGTAATTTGTAATAAACAGAAGAACCTGATGAGAGGTTTGAAGAGGATCAGCAGAGTCTTGATGAACATGGTGGGATGGACGATGTACAGAGCCTTGATGTTCTTCTTGTACCTGAAATCACAGACAGCAGATACTTGGATCAAAGGTGCCATACAGACAGTGGAGGTCAGTGGAAATCAGTGGAGCTGTGTATGTGGTTGTGTAGTTATGATTATGATGTGCTGGTACCAAGCTTACTTTCTGTCAAACTCCCTGTACGCATCTCGTAGCCAGCCGAGGGACGGTTTGTTTTCACTGGTCAGCCCATGATGGAAATAGATCAGAGTGTAGTCACTTTCCACGTACTGGTCCAGTGTTCCTTTGAGATACCTGCAAGAATACAAACAAATGTATTGTGAGTCACCAAAATGTGGTTAGAAAACATCACTGCAGGGAGAAAGAGAAAAGAGCTGAAGCGGCACTTTTGCTTCCTTTTATGGAATTGAGATACTTCGAAAAAAAAGTGTTCACTTTGAAGTCGACAGAGAAACCAGTCACAGTTCTCCTCACTGAGTCATGTGAATGTGCCAGCAGTCTGTGTAACCTCAATTTCACTGATCTGAGTCAAACCAGTGACTTTCAATAACCTGTAGTGTTATTTGGTGCTTGTAGCAGGTTAATCCCAACATGTTCCTCTCCTATCTGCTATAGACCTGTTACAAGGAATTATGGATTTTCTGGGAATTTCCCGTAAAGCACTTTAATGCTTACATCAGCAGCTTGTGATGGTCCAGCTGATGGTGGGGGGGCATCCTGCAGGCGTTAAACACTATCACCTTCCTGCCAAAGTTATCATCACCTACAGACACACACACACAGAGAGAGTCAACATCACTTGTATTTAACAACTGACAGAAACACCATCAAAGGAGCTTTGTGAGGACTGACCTGCCACTTCGATGATCTGATGCCGGGCGATGTCATAGAAGGGATGGTCCCAGGGCAGGTGGGGGGAGCCACTGTCAAAGCGCTGGGAGAGGTCCGTCTCTAAAACACACACACACACACACACACCAATACACACATATGAAAATCAAACAGTAGATTTCATTTAATTCTGTTGGGAAGTATATCTTATTTGCCTTATGTCACTGGGAGCTTACTGTTAAGTGCTTCCTCCCATTGTATTTTTTTATTATAGGGTTGACACTCAGTGATGCATCAAGAGAAGTGAAGGGAGAACTTTCTATTAATGTGCTTTTTCAAGTATATGCTCATAGATAGACACTTGAAAACCGACTGAGATGAGTTAACATGTGGAAACATTCCTTTCAACAGATAACTCAGACACTTGTTTAAATCTAAAGTATCTGGCGTGCTGATCTGCACATCAGAGGAATGGGATTTTATGATTCAAACTATTCAGGAACCATGGACTCCACTCGTGATGCGTGCAAACAAATGGCTCTCACCTGACTTGCTGAGAGTGGACTCATCGGTGGGCCACTGCTGGTCCTCTATCGTGGCCAGCTTCAGCTGCCCGAGCTGTGCAGTCGCAGGGTCATCTCCGAAATCCACCAGCAGCTCTGAAGACATCGCGCACGCTGCAGAACGGCGCTACACGCACCCAGTCGCAAACACACACACACACGCTCAACAGGGACGCCTCAGACGCACAAAGACGCACAAAGCGGCAACTTCCAAACAGCTGCAGCCAGAGTCCTGCAAGAGACAGAGAGACCTCGGGTCAGCTGACAGTTCACGTGCTACTGTGACGGATCATTTATTTACAGGATTTTATTATCAATTCAAATATGCAATTTCAGAGAGAGAGAGAGAGAGAGGAGAGCTGAGATATCATTTAAATATGGAGACAGCAGAGCATACTTCAGGACACTCTGTGCTTGACACCATCACAGTTTCCTCCTCCGTCATCACAAGCTAAAGAACAGATATAGTTATGTAAGGAATGAAGACCTGAGAGAGCTGAGAAACTGGAAACCCACACAGCGCACTGGTCACTGTGGTACTCAGGCAATACATATTCTCAGTGTAAAGTCGCAGTGTGTTGAAACACAACTATGTCACAGCTTTCATTTCTCATTTTAAAAAAATCTGTCACGTTGATTTCATGGGAAATATCTATATAACGATGCAGAAAACATCTGGAATTGGATGATTGGATAAACTGCTGAGGATATCATTTTGTTTATTGAAACAATCAGGGTTGGTCAATCACCTCTATTTATATTAAACTGATTCATGCAGCCGGGGGCTCCATCTGTGTATCTCTGTCTCTCGTGTGGTTACAATTAAACGTGCTTAGTTGAAGTCATCCCAAGCATAAACAAACAATCAACACATACCATTGAAACCTAATTAAGACCACTGTTAATAATAACAACAAGAGGTTTTTATATATGTTAAGAGCAAATCGGACACTTTAGAAGCCGGGCAGCATCAGCACCATTACTACAGCAACAAGGAAAAGACGTCGAACACAGAAACACAGAGGGACAACATCGATGGGAGACTATTTGGAATCAGTCAAAAGAAACCATTAAATATTCCGACTTGTCACTTCCTGCACTTCAATATAATGTCTTCCAAGGAGCTACTTAATGCATATGTGTATTCACTGTAAACAATCTGCTGGATACTGGGTATAGCTGGGATCACTATGGTTTATGTTCCACCACTGCCTCCAGCAGCTCCACTGACTGAGCAGCATCATGGATCTGCTTCCAGTTAATGACTGCATCTCTCTGCCTCCTCTCACATATTAACGCTCCCCGCTTACTCACACTAGCTCCTTTGGCCCAGCCCCCACTTATTCACCCTGTATTCTCTCTCTCTCTCTCTCTCTCTCTCACACACACACACACACGGCCTCTGTTCTGTTCTCTCTGCTCTGTGATGTTATGCTGGATGACAGCATGTTGCTTTAAATAAATATTGCTACTAACCAACGGGCACAATCAGCCTATTGCAGCTGACCCAACACACACACACACACACACACACACACACAGAGACACACACACGACGTTGCTCAGGATTTTTGGACGATAGGTTCCTGTTTTCTTGCTCAGTGTGTTCCTGAGCCCAGGACCCGAAAGCAGATCGACCAGCTGAGGTCAGAGGGCCGAGGACGAGCCGCCGGACTCTGAGCTCATCTGTGGTCGTGCATGAGCTCAACGATTATTCATATCTGAAAAGAGAATTAATCGGCACCACATGTGAAACACAACTTGGATTCTAGAGTCACCGCGGGACAAGTGTGGACGACATCAGGCTGATACCATGAAGTCAATTCAGCAAAAATATTTGCAAGACAATCGGATTTGAAAAGGTCGCCTACTATTTTTTTCAGACATTTCCTCCACATCTCGTGATTCGCATCAGTGAACAGAGCGAGCTGAGGCCTCATCATGTTTCTATGTGACTGAACATTCAAACACACCATTTTATTATCAGCATTCGTGCATCTTCACCTCTTTTTCAAACATTTCATCAGTTCATGGACATATCAACCACTTGGTAGAGTTATTAGCTGTAGCCTTATAATTCATGTCAATATCAAATGAGACTTATACCTCCTTTACACACAAAAACAGCTGCTACACATTGTTCCAAAAATGTAAAAATGGATATTTACGCACTAACACCTTAAAGTTCAATGTGCGTCAATATCCTTGGACCTGGGAGTGAATGTTGATTGAATCCAATATCATCCAATCCATTGATATGAATTGATAAACTAATTAATCTGTTTGTTATTGATTTGTTAGACGAACAATCTCGGCTGTGATTTTTTTTTGCAAGCCTCATACTGTTTGCTTTAAGTCAGGCAGATTAGAATCCACCCAACAAAGTCATGCGTTATGACTGATGTCACACATCCAGTCAGGGAGACAGTCATCCAGTTAGCTGCTGAGCCAGTCGGTCAGCATACTGACTGCAGCCAATAAAATCTAAATAAGTTCAAGTCGTTAGAAGGTTAGCTACAATCCAACCATTCTCATATCTACAATTTAAAATTCACATCCCAACAGACAGAGAATCAGACGATAAGCTGCATCAGACAAACAGTGAAACAATGAGTTTGCCTTTTGGAGGATTTTCAGCAGTGGAGCTGAACAGCATCCGGTGCTTCCCCACCCACGCCCAGCCACAACACCTGTCTATAGGTGTCAGCGTTGAAGGATCATGAGGCAATATCCACACACAGCCATTGTGTGTGTACGTGTGAGCAGTTTATAGAAGGCTAGAGAGCAGCAGCAGCAGCAGCAGCAGCACCCTGCCCCCCCTTCATTTCTCCTCTCTATCACAGCTCTGCAGAGCAGGGTTGTAAAGCAGCTTAGTGTCCTTCAGGGGGGTTGAACACTGGTGACACACCCCCTCCCTTCAATCACTCACTTCCTGCATAAAGATCAAAGTAAGCAAACAAAATAATTTCCACATCTGGAACAGTGCACTCTCCATCCGGCACGATCACAAATCCCACATAATACAACACAATGTTTAGTTTATAACTTCTAATGCAGCAGCTGTCACTCACACACACCTACAGGCTTTCTGTCAATAGACTGTATTTATATAGTCCAATCTTATCAAAGCACTTAACAAGTTGCATTCATGCACACAACAATACACTATACAACATTCATACACCGGATCTTTCCAAGGACAATCCAGCATGCAGACTGGAGGAGCCGGGAATCGAACCACCAACCTTCTGGTTAGTGGAAGACCCTCTCTATCCCCTTTGCCTTTCAGTTTGTAGGAAAACTGTTTCATGGCTGAGAAACATCAATATAATGTATTAGAGACCGAGGTATGACGTTTTTTTTGGATTTCCTGATAGATCTTTTTTGCTCATGATCTCCGTCCAATCACAAGCCTGCTTCTCCTGACCTTAAAGGTCATTGCTGCCTTCGGGGTGCAAGATGTTACTGGTCCCAGTTTGTGTTTCTACAGCTATCAGAGGGAAATCTAGCTACTGTGCATGCATGCTTCAGCCTGTTCAGTCACATTAACCCGCACAGTGGGAGATTATTGACAGGACAAATGGGAGGGTTCCAGTGTAACAAGGCATTTGAAAGTGGGGCCTTCAGATGTAATCAACTGGGTTTACTGGTTAATTGGGACATATTTTAAAATGGTTTTAATATAGTTTTGCCAATTGCTGCCCACATACACAGGCTGATGTGTCGCCAGGTAAAAGCAACAGGTGGGGAACAGGTAACTTTCCTAGAATCAGTTTAACTGTTATCGTGCTAACTCCACTAGCCTAAAACACCATTAGCAAGCTAGCCCGGTTCATTGCGGCACTATGCGTGTGTCTGTGTGTGTGTTTGTGTTGAAGCTCGCAGCTGAAAAGAGAGACGCTAAGCTAAACGCGCTTCTCCGCAGCGGAACACACCGATGTTATCGCGGCGGACGAGCCCCGTGACACACGACTGTCAGCGGGCAAACACAAGAGAAGCACCCGCTGCTGGTGGTTCCTCAGACCCGGAACCCACCGAGCTGCCGCCGCGCCGGCATCGAACTCACGTCGCAGTCACCGCGTTTTATTTACCGTGAAAGCGTCGGTGCTCCGCGGTGAGTCTTCAGGCTTTGTGGCGTCTCTGCTCTGCTCGCTGAGGGACTTCCGGCAGCGCCACTGACAACAACCGACTGCGTCAACACCTTTTCCGGTGCACAGTTTTTCCTTTTTTTTTCAAAATAAGCGCACGCACTTCTGTTTACGACGCCGTGTGCTGTGCGTGTCAAAATAAAAGCACGTATACAGGTTTGTAGCGCCCTCTTGTGGTTTTACCCTAAACCCTTCACCTTAGCACCTGGTAAAGTAAATAAAATAGAACTACAGATACGGAATAGCCCGAGGGACATTTCAGAGTGCGGAAGTGCCACCTGATTCTGGGAAGAGCAGAAAGTGAGAAGAGTTCCTGACTCGGACCTGCAGCGGAGCAGGGAGGTTTTTAAAGAAATGGAACATCCAGGCTCTTCCCCCGTGGGACCCGGCGGGAGGGTCGGGTCAGGGGCCGCGGATCGGCCGCTCTCCCACCGACACGGCCCCAGACGATGGTCCGTGGTCGTCCCTGTCCGTCCTGGGCTCGGCGGCGTCTGTGTCCGCTGTCGGTTGCTTGTGCGCCTTCATCTACCCCATACTGAAAGGTAATGCGTGTCACGTAGGCGCGTGGTCGTGATGGTCGAAACTTTTAATAACTATCAAGTAACTTTGTGGAAGTTTTTCTTGGCTCTTGGGACCCCAAGCAGAAAGTTCCAGAGCCCCTCCCCCCCCCTCCTCTACAGCATTAGTCAATGTTATGATATAAATAATCTTGGGTAGGAAGGGTTTTTAAATTCAAATCTTTCACTTACATGATTACATTTAAATAAAGAACATTAAAACCTTCCAATTTTCAAAATGTAATCCACAATAAAAGCCTTTAAAGGGTTCAACGTTAGCAGACATAAGTTGGCACATTATAAATCTATTAAACATCATAAATAACTTAAAATAAAAGCTAAATTTCAATACTGTCTGTACTGCCATGTTCGTTTGTTTTTCCTCATCATCTAGTTTTCTCTTTCTCTCATAAAGGATATTATTTAAGAAGGGACGACAAAGTGGAAATTCATCCACATTTGATTTCTTTAGTCAGATGTTCAATGAAATGACCCAAACGCACTAACAGTGATATTTGTCATGTTTATGAGATTGATATTTTGCTTTGCTGCTGTGACTGTTTCAGAGCTGCGGGCAGGGAGAGTGAGAGGAGAGGACGGGACTGAAGTGAGAATCCTGGGTGAGTAGCAGGACGTCTCTCTCTCTGTCATCTCCACTCACAGTTACATGAAGTCGCTCTGTAATATAGAGCTGAAAGTCCATCCACTCACACTTTCATTCATTCATTAGTCATTTGATGATGCTTGTGCATTTTTGCAGGTTTCTGGAGCATCCTTGTGATGTCAGTAGTCGTTGGATGCATCTGCTGCGTCTTCTCGTGGACCCTCACCTACCTGGACTCATACCAGCCGGGCAAGGGGTTCCTGTCACCGCTGGCACTGGCCCACCTCAGGTAACAGGGTGTCAGACGAGTGTGTAGTGTGGTCCCTTGGGTTTGAACTCACTGGTAAACAGCAGAGGAAGATGTCATATTAAAAACTTCCTTGCCTCTCTGTGTCTCCTCATAGTGATGAACCTGGCCATCGATTTCACGTGGGTTATGGTGCTGTCATCCTCAACGGCTTCATGGCCATGCTCACCGTCTTCTGGATCCTCACCTGACACACGCACACGCTTAGCACACACACACACATACTGTTTCTTTTGTTAGTGTTTCTGTTTTTGACTACACAAAACTACTGGACTCATTAAAACAACATTTTGAAAAAGGGATGCTGTATGGGTCAGGACATAAATATTTGGGTGCACATCACATGATGAATCCGCACGGAGCTGTGTGTGTTTTTTGTAAGGTCAATTTCGGAAATTGGTTTCTCCTTCAATGTTTGTTTGCCCACGACACAACACTCTGAGCTGTGAGGGATTCCATTTGGCGAGTTCTGCAGAAATTATCTTATTTAAGTCCTCTAGCATACCTCATGTACCCAACACAGAATTTTACTTCAATTCCACCAAACTTCTAATCTCAAAATAAATGGGAATAATCTTCACTCCCTTTATGTGATTTGAGTTGGGTTTGTGTCTTAATAGAAAATAGTCTGTCAACATAAAACACGTATGATTCAAATAAGAAAGATAATGGAAACAAACACCAATAGAGAACATTAGAAAAGTTTATTTGTGATAAGTTTTGCATAGACATCCACTTTTAATTTAAGTATAAACTTTTTTTTGGGGTGGGGGGGGGCACAAAAATATGTGACCACTAGTTATCCAGGAAACACAGAATGAAAACATTCAGCCGCTTAACATTTATTACAAATGTGTGTTTCCGACCACTTTGACTCAAAGTAACTATCGTATAAATACTTCAATAATTCAGTAGTATTTAATTTCAACTGCATGGATACAGTATTTCCTTGATAGGAGAACACATTTTCAAATACACTTAACTAATTTCCAACATTATAGTGAAGCCTTAATAATAATAATAATAATTATTCACATTATCATCATTGTTGACATTATTATCATCATGTACCTTAGGGTATTTTCAATACCCAGGCAAACAGTGTCTGCACTTCACATTTCTACAGCAGTGAGAGTTATTGAGTTATATTTTATATCGACATGGATAAAAAAAAACAGAACATTAGGCCAGTAGAAAAGAAACACGCGTTATCTGCCCCCCCACACACACACACACACCATCACACTCTACAAAACAACAGTCACATACTGTAACAGAACATTTCTCCGCTGCAGGTATAGATTTGACCAAATGTTAATTTCTTCAAAATCCATTCAGTTGATTGGAGGCAGCGATTTGGTCGCTACTTTATACTCAAGGAATGTAACTTCCTGTGCTCTAAAAACATTCCTGAATTCATTTTGAAGAAAGGAAGCAGCTCCAGGTATTTTTTGACCTTCTGAGGCACTTCTTCAAACACAGCAGGTATTGTGTAGTACAGTATACATAAGCCTGATACAGCTTATCAGTGCCAGTACTTATCACCTAGAAAACAATACTCAATCTATAAGTTATAAGGAGAAAATAATAAATAGAAAAATAGAAACTTATCTTTTGGCTGGTGCAAGATTTAACACAGCTTAGGCGTACTAACAAAGTACCATTCATATTCGTTCTTTAGTTCAGTTCATCCAGTCTAAGGCATCAGCTTCAATAAGGAAAAGCACAGAATGGATTCATGTCCATCTGTAAAGTTGTGTCACTTGATGATCACATTAAATGGTGTGACGTTTGTACGGAAATATACTTACAACACTTTTTCTGTGTTGAGTCTAAGTGCTATCAAGTATTAAAGAGAGTAAGCAGCAGCAGCCACCTCATGTCCCCTCCACTAACATGGAGGAGCCAGGATTTGTGACCCGTACTGCAGCCAGCCACCGGATCCAGGTTCATCGTCCTCTACACACGAGAGTCCAACACATCCCCCATGACAACAGCATGACAATAATTTGCTCAGATTGTTCTACGCTCCCCTGGCCCCTAATGGCCAGAAGTGTTTCAATTAGTGTAGGTAAAGAAACAGTGAGTAGCCTGCAGTTGTTACACAGACTTTAGGTTTTAGTCTCTACTTTCTACTACAGTGCAAATGAAGAGTTAATGCGTTCTCTCTGCTTTGGGGCTTTAGTTAGCCAGGTTCATTATGTTTTATCCGCTGATGGGAGGAGAGCCTGACTCTGCTTCTGCTCGGCTGTCGGCCATGACGTCCTGCTTGCAGCGCCTCCTGGAGGCAAGTCGGAAAAGCCCAGCGATGAGGAAGACTGTGGCAATGACTGCAAAGTAGCCGCCATAGATGAGAAACTGAGGGAAGGAAAAAAGGAAACTATCAGTTCCAGAGGTAGAAAAATTTACACACATTATTTACTCAAGTGGAAGTACAGATCAAGTGAAAGTACTGGTTCAATGTCTTTACTCAAGTAAAAGTATAAAAGTACAGGCTCTGAAATGTTCTCAAAGTATAAAAGTAAGAAGTTCCCCTCTGAAAACTATTTCTACCACCGATACTTGAGCAAAAGAAACTGTGACATACTTAAAGTTTGAAGACTATTTAACTTAAACCACTCTTACTTCAAAGTCGGTACCCAATGATAAACACTGAAGTAGATCAGAGACCTGAAGTAAGTTACAGTGAAGACGACCACAGGTGCCTCCATGTTACATTTGGGGGCCGGGCTTCTGCTTCCTCACCTGAGTGAAGACGTCGAGGCCGAGGCCGGCCGAGTCCACCACCACGAACGTGAGCAGCGACTGCAGCAGCAGAGCCATGAAGGTGTTGACTCCGAACACCAGGGCGTACCGCTGCGTGCTGAGACTGGCTGCAATCTGATATCTGAAGGGTCAGAGCACAGTAACACATCATGAGGAGGGTTTACAGGAAGTAAATGTTTGTTGTGGTGAGTAAGACCTCTTAAAATCCAAATCCTCCCTCAACCTAATACACAAGAGGAAGAACATCATGATCCCTCGTCATCCTGCAGCAAGATATTTGTCTAAGCTCATGTTTGTTATTTGTCGGCGGGGTGATTCAGCTTTCCCACACTTGTCAAACCAGATCATATTAAAAACGGATGAATGGGACTTGTTATTTTGGATCAGAGTTTCTCTAAAAAAAAATCAAAATTCACTTGCACACAATGGTTTCAGATAAATCTCATACGCTGTGTTTGTGTGTTTTCTTTGCACTCACGTGGCCACTGTGATGAGCAGCATGTACATGGCCCTGAAGAGGATGTACGAGGCGTAACACAGCCAGATTTGCCTCAGCGTGTCCATGACAAACACACACGCAGCCATCAGCAGGGAGAGGACGCACAGAACCAGCTCGCCCCACAGAGCCCAGCTTATCGGTAGGTAGCCCACCAGCAGAGCTGCCAGAGCCCCTGTAAGAGAGCAGCAGTTAGATAGTGTTCACTCACACATCACTGCAGACACATCTGACTGCTTCCAAGTCTGAAATCTGTTCTATATCCTTGTGAGAGTAAAAGCTTGAGAGTTTAAATTCTCCTAACGTGGCAGCCGGAAGCAGCCTCACCCAACAGAGTGGACAGTGTCTCCACATAGCCGTTGTAGATTTCATATTCCTTGGATGGACGGATGTTCTCCCACAGTGGCTGAGCATAGTTGACGACCTGGAAGTAGCCGCACGTCGCCAGAGCCCACCACACCGACCAGGCCAGCAGGGGGCGACACTTGTAGCACTCCAGGAAATCGGCGAACAGCATTTGCATCACCTCCACCAGACCGCTGCTCTGGCTGTCTGCCTCGGGGGACCTGGTTATCTGCACGGAGAGAGAGGTTGATTTAAAACAGAGCGAGGCCAGTTTAACCAGATGCATCACGACCCTGATTTAACCTGATGAAACCAGTTAGACGCTCTTACCGTGGAGTCATCACAGCTGCTCAGAGGCACTTTGCTCTCCGGGTCGTCCGCCTTCACCATGAGGGGCGTGCTGCTGCTTTGCTGCGTCTTCTCTGCTGTTCCTGAGCTGTTGTGGAAGAACAAGCTCCTCTTGGGCATGGGCAGAAACCAGGGAGCAGCGAACGCCACGGCGGCCGACGCCAGAGTGACAATGACGAGGTGGCGCAGCTGAGCTTTGGCCACAGAGAGCAGGAGCTGTCCAATCAGAGACCCCGCGGCCGACCCGAACAGAGCCACGCTGCGGCAGTAGCCCGTCACTCTCTGGTAGTGTGCTGGCTCCACCACGCTGTAGATGTAAGAGTAGTAGGCCACCTCCGAGGCCGTTGCCAGCCCGAAGAAAAACTCCACGAGCTGCATGGCCAGCAGGCCCTGCGTCTTCAGCAGCATGACGTAGGTAACCACAAAGCTAATGGCCTGCAGGACCAGTACGGGCTTATAACAGAGGTAGTCAGTGGCCAGGAACACGGGGAACAGCAGCGCCAGGTAGGAATACGTCCATACTGGATATATCTCACTGACAATCTGGAGAGAACAGATAGAGATTTGTAGTTAGAACTCAGGGTCAGCCATCGTAGAAGTGTGGGGAGGTTGGAGAGTCTGTCCAACGTCCCCAACCCTCCTTCTATCAGTTTTTAACTCTGTGTTTAGGAACAGCTAATCCTGATGTCCTGTCTTCAGTTTGTGTCCTTCGTTTGCATACATAGGGATTTTGCACTCAGATGTGTGGGAAAGCAATTTGTATGTTAGGGTCTGTACATGATAAAATGACCCAGTGGCAAACTGTAACTGCACGGGACAACAAAGAAACCTTCTCCTTTCCCATTGTCCTCGATTTTGGATGCCACACACAGAACAGACACAGGTCAGTGATTTATCTTAGTACGGTCACTCTGGGCAAATTCTTCTCCTCTTGAAAGATTTTACCCGGCGTCCTTGATTAAGCTGATGGAGCTTATTATAAGATTAACGAGGAAATTCCAATGGATCTGGGCCTTGTGTTCCTGGGGGACTTTTTTTTCAGCGTGAGGCAACTCGAGCTCTGACACAAGCGGTGCTGGATGTGGCGAAACAAGAAACCAGAAGCACACCCTCTGCAAACCTAATCAGTGACAGGGTGTATGGTCACAATCTCCCCTTTGTTTCCTTAGTGACGGCCAATTAGGTGTTTTTTGCAAAAACACAGAGATGCCACAGTGAAGGTGACTTTTTACCTTTTCGAAATAAAATGCCATCAATTCGTCATTTCAACAAAGTATACACTCGTATGTTAAACATAATGGGAGTATGAATTCTGTTTTAAGAAGTCGCAGTCACCTTGACCTTTGACCACCCAGATCTTATCTTTAAACCCAAATGACCGTTTGTGGCAAATTTGAAGAAATTCCCTTGAAAGCGTTTCTTATATTAGAAACTGTAGATACTCTTATTTTGCTGATGTTATCTATCACACTTCTGTCAGTCCTGGGAGAGGGACCCCTCACATGTTGCTGTCTCTGAGGTCTCGTGTTTTCCCATGAAGGACAGAGGATGTCCGACCTTGTGAAGCCCTATGAGCCAAACAGTGATTTCTGAATATGGGTTATAAAGATCAAACTGGATTAATTTGTTTGATTGATCTGATTGATTGATTTATCACCCACTAGATGTCACTCAACTCTACCCACTGAACCTTTAACACGACTGTTAACTGAATCGTCTGTGATGACACCAGCAGCAGCGTTGTTGCGTCAGTAGGTTCCTGACTACTGACCTGGCTCTCCGTGAGGTTCTGGTCCGGCCCCATCAGGTAGGCGGTGAGGAAGGGCTCCGACGGCCGCAGGTTCGAGAAGAAGCCGTAGGCACACAGCAGGAGGGTCGGGTAGAGAACAGACATGTCTGGCGAACACGACCTCCACACACTCACTGCAACTCATGCTCTCTGTACCACAACACCCGCTCTCCTCTGCTTCTTCTCCGGTGGAAGTGACGTAAGCCGGTAGTCCCACCACCGCCTCCTGCTGGTGTGAATATGGAAGGGGATCCCATTCTTATATTTAAGATGCTGTGTCTCTTAACTACTTATTTGAAAGATGATGTTTGTTCCCTGATGTTAATCCTTACACATTTTCTGATTTCATATTTAGCTTTATTGCCTTTTTATATATTAATTCCCTGCTTGGTTCATTATATTTGTTAGACCCAATCCTTGCATCCCTTCACTGGTTGCCAGTTAAATCCCTGCACAGATTTGGACTCTGCTTCTTATCAGAGTAGGTATTTAATTTGGTTAGCTTCAGCATTATTTTTATTTATATTTTACCATGTATTTTGTGAAGCATACTTACCTTCCACGGAGCCCCCCAGGGGACACGGGGGGTGGGGGGGGGGATCTTGCAAAACTCCATCCCCTTTTTTTTTCACCCAGCTTTATTTTTCCCCGTGTCCCCTGGAGGGCTCCGACACCTTCTTTAGATATGGACACAGAAAAAAATCAGTGTAGAAATACACATATGATTAATAAATACGGACATGAAGGAATAACTGAATAATGTAGAAATGCAGAAATAAATCAATGAATCAGTGTATAGATACAGAAATATACAAATAATATAGAAACTTATAAATACATTAATTAATAAAGTTATACGAGTAGGAACTAGAGAGGATTTTACATCCAAATAAATATATCCAGAGACAAACTTCTGTATACAATATTTGGGAAACTCTTTATTGATAAATGTGCATTAGTTTAAAATGTGTTACCACTGAGCATGTTAGATCTGGACACTGGAGCAACAGACGGTACAGAGTATTCTACCCCACCAAGCGACAACAAGGAAATAAAAGCAGGAATCACTGAAGCTCATTATTGTATTTAGTTGAGTAAGTGCTGTCAGAAACATGTCACTGTAATGAGCCAAATGCAGATTATAATCCACAATCTGATGAACGAAGCAGCCCAAGAAATTCATTGACGGGCTGTTCACTGACAAATCTGGTTGTTCTGTGAAAGTGCAGCACATCCGAGGTCACGGTCAACCTTCACACAGACACGGGCGATGCATCATCACAAAAAAATGTCTCGTTGATCCGACACAAGCTGCAGAGGTGAGAAAACCGTCCGTTGCCACATTCAGAGAATGAAGATTTAAGACAAACTGGCATGAGAGGGGCTGATGACGTAAATCCTGCAGAAAGCATAAGAATGAAAGCAATAATAACCACTGCAGTAAAGCATGGGAACAATAATCTTTAATCAATGCTGCTGTCAGATAGAATATATGTATATTTATATATCTGACAGCATCATCTTTTGGGGAAATTGTCTTAAAACAGCCAGTGTCCACAACCTTCCAAGCAGCACAGAGCTAAAAGCAAAAGGGGAACTGGACTTACATTCATCATTTGGATGCAGCAAAGTTAATGCTCCCATTGCTCTGTGTTTATTGGCCAGAAAAAGTAAACTCAAGGGACGGACACTTTGAACAACCAGGGCTCATTTGTTTTTTCTGAAGCAGGGAGGTATAAGTGCGGAATGGGGTGAGTTTTGTAATCTTCTTAACACGATCTTGTTGCGGTGGTCACAACATTAAACCTGCAGAGAAATATCAGAGGACCAATCCGGCTTTCAGGACACAGCCTTGTCTGGAGTCTCAAAGCAGAGTCAGGATGTGGTTAGTCTAGTCAGATTTATAACCAAAAGTGGGAAGAACACAAAGTAAGAACTCAAACAAATATATCCACATTTGTTGATTTTAATTTTTTTTAAGTACGTTAAATAGAAAGATACAACATGAATCTGTTTAGACAAAACACATCCATCTCTGTACTGGACACATACTGGTATATTAATCTCCTTCTCCGACTTGTTTTAATGGAAAACAAGGCTGTGTCCTGAAATTGTCAGACTGGTCCTTTAACAGAAACCTGCCTTGACAATCCCTGTGTCCTGCGCCCACACAAAGTCTCTCAGAGTAACACAAACACTCCACACACCAGCAGCAACCTGAGCAGACCACATACACAATCTCCCATCTTTTCCCCATGTACAAGATGTTAAAATGGATGAAGCTGCACGCGGATGAAGCTACATGGTGAAGTGTCTCGTGTAGTCATATTCTATTGTGGGAATGACGGCCTGAACGAATTTGAGGAAAATCAGAAGATACCTGGAAGTCGCAGTTAAGAGAAACATGTGGGAACATGGAATAAAGTTACAACACGTTAGTAAAAAACTAAAATTACAAACATACAAATTCCATAAGGGTGCCCTCTATCTTTATAACCATCATTCAGAACTGTTGCATATGTCAAGGGTAATTTGTATGAAAAGGATACATGTGCACGCCGAGCTCTCCTCCGCCTTCTGCCACTGTCTCAATGATCTTTTTCATCACCTCAGCATGTCTGAAAGGAAAAACTTAGATCAGGTTCTTCTCAAAGTGATTCTGATAAGGGTGGAAATAACTAATTTATTAACACAGTTTCAGACTGAATAATCACTTAAATAGTCAACAATTCCCTTAGGAAACAGCATTTAAAAGACTGGATCCACCAGGATGTTCGCAGAGTACAGAAAACACACTGGATCTAAATCAAACCCACATAATGATGGTGAAACCCAAAGTGTCTCACCTGCAGGGATGGACGGAGCACATTGCAGGTGGAGGAAGGTGTGGGTGGTTCTCGATGGTGACCGTCTTCTTCACGTGATCCTGGCTGATATCCTCGTACATCTGTTCCACACTCAGCGGTTGCCTGTCCTGGGAGACACCGCAACAGAGCCAAAGAGTTTCCTCTTAAGTAAGTCATCACTCTCTGAGTCACTTACTATGTGAAGTCCCACCAGACACATACTTCATCATATCCAAACAGCCAGAGTCGAGGGGTCTGGTAGTATTTGTCGTATGTGATGTACAGGTCGTATGTTCTAGTCTGAAGGATGTCGTCTTCATTCCCAGGGTCTGCTTTGGGTTTTGTTTCTACCATTTTGCTGGTGTCCAAGGTCGCCTGCACACGAGAACATTGTCAAGTATCAGTCGGACCGACGATCACAGACATAACATCACAAGACACACAACGTGCTGCAGAACATCACCTCGTCGGATTCCAACAGGCCGCTCTCCTCGTATTCTGAAAAGACAACACGAAGGACATCATGAGTTGCACTGCAGCCTGTGTCAGGTTGATTCATTACTGCCAGGATGTGAGTGAGATGTGAATACCTTCCATGTCTGCTGCTTCTTCTTCATCCTCATCGTCGTCATCGTCGTCATCAGCAACGCCTCGTGCTGCAGACTTGGCGTTCATATTCCTGTCCTGCAGGAAATCATATTAAAAAGAAGCCATTTGTAGATTTGGGTAAAATAAAAAGGGTCATAAATCATTTCGAGTGAATACTGTACATTTGGACACTTTGGGTTTCACATTGATTCCAACACAAAAACATACAGGCATCATACCTTATTATTATCCAATGAAATTTCTCGTACAGCTTCTGTGGCTCCTAACAAACCTTATAAAAACAGATCATGTTTAGAAACTTGTGATACAGAATGTGTAATAATGCTTTAAGTCTTCCAACCAATAACAAAGTTATGTTTAGTATGGATATTGCCAAATATATTGAGTCCAACCGTGGTTGTGGTAAGTGTCCACCCATCCTCCGTCTCCATCATCCTCCTCTATGATGGCCTCCAGCTCGTCTGAATACTCCATCTGTTTACAGCGCTTGTAACATGGAACTGAAACCACGAACAGAGTGAGCACACAGGGACGAAGGGTTGAACACACAAACTAAGATGAAGTAAAAGGTGACAGTCTTCATTTCACAAGTGACAGAAGAATGAAAAAACAAATCCACCTCTTACCATTGCGTGTCAGGAGAAACTGTTTGTCCTGCGGCAAATACGGCTTCACCTTCACCTCCTCTCCTGCGGCCCTGCAGAGACATGGAAAGAGGAGCATGTTGTTATTATTTCTCCAACCATAGGTTTGGTGCTCATCGTTACTTCTGCCAAGGATGCTGTGTGTTCATCTGTTAGTTAGCAGAATTACACAAAAAGTGCAGAACGGAATCACCAATCTTGGGAGGGATGCAGTTGGGGTCAGGGAAAAGCTTGTTAAACTTTTTTGTGGATCCAGATTACCACTTTCTTTGACATTGCAATGATTTATAGGGCATTCTACAACACTTGAATTGAGAATCTTGAGGGGAATGATATCTCTGTGTGTGTCTCTGCCTTTAAGAGCTATTGATTGAATTTAAAAGGGAATGTTGGGCCTATGGTAGAGGTATGTGCTCGACTGAGGCCCGTTCTAGTGTTGTTACTGAAAAGCACTGGCAACCCACAACTGTTTGGGTGTTAGAGGAGCGAGGTTTAGACAGATCAGATATTTGAAAAGTCATCCTCATCACAAGGGGAACAAACAAGCCATGTTGACATCGACACTCACCACTTCCATGTGGGGCAATGGTGAACCAGGTGATCTCCAGCTGCAACGAACTAGCACACAAACAGAAGTGATCACATATGTATTACACTTCCTGATGAGCTGTGTGATGGGTGAAGCTACTAACACAACACATCTGTCTACAACCGTGTCCTCACCTCCTCTGGTGTGATGACTCCGGTCTCTTTGAATTTCGACTCCTGTGACGAAAAAGCAAAAAGCAGAATCACATCAGGGGCGAGTGGCAACATTAGCATCTGGCTGTCAACAGGAGGTTTTACTTTCGCATTGACGGGACAGAATCAGGGGATCGACCCATTCGCTCCTGATCCAAAATGACAGTAACACAAACACCCCGGTGTCGAGGCGGGTTCCTGCTGCCCAGTGTTTCCTGACAGCTCCCACCCAGCCACCACCTATCAACAAGCTAGCTGCTGCTGCAGGGCTGCCTGGCTTACCTTCAGCACCGGGGTGAGGAACTCCGCCACTCCCAGCGCGGTGCCTTTCACCGTGTTGATGACGTTCTGCATCTTCCGCAGCCTCCCGTGGGACAAGCCCGATGTTCTCCTTCTCGAAACAGTGAACCTTTACAGTGTCGTTACTACTTATTTGGCCATGGCTGTCTTCACGAGCAGAGTGTGGTCTGGAGAGGCGAAATCACATGATACGTGTGGACACTTCCGGTGTCGGGGTCTCGCGAGACCCGCGGCGGGGACGCGAATTAGCGTGACAGCAAAGTAATAGTAAATATGTCCGGGAACATGTGTCAATGGATGTTGAACATTTTAATAATAAATCAAATTAAATAGCTTAAATTCTAACTCTGTCACTGTTTTGCTGTTTGCTAACGCTGGACAAGCAGCTAGGCTAGGCTAGGCTAAGCTAAGCTAAGGGTGTTGGTGCCGCTTCGCCCCCAGCCAGGTGTCACAATGTTGGGGCACCCGGTGCGGTCGGTGCTGCGGGAGGCGAGGCTCCTCCGCCGGGCATTGGGCACCGTCGCGGGACAACAGACACCCCGCTGCGGTGTGTCGGGTAAGAAATGGACTCAACCCGCCGGGTTCGACACCGGCGTGAAGACTTTCAACAGCCTGACCCAACAGAAAGAGCCGCTTGTCGTGGCCACGGAGGGAGTAGCGACCTGGTAGGAAACAGCCACACGGGATCCATGTAGCTTTAACCCTCACAGAGATCCAGATAACCTGACTCTGTTGTCCCCAGGTACAGCTGTGGACCCACCGTGTACGACCATGCCCACCTGGGTCACGCCTGGTACAACATTCACACGCTCAAGTTTGTTTTTTTGCACGAGATCCATTCAGTAAATGTGTTAAATAGCTTGTTGTGTGTCTGTGTGTGTGTGTGTGCTGTCACAGCTCGTATGTCCGGTTTGACATCCTGCAGAGGGTCCTGTCCAGGCTCTTTGGGATCACTGTCGTCCAGGCCATGGTGATCACTGACATCGATGACAAAATCATCAAAAGAGGCTGGGAGGTGAGTTCACACGCATGCCAGTTTTAGGTTCAAGGTTCAAAAGGTCATGGTTCGTAGGCTTTATTGTCATGTGCAGTAATAGCAAATTATCAATGCAATGGAATTCTTAGATCTCTTGTCTTTGCCTGTTGCAGTCAGTTATTAAAATAAAAGTGTGTTCATGCAGATCATCTTTGTCTTTGTAGGAGAATGTGTCTCCCACCATCATAGCCAGAATGTATGAGGAGGAATTCAAGAGGGACATGCTGTCCTTAAAGGTTTGTCATGCTTCAGGTTTATTTAGTTAATGAATCATTTACTCACTACTGATCCTAGTTAAGAATGTTAATACTTAACTTTGCAACACAGCACTAACAATACACACAACTTAAGTGCGTTATTACTGCACCTCTCTTGTGATATAAACGTGTATTTGTACTCTGTTGTTGTTGTTTTCAGGTGATTCCTCCTGCAGTGTATTTAAGAGTCACTGAGAACGTGCATCATGTTGTCGCGTTCATCGAAGGCATCATCAAGAATGGACACGCCTACGCCACAGAAGAAGGTGAATGATAAGTATCCCGTGATTGTCTTTTCACAAATAACAAAAATGGCCACAGCCCCTTAGTGACCATTTGTGAACGTCTTTGGTTGCAGGTGATGTGTATTTTGACATTCGGTCCATCGGGGATCGTTACGGCAAGTTCGCGGGAGCTGTAGATTCTCATGGAGAACCTGGTAAGCGGTGTGTTAGTGTGTTATAGGACACTGTTCAAATATTTAAAGGAGATGTAATATACTCATATTCAGGTTTGAGATCTGAATTTTGGCTCTTAATTGAGAGTTTTCTTCCATTTTCCCTGACTCTGTGATTACTGGCCCTGCATGAGTTCACTGTATGAACACATTTGACTAATGGACGTCAAACTGCATGGTTCTCCAGGCAGCTCTAACAAACGAGACTCCAGGGATTTCGCTCTGTGGAAGAAGTCCAAACCTCAGGAACCGTACTGGGAATCTCCGTGGGGCAGAGGGAGGCCTGGCTGGCATATTGAATGCTCCACCATCGCTAGGTCTGGAGCCATAATAACCTGTCTGCTTCAAACGTGTCATTAGATTAGTAATAATAATAATACAGACGTTTCAATTTAGTGTCTTGGAACCTGTGTTTAATATTTAGTTAATGCTACTTATTGATCAGACCAATGAGTTAACGGTGGTCTTGTCTCTGTGCTGGTTGAAGCTGTGTGTTCGGGAGTCAGCTGGACATCCACTCCGGAGGCATCGACCTGGCCTTCCCTCACCACGAGAACGAGGTTGCTCAGAGTGAAGCCTACCACCAGTGTGGACAGTGGGCCAACTACTTCCTCCACTCGGGTAAGTCCACATGGATTCTGAAAAAAACAAGCTTGAACATTTTGGAAAGGACTTCGAGAACATTTTGCCTGAACTGTTCTTGTGTGTGTTTTTAGGACACTTGCACCTCAAAGGCAGTGCCGAGAAAATGTCCAAATCTTTAAAGAACTATATCACCATCAAGGTACGGCCATTGTGGATCACTTCTTCACCAAGTAACTGCTGTGATAATAAGGACCTGTATTTCTAACAGTGCTGTTTGGTTTGTCCTCCATCAGGATTTCCTGCAGTCGTACTCTGCCAATGAATTCCGGATGTTTTGTCTTATGACGAAATACAGATCAGGTAAGAAATAAATTATTTTAGATATATAAAATATCTACTGTCATCCACAGTAATGGAGTCTTCTCTGAACAGTAGAATGTTCCTGATTTCCTGTGCTGTCTCCTCAGGTATCGACTACAGTGACAACAACATGTCTGAGGCTCGGACGTCCCTGGGAACCATCTCCACCTTCCTCCATGATGCTCAGGCCTACATGCGGGGTCAGCTGCAGTGTTCACCTGTACACGAGGCTTCTCTCTGGGAGAGGTAGAAGCTTTTCTCCTCACTCTGGC
Organism: Pseudopleuronectes americanus; assembly: GCA_038501795.1. Taxonomy (NCBI): domain Eukaryota; kingdom Metazoa; phylum Chordata; class Actinopteri; order Pleuronectiformes; family Pleuronectidae; genus Pseudopleuronectes; species Pseudopleuronectes americanus. The sequence continues at coordinate 4,689,647 of CM076739.1, read as the reverse complement.
TCTTTTCAGACCTAAATCACATCCGTCTTGAGAGATCCAATCACAAGCAGACAGCGTTAAGCACATCTGTTCACACCTGACCTGTGTCCTGAATGTGTCTCCTCTGATGAATGAGATGTGTTCCGTGTTCTTGTTTATAACTCGTGTTTCTTCAGGTTGGCTGAGACTAAATCCAGTGTGGTGAAAGCTTTGGCAGACGACTTTGACACCCAGAGAGCCATCGGCGCTGTGATGAATCTGGTTCATCACGGAAACCGCCAGCTGCAGCCTGTATCCACGGTAAAGCTTCTGTCTCACTGCACACGTGACTCTCCTGGGATTTCATTAAAGAGACTAAAGGTTACAGTTCTGCTGATTCTGCAATCGCTAGAAGAGAGAGTATGAGCTCGCTTGGGCAATTTAAAAGTGATATAGCATGATAACAAATGTGTGTGTGTGTGTTTGCGCAGGCTGACAGAGTGGCTCGGAGCCCTGCAGTATTCGGAGCGATGGTGAGCTACATGAGAGAAGTGTTGGACATGTTCGGGATCGATCTGCTGCACGGCAAGGTGAGAACATGTGGATGAAATATACAGATGTGCAGATTTTGAGATTCTCATCTGGCAGGACGATGGTGTATGTGTGCACATGAGAGAGACACACTCACTGAGCAGGTTATTAGGACACTGGCCACCTGACAGAGACAAATCATTGTGATCTACACATTGTTTGCAAGCTCGAGATCTCTAGAGGCCATTAGTTTCTTTGTGACGTTTCTTCTCTCTGCCGTCCTGTGCAGCAGGCTGAGGTGGCGGGCGGCTCTGGAAATCTGCAGGGCGTCGTGGAGCAGCTCACTCACTTCCGAAGCGAAGTCAGAGCGGTGGCACTCGCTCATCGGAACGACCCCGCCACAGCATCCCTCAGAAACCCTCTCCTCAAGGCCTGTGACACCATCCGAAAGGACCTGGCGCCGTTGGGTGTTTTGATAAAGGTTTTACCGCAGTGGCTCTGATTCAAATTAAATCTTGGCATCTCCCTCCGTGTTTACTGTGAGACTGATGTGTGTTTCCTGTTCTCAGGATAGAGGAGCCATCTCTACGTGGGAGATCACTGAGGGAAAACAGAGACAGACAGAACAGAGAGTCCAAGGTCAAGGACAGGAGACGTCCAGCTGAAGTCGGCCTCTGGCTCTGAGACCCACTCAGAGAACTTCAAATTAATTGTGTCATCATTAGAAGGTGTAATAAATATTATGTTAAATGTAAATACCAGAGTATATTCATTGAATCAATGCAAATAAAAGATTACATTTAAATATCGGTGTGAAAGTTTGACTAATCACATTAATAATAGGCGCATGTGAAAAGCAGTGATCGAGCAGCACACTCTGAACACTGCGTCCTGTAGGAAGGGCTGAATGCATTCAGATGTCACCACGTAGGTGTCAGACATGTGATCAGTGTGGGAGGTGTGACACTCAATTAGATGACATCACCATAAAACTCACATGATACATAAGTCACATAAGACCCGACTCAGACATGATGCAACAAGGCAAGTATTTGCTTTCGAATGATTTGTTTAATGTCACACACTGCATATAGTGTGTCGGTGTGTGTTTATATATATATATATGTTTTAATTTATCAAACATAAGTCCTGGTTCATGTGCAGCCTGACATCTCATCTCTTCTGTACGTGAAGCACAGCAGATGATAATATTAGAAGCCAGACGCTGAAGCCAGACGCTGAACAGAGCAGCACGCCCTGTCCACAAATTGTCGGGCAAATCTTCACACTGATCTGAGTCCAGATTTTTGTGCCGTGTGGTCCTGCAGCAGTCAGGCGGCGCAGCGGCTCTCAGGCGTCAGATTGATCAGAGAGTTACTGGCCTGAGCCAGTTCTGTGATGGACACTCTGCCTCTCTGTTTGATGAACTGAGCCACGGAGTCCAGCTCCTCTGGAGTGATGGAGATAAACTTCCCTCGGTCGTCAATCACTCCTGCAGAAAACATAAACCAGCATATTAAAACGTACATTTATGTGTCTATTGAATATAAACAGATACTGTATATACATTTTTATACATACATGGATACAATTTATCTCCCACAGTATTACTTATTATTACTTTACTGACCTAGCTGCCGTAATGTTCCCCACTGTGGGACCAATAAAGGATTATCTTTCAAATTTAAAAAACCACTTAGACATCTGTCGACATCAGACCTTCATTTCTCTGTATTTCCTGTGTTGTATAGATTTGAGCTGCCAACTGGAGCTTTACGTTTTTTCCTGCTTCACAGGCTTCAGATGAAAAAGTCAGCTCACAGTAGGCCTCAGAGATAAGAGCTGCTTTGGCTGCGATGGGTTCTGGAGTGAAGCCAAGAGCCAAGAGCCATGAGCGAGAGGCTCGGCTCACATTCTGGAAGGAAGGGATTCTCTCTAAGACAAGTCAACATTCCTCTCTTATTAACTCTTGATTCAAACCATGAGAGCTCACGTTTCTGTCTTTACTCTGTGCAGCTAGATGGAGATCAGCCCTGTTCCTACTGACCTGTGAGGGAGCCTTCAGCCAACAGGTCCTGCAGTCTGCTGATCGCATCCTGAGTCCTCATCCCGAATTGAGAAGCCAGGTCCTCCAGGAGGACGACCTTAGAGCTCTGCAGGAAGGAGGGACTTATTATTTTCAATATTCACATACCTCAGTAAAGGCTGGAGAGTGTAGAGTGAGTCAGTCTCACCTCGATGTAATCAATGAATTCCTGCAGCAGGTTGCGTGACTAAGAATAGAACACAAACATTTATTATGTCATATTTTAAACACGTCTTTATTTGTTCAGTACAAATAAAAAAATGATCTGACCTGGTCCTCGGTGAGCTGCTCCTCCTCTCCCTGGTCCTCTACGGTGAAGGAGGCTTTGAGTTTTAAGTACTCCTCCTCCTCCCGCCGATCCTGCTCCTCTTTGGCCCGTTGCTCCTCCTCTTCCTGCGGTTAAACGCCACCACAAACAGTTTTTAAAGTCAAAGTCTCCCCGTCGTGAACAAAGAGGGAGAAAAGAGTCGACAAGAGGTCCGAGCGCGTCACCTGTTTCTGCTCCAGCCGTCGTTCCCTCTCGTCATCATGCCGTCGCTCCTGCTCCCTGAGCTCCTGCATTTTCTTCCTCTCCTCCCTCTCCTCCACTTCCGCCTGGAAGTAAAAACCAAGTTCAGTACAAGTGTCCATCATTTTGCCACGCTCCCAGAGTGAGCAGCTCAGCCTGCACTGCATCTCCCTCACCTCTCTCTGGGCTTTCTTGGCCTGTTTCTCCTCCAGCTTCCTCTGCTTCTTGGCTCCAACCTTTGCTGACAGCCCGAAGTTCTGCTGCTCCTGCTCCTGCTCCTGCTCCTGCTCCGGCTCCTCTCCCTCCACCTCATCCTCCTCTGAAATCCACAGCACACATCATATAGATCACATGCCCTTGCATCTTGTGAAACGACAAACATGTGATGACCTGATCTCAATCTTTGGTCTTAACAGTGACAGGACACAGGTGACGGGTGTTTACCTTGTTCCACAGCTTCTCTCTGTCGCCTGTTGGCCATCACCGTGGCGAGGTTCCTCCTCCTGCGAGGCATGCCCGCTCCTCGATCCTCCGCCACGAGCTGAGGGCGCCTCGCTGGCCGGACCACCTCCCGCTGCTGCTCCTCATCCTCTGATCACACAACAAAGAGTGTCATGTCGTATTATTGCATTAAGCATGACTTCAAAGAGCTGATGTCGATACAGAAATACATTACATGACAGGTTTTAAAGTATAAAACAATGAACTTGTATTCATTCCACTCAGTGTTTATTATTAAAAGCACTTCCTCTTGTACTGTATAGTACAGTTAGATCTGGAATAAGCTTGGCTGTAGTAAAGGAGGACTTCCGATTGTCATGTCCTACTGCAGCTTCCGTAGTTTGACAGCACTGAGCTGACGTAGCCTCAAAAGTTCACAGGTTCGAACCCCACTGTTTGCTTCCAGTGCGTCAATGTTTAACCATAATATTAAAGGTACACGTGACACAGGGGACTGTGCAGGTCTCACAAACCTAACGTCAGAGCAGCTGCTTGGTAAACACTATGCTAACACTTGTTAGCATTAGCTCACCTTCCTGTGTTTTCCTGCGCACCTTCAGCACGAACGCGATGAGCACAATAAGGATGACAGCGGCGATTAGATAAAGAGCCACGTCCATCTTTATCTGCTCCCAAAAGAAACTCCCAGCGACGGTTAGACAGTCCTCCACGTTTGTTTTAGTCTCCTGCTCCTCGGTGTTCAGCTGCTTCTCGTCGATGGGTGCGTCACACAACCAGAAACGAAGACGCGTGCTGCCACCTTCTGTCCGGAGTCACGACATGCACTGTTAAGCATGTTTAAGGAAATAAATCAATGGAGAAAGTATAAATTCAGTTTGTTATTTTTTTCTATGATTCATTCTTGCACTGCACCTTTGAAAAAAAGATTTATGTTCTTCTTTGACATTTGTATCTATTAATAGAATATAAAAGTGTGTAGGTAGGCAGGAAGGAGGCCACCTGAGCAGATCTGAGATTCAGTTCAGCAACTCAGCACTTTGTCCCACTCTCAGGTCACAGGCAGTACAGCCTGACTATCACTAGGTGGCAGGCGTGCTGCCACTGCAGGCCTCTGCTCACACATCACTAATGTGCACATGGGTGTTATGGCCTGTTAGAAGTTCTCTCTACACACACTTACACACACACACACGTGCACACAAAAGGTTTTCTGGTCAGCTACCCTTATTGGGACGTTCTATTGGTTATCGTTGTAAACAGCCTAACCATGACCAATATTCATGCCTAACCCTAACCATAATTAACATATTACCTCTAACCAAAACCAGGACCCCAGAAAAGATATTTAGCCTCATTAACTTTGATCCCCATAAGGACCACTGTTCCTGAAGAGCGAACAAAATGAGTACACACACACATACACACAAACACCACACACACACACGATTTTATATGCAGTCAGGAATGGTGTCACATTCGCCAGGGTGCTGATCTTTACATTTCTCCTTTAACAGGAAACTAGAGCAGTACAGTTCCTGTGGTTCTCTCTCTCTCTCTCTCTCTCTCTCTCTCTCTCTCTCTGAATGTGTTTATGTGTGTGTATGTGTGTGTATGTGTTTGCTCACTCAGGTTCTCTGTGGCTTGCTCTGACGCAGGCACACCCACACACACACACACACACGCGCACACACACGCACACACACACACAGAATGAACCAGCATAACCTCATCCATCCAGTTCGAGAGGAGATCATGTTCACAGTGCTGCGCTCTCTCCTTAGTGATTCACACCTGAATGCATCATCCCCAGCTCAATGCATGGTGAGTAATTAAACCATCACACTAAACACTATGACTCACTATAAGTGCAGCCAGACGGAATGAAACGTTGAGGCCCCTGAATGTAAACTATGAGCCTTCTCAGTCCTCTGGGAGCGATATGAACACTATCCCATAATCCTCAGGTTTATTCAGTGCTTTTGCTTTTATTTAATTTATACCCATCATTCACAGACCTGCAGACTGGAGGAGTTTAGGGTGGTGAGGATTGTTCAGGCCTTCTTTAAAAGTTTGACCTTGGACAGGTGATGAAGGTCAGTCAAGGAGGTGCCAGCCATTTTGCAATACCCCTGCGTTCTTATTTTTGAGGGTAAGTGACAAGTACCAGTAGATTAAAAAGTCAGTAAGAACATAATCAATGGAACACGCACATTCTTATAAAAGTACTATTGACATTAAAACTTGAAAGCTTATGATAAATTAGCTTTTTTTAATCCTCGAAGCTCCACCTCTGCCTGGTGGCCAAAAAAAACCTGGTTAACCAGCACAGGAAACCTATCTGAATGCAGAGCCTTTAAAAGCATCCCATGGTCTTCATCGACCAATAGGAAGTGGCTCTGTCCTCACTGAAGTTGGCCTGAAGGTAGAGCAGAGTGGGGTTTGAGGGACACTTCACCAGCTAAAGAAATAAAGGCAGGGCCCCTCTCAGCTTGTGAAAACATTCTTATAGTTACAGCTTTATAATAACTCCAATGATGTCATAGTGATGTCATCAGGCTTATCGCAACTTGGCTTAATACTAATTTAGAACAAGAAACTTGTTTAGAACTGGAGATGTGATGTGTGGGATGCACATGCTTTTACCACTCATGGCCAATTTCAGTTCAAGGACACTTTTCCGTTGCATTATGGGAAGTGTAGGATCCTGTGTCTTTGGGGGCTACACACTGAAATGTAAGGTGTATCTGGCTCAGTGATGGCAGGAGAGTGAATTGCAGTTTTTTTTTAAACAAAAAGAAACGGGGTCAGCATGTGTTTAAGAAGAGATGTGGGTGTGTATACGTGAATGTGGGACGGTGAAGTGCAATGAGCTCATTCTGTGCATGCACAGCAGGAGCTGAAAGAATGTCCCAGTCAGCACTTTATGTTTTCAGTTGGAGAAGAGCAGCCGAACGCAAGGAGGGGACGGAGGAGAGAAATTGAAAGTGAGGACGGCCTAATCGTATAATCCCTTCTCCCAGGGAAGGATGTGAGGCTCCGCTGGCTGTGACGGTACTTTTCCATCAACAGTGACATCTGGAGGACACAGCCTCGCTCTGGAGCCCCGACTGCAATCTGACACACACACACACACACACACACACACCCAACCCCCCTCTCTCTGTATAGATGTGTGTGTATGTTTGTGTGTGTCTATGTGTTCAGTATCGTAAAGGGAAATGTTTTGTTGCTACTAATAACACATTTGATCATGCTGGTAGAAGAAGAGTTTGTGTGTGTGTGTGTGTGTGTGTGTCCGTGTGGTTGTGTGCGTGTGTCAGTGTGGTTGTGTAGGTGTGTGTGTGTGCGTGACATATGATGTCAGTATGATGAGTCTGTCCCTGCAGACCTCTACGCCGCATTACATTTTTACTATGAGTTGTAAATGTGCCCCTGCTGTCAGATGAGCATGATTGCATTTAGTCATCTGATTCTCATTGCCACCTGCCCATCAGATGCTGCCTTGTGCTCTGCAAAGGATGAAAGACACGGTGTAAAGTTGAAGGTGAGCAAGAGGACACTACATCTGCCGCAGTTCTTACTTCCTGGTTCTCCGCTCAGGTGATCTACAAGGGGGAGGGGTGCACAGCTTGCAGAGCGTCCTCTCGTGGGACGTCCTTGTAGAGGAAAGCTGCAATGTACAGTTAGAGAAGCACCATTGCCCCCCCCCCTTCCTTCTGGGTACAACCTCTAGAGGTCACTGTGGCCTCAGTCGCACGTGACGGCCGTGCAGGTGCAGCAGCAGGGACAGAGCAAGAAGCGGATACCAGGATGAAGTGGTGGTGGCGAATGGAGAGGCAGGAGGAGGAAGACAGGAAGAGGTGCAGAGACAAGGTCACTCCTCTGCATGCAGGCAGAGAGCTGTTAATGAGTGCAACCCTGAGCAAAGTCCACACACACCTGCACAGACACACACAATGTTTGCATCACACATCTCACACAATTGTTAACAGATAAGCCACATGATGCCCCACTTAAATTATTACATATTTCATACCTAATGGTGTGATCGGCTGTCAGGCATTATAATGGCTGACAGAATCCAACTCCCACTGGATCTTTTATGTCACGCGACCAAAAGTTTGCAGACACTCTGAACATTACAGCCGGATATGGTTGTTGAACATGTGATTCAAAGACACTGGACCTTCCAGGATACGTCTGTGCACATGTTCCTGCATGAACACACACCGTAGTTTTTTTGGACTCACTTCCACACACGCCAACATTTAAATAGACCCGACAGCGGCGAATGGGGATTCATCTGCCGTTTGAGTAGCGTTTGTTTATTGCTTTGGAAAAAGCTTTAAATGAAACCGTATATTGGTGGATTGTGTTTTTATGTAATCAGTATGTAGCAGTGGGCTGAGAGCAGCCGACAGGGAAGGAAAGTATTGAGAGATGAATCAACACATCTGCTCTCCGGATTTGTTTAATGTTCCTGCAGCTCTAAAGCTTATTGATTAACTTTTTGTTTTATTGTACAAAGGAACAAATGTAATAATAACCCTGTGTGGGAGAGCAACAGCCCGGAGCAGTGACAGGTGAAAGGAAACGTAACCTCAGGTGAAACCTTTCCACCTCCACCCAGGAGCTTATGTTTTCACCCCTGTGAGCTTGTTTGTCTGCCAACAAGATTATAGAAAAACCACCAAATGTATTTCCACCAAACTAAGAACGGGACAAAGGCCACGATTTCTATTGCGTTTGAAAGTCTCTGTGTAGCAGATGTGGTGCTGATTCAGCAACATGCTCACAAATTTCTATCAGATATATCTGATAGAAATCTGCATCCTTAATGAAGTGCCCTTCAAGAAATACCCTGTAACCTATAGCAACCTAGTAGGGATTGGTTTTCTACTTTACAGACATCTTTTGACAACTTCAGATCTCTGGGCTGTGTTGGGCACAGTTGATGGAAATCCACCCGGATGGAAAATAATAATATGATTATTATCTCTCCTTAACATGCACATACCTGGCTACCAGTCCAACCACATGCTGCCATTTTCCCCAGGGGACAGGTGAAGGACAGGTCGGGGGCAGACTGTCCTCCTCTAAAAACAGACTTTGTTGACACTACAGCTGCCTGGTGATCCCTAACAACCAGTTGGTTGTCGTCACAATAGAACCCCATGACATCCAATGTCATTATAACGCGAAAAAACTTCATTATTAGATTTCATGGAAGGAAAATAGACTTAAAGGTTTCTTAAGACGGATTCCATGATGTGTGTGGTTGTGCTGCCGTATCTTGAAAATCGGTTGTAGAGTGTTTTACAGTATAACATTCCCTCAGAGTCTGTTAATGGTTGTGGGGATTTTATGACTGCCGGTCAGAGCGGTTGTGACAAGGTGCGCTGGGTTACTTTCCCCTTGTGCTTCAAGGACATCATGGCTTCAGGTAGACTCCCGGTGTTTCTGACGTCGCTCTACCTTTCAGCAGGTGTTAATATGAGGCCAGGCCGCTCCGCCACGGGGACTGGGGCTCTGCTGGACTGGGATCTGCCCACGTTACCCCTCTGTAACAGAGAGGACACATTCATTACAATGTCATGAAGTCAAGCACTGTTAAAAAAACAAAAAAAAACATACACATGCTCGTTTAGCTTAGTTAATAAAACTGATACGGAAGCTGCTGAGGTGTGTTTTGGTGGAACAGTTCCTCCTGCAGACCATCACTGACTTCTTTGCCCTTCAGTCAACACACGCCCTTTATAAGTGTCAATGCTCCCATAGTGGTCAATGTCCACAACTGTGTCTGCGCCTCAATTAGTGTTTTAATCATTATTAGCAATATCTTTTTTCCTTTAAGCAAACATACAATATAATGAGATTTGGAATTCTTTTGAGTGCAATGTTTCCTGGAGAATTGGGATCTGATCAAATTCAGAACAGAGTCATATACACAATATTGTTTTTGATAAATACATGTTTTAGGTGAAGTCAGATGCTCAGGGTGAACACAGAGCTCCAAGCTGGCGAATAACCCTGTGAGGACAGGATGCTGTGGACAGTCACTAAACACTCACACTGCTCACAAGTGAATTTTCCAGAGCTCTTGATTGTTCCCTGGGATGAGAGTTTCCTCTTTGGAGAAACACTGGATCGAGATCGAGCCTTTATCTGGAAAAGACCAGTTGCACAATCACTAACGGGTGACCATGCAGTGCTAAATTGTTCCCAGTTCAAAGAGCCGGAGTCTAATTCTGTGCTACAGGTTATCTATCCGGCTCAAATATTAACCATCACATGAATTATTGGACGGATGGAGTAGTAAACTTTGCACTGGGGTAAGCGCCAGCTAAATATGACTGAGATGCAGATTAATTTGTAACTAGCTCAGAAATTGCACAATGGGCGGTGAGCGAGCCGGACGTGTGATGTGCTGGGGAGGTCCGGAGCTCGGTGACAGAGGAGAGAACACTGAAAGTTTAATAGGGAGGCTGTTGTTACACCGTGGACACCAGCACCTAAACAACAAGTCAACAACTGACAGATGAATATAAGACGAATTAACCAATTAAATCCATTCTTTCATCACAGCTAGTCACTCATTTATAGCTTCATTTCACACTGATACATTTCCTCTACATCCCATTTATTTGCAAATCTGCACGTGGATGAGAGTGGAGGAGTTCATGAAACGTAGGCAGCCCTATCTTGTTCCCACCTTCGCTCCGTTGTGACATCATGCCCTGCCTTCAGGGGATTGGGTAACAGAGTCAAACCGAGAAAAACACTCGCTCGACTCTGTAATAGCGACACAGATGCAGGTGTACGAGTGACGCAGTGTGTTTTTAAATACTGTAGCTCTATGGGTAAAGATCAGATTTAGTTTTGCGTTGGTTTATAATCGCAAAATGTGGAAAATGCATCTTTTTATCTATTGATGTCAATCTTCAAAAAATGACTTCACAAATCTGATGAATCCACATTCGGAATACGGGGATTCATTTCAACAGTGTGGCTTATTGGTGTCTTTTAATAGATTAGAGCTCTATGGCTCGGAGGAATGAGATAGATCCATATTAGGTGTGTGCTATGGTAGTTTGTATTTTCTGGATGTTTCGCCTTGTTAAGCCACATAAGACAAATTGTGAAGTTTGGTATTTTTGCACTTTCACCTTGACTAAACCCAAGAGGTCGTACCTGTTTGGTCGCTGAGGCCGCTGACATATAAACTTCACTGCTTATACTTAGGTGAAGTCAGTCATCAGGAAATGCATCCCAGCACCATCAAGATGATGCAACTACACACAAAGATATATCTCAGTCGTCATTGTCCTTTCATTGTTCACTTCACATGTGCATTGTGAAGTTCCAGTGTGGTTGAACAGGTGAAATGTAACAACAGGTTCTTTTCACAGCTCTACACATTAACCAGTGCCTTCGACAGACTTCCCATAATGATCCTCTGTCAATTATTGACCTATGGGGCATTATGGTGTGGCCTTGGGTTGTGAGTGACTAAAGGACTTCAGACGTTCTATACAGCAAAAGTTAAAGGCAAGCACCGGGCGGCTTTAGCATTAACATGTTCCTGTGTTTCTCTTTGAGACGCAAGAATTCAATCACAGATTCCGTACCGTGCTTGTGTGTGACTGTCAGGCTCAGGACTTCTCTGCTAAACTTTTACGAGTCTCCACACACACATACACACACCCACACAAAACACACAAACACCCACATACAGATCCCAGGAAGCGCATTGCTGTGGTTACCTGTTAAATCAGAGAGCATTTGAAGGTGAGCACTGTATCTCTGGCGAATGTGACAGTGTTCCGGGCTGCAGATAAAGTTGTGTGTGGGTGCGTGTGTGTGTGTGTTTTTCACCTTTGTAGGACCTTTTGCAGCATAAACACGGACTCATGAAGACCATGTCCTAATGAGGCAAAAACGTAATTATTTTGTCACAATCGCACAAAACTCTGTGGTGTCAACCAAACTCTGAGATTTTCTCCTCCCTTCCTGGTCTTTTTATAATCAGACACATTATACATTTAAAACAGCAGTACCATATCACAACAGGGTTTTCACAAGCAGTAAAACTAAAGCGTGGAAGGCACTAACTGTTATTGCAGTTCACAGTTCACTTTGCTACTGTCACTGAACTGTGGATCACTTACAACTTTCAAGATGAATGAACTACTTACTCACTCAACCAAAGGTCACTGTCTTCCATTGCTCATTTAAGTTTCGCCTCCGTTTATCCGTCTGGACCGATTTGATTTCTTCGATGCACATACTCAGAGCTTTTATGTGAACATAACAATCACATATATTCATCTGTGTCAGATGCCAGTGGTCGTTTTCCACTATCTGAGCTTGTGAGACCATGGAGATGGTGAATAGAAGATGGCCAAGAATGGAGCTTTGTGGGATGCCAAATACCGTTCATGGTCTGATGTGTGGTTACAATCAACACAAAGTAGTCCCTATTCTACAAATAAGATTAAAATCAGTGGAACTCTGGACCAGTGGAGTGTCGGTGACTGGTTAACATGGAGACAATTGCTCAGGGGATAGACAAAAGGAATTGTTGACTGTTTGCGATGTAGTTAGAGCATTTTTCAAAGCAGCGAAGTTCCCCCCAACTATCTTCCTAAGAAATGCACATGTCCTATTCTATCTTAAGTTGGGTGACACCTACCCACTGCCTGTGAATCTACTCCCATCAATCTACTCCCTCCCACCAAAACGCCCCGCACCAGTATTCGGTAACAAAGTGTACGATGGCATTCCTTTCAGTGTTTCACCTATAAACAGCTACAGAGTACAGTCCGCTATCAGAGTGCACAGCGTGGTCAAGGTCAGGAGCTTTGTCTGTGGGCACAGATACAGGCGGAAATGACTGTCTGTGAGCCTGAAACGTGATCCTGTAGTATTCTGTCTATACCTCGAAATGACTCCTTGTACCAGAAGGAAAGAGAAGTTATAAAGATGTAACATGAGTCGTCAGTTATAGGGATCTATAGTTCTGGGCCTCTTCAACCCCTGGATATTTATGAGGTTTGCATGAGAAGCAGCTCAACACAACGAGCGGAACAACAATTCAGCCTGTGGCGACTCTTCAAAGATATAGTCCCATTCCACGTTAAAAAAAATACTATGGACCTGGAAACCCTGTCACCTTCTCAGGTCAAAGGTTTACCTGCGATCAAAGGTCACTTCTTTGCTTCAGTGACCGTTAAACTCATATCGTGCACCAAGCACAGAAAGCCGAAGCCAAGGTTTGTTTTTTCGCTGAGCATAAGCTGCTTTTCAGACATGAATTATGGTATAAAACAAATGTAATACAACATATCAATCAGTGAGCTTTACATGTGTTGATAGGTATATGTGTGAACTTTGGTCATAGCCTGGCTACCTGCTTTGAGTCTTTACGCTACACTTACCACACTTCTTTACAGACGGATGCTTGACGTGGCTAAAATTCCAAAGTTTACAACTCAGCACTCGACAATGCTGCAGTTAAAATGTCACAATATGCATTCAATGTATTTAGCTCTATGTCATAAGGGAACAAATGTATTTCTTCCCTGAAATGTTTTTCTGCTAGAATTTTATAAAACATGATACAACTGAAAATGTAATGTAGCGTATCCCTGGCATTTAAAAATAGTTCACACTGAAGCTGCAAGAATGACAGTTAACAGGAGTCAGTGCTATAGTACAAAGTTATAATCCTCAGCTCTGTTTTAATTATTCAGTAATTAACCTCTTTGACCCCGAAAGGACCCGGCAGTGGGTCAGTTTCCACCTATAAAATCCACCTCTTTCACATCATGAGAGTCCACTTTCACTGCCACTCTCCAGCGAAGCAGAATTGTGCCGTAGAGGTCAGACTGACCTGGGACTCTGCTCTCCGGTTTCATCAGAGTGACACACCCCTGCCTGTCATGAATACTACCGCAGACCTGAGTAGGGGAAAATGATGGTGAGTGTTGATGGGCAACAGAAACATGCATTTTGCTGTCTGCCACCTGCGCAGGGGCCTAAACCAGGAAGACTCACTTTCCCCTCGAGTCTCCCCTCCCCCATTCGACCTGACAACACACATACATGTTTACTGTGTACACACACGTCAACAAGAGGCATCAGGTGTCTGGGTGTGGTCGCTGTTAGACGCCCCGGCTGTATCATTAGGGGAAAATGGCAGGCTTTATCTTAGCGGCTGCTCTGCCTCTGTGATTCCAACCTGATGGTTACCTTCAGGGTTTAAACACAGGAAATGAGCATTGTAGTCGGGCAAATTACAACCACTTTTGGATCAGGACAAATACGCAGCACCATCATGGTTCTGAGTGATTAGAAAAAGGGGGTCCACTATGACCGCAGCGGGAAGGAAGTCAAAAAAGATAAATAAATTAAAATAGGTGCAGCTTGAAATACAGCACTCTGTCTAATGTATATCGAGCACAACATTCACATGTTTTTTTTCCCACCCTTCAGTATCCTCTAAAGAGAACCAGGGTAAGCAGATAAGCCTCGAGATGTTGTAGGCTATAATTTTCTTATTGTTGATAAATCCCATGAAAAGACCTAAACTATCGTGTTCGTCTGTGTCTCGGTGGATCTCAGCTAAAAGGCTGAAAAGATCCTTAAAGAGAGAGTTGGAGATAAATCTATGAAAGTTCTTCACTACGAGCACTTTAGGGAGAAACAATATTGATGATGATGATGAAATTGATCGCTTGTTTAAACACTTTACACACTGTCAATCAAACACAACCACCGCCCAAACTCTGCCAATTGTGCACGTGCTGTTTAAAATAACCCACGTCGGGTTGACATATGGAAAATTGGGCCTTGGGTTGCTTATGAGTATTTCCTTCATGGTTTGTTTTAAAGACCGTTGGACAACATTAGTGATTTGACTTGTCTTGTCCTTGGTTTGGTGTTTAAAGGTCAAAACGCCCTTTTTGCGTGATCCCGACAGATCCCACCGACACACGCGTGTTTACATTCAAACAAATGTACGCAGCACGAGAAACACGGGTGGCAGCACATTGCTGGGCGATTTCACACATGCATGCATGAACACACACATTTCACACAGCCAGACAAGAATGTGAAGTTGAAGGATCTACATGCGTCTGTGTCACCAGACTGTGTGTGTGTGTGTGTGTGTGTCAGGACACACTGCATGGTTGAGGGGCAGGTCGTCAACAGTTTGAGTCATCTCTTCTAAACAAAATGTTTAAACTATTATTTGTATTAATTGAAATGAGGCATGTGCACCATTTAGGAGCTGCAGTCATTTGGCGCTGGGTAATTTAGATCCGGCTCAGATAGAAAATTGGGTCATCGAGTGGCACCTGGCACTGGCAGCAGAAATGCCCTTGGAGCCGGCTTCACAGAGGGGTTATGGGCTGTAGCTCGAAGGATAAATATACAGGTTTGTATGTGTATACTTGGTAATGCTGTGTAACTAGAGCTTTTTATCCCTGTGTTGTGTGTATGTATGTGCGTGTGTGGGAAGGGGTGTGGGGGGGGGGTCCACTGCACACAACAACACAGGACACCCACCAAGTTAAACTGGGAACAGATCTGTGTGTGAGCCACACAGGCCCGTAGCTCAGATGTGTTCGTGGACGGGATGAACTCTTTGCCGTAATGACTGTTTGAGAGGAACCGACTTTATTCAGAATTGTAGGTTGGCAAACTGTAATCTGGTATTCGGCATGTGACTTGTGGTAATTGTCGACACGCCGTGACTCAACCTGAATAGTCATGCTGAATAATGAGCCTTTAGCTTCTGCTCTTTCGAACAAAAAGAGAGGACATGCAAGGTCACCTATGCCAAGGTTTGTAAAATCAAGTCAACAAGCCAGCATCTAGTTTCTGCTGCTACAGCACAGGTTCCAAAATTAGGTTTATTCTGTGTGGATAGTGATGTTGTGGTTGTCAGGGGGAAACATTCCTTCAAATGCATCTTTTAACAGATATTAGCCTCTTAAGAAAAAGTCTGTTTGGTTTATTGTCCCTCTGTGGTTGGAGACACTTCTGAGATGGATGCATGTCCTGGAATATCTCAGGCTGGCGTCACTGTACTTATCTCCCCTCAGTATTCATGACCAGTGGCTGGGTCACTGGAATGGTGGGCGCTGATGGGGAAGGTGTATGGGGGGTGGGGGGGTGCAAAGATTCCAAGGGGCCTAGATCTTTATCAAGATGAGCTGTGCGAGAACCGCTGAGCCATGTCCCAAGGACCTAATATGAATGTGCAGCGGGAACTCCTGACTGACACAACAGATCAATGCGGCTGCTGGCAAGTAGTCCAGATTACACAATAAGGGCCACTACACCACAACGTGAACCAGGACCTTGTCCTTACAGGGGGAGCTGGAGCCAATCCCAGCTGACGTTGGACGAGAGGTGGGGTACACGCTGGGCAGGGGGCCAGTCTGTGGCAGGGCCAACAAATAGAGGCAAGTACTCACAATAACATTCACACCTTCAGGGAGAGGTTCAGGTCGGCGGTTCAATGCCAAAGTGTCCTTGGGCAAGACATTAAACCCCAAAGTGCCTCTAACGGCAGTGACGTCAGAAAGAACTGCACTTAGAGGCCCTGTCTGAATGTGTGTGTGAACGGGTGAATGGAAAAACACACATGTTCACCTCACTTCATGGTTTCCTCTTGTTTCTCATTTATGCATGTATACGTGACTATACATTGTAAATACATTATATAGCGTAACACCTAGTAAAATGAATTTGACAGCCCTGCAATGAATCCTCCTGCATGTTCATTTTGTGCTGAAATTGTTTCTGGAGTTGCTGATTCATCGTTTCGTGCTGCAGTTAGTCGTGTCGTACAGGAGGGCGCTTGTGTCCTTTTCTCCGCCGAGGGCAGACGAACATGACAGATGCACCTCCTCCTCACAGGGTCGAGCCAGCACCTCTTTAGAGGCAGTTTCAGAAAAAGGAACCTTCGGGGAGGAGGATTTATGCATACACTGTCAGCTGTGTGCATGTGTGTGTGAGTGTGTGTATGATTGATTTGTATTTATGGATTAGCAGACTATAAGACAAAGAAGATCCATATAGGCTAACACGTTAAAGGGAAAGAAACACGTGTTTTCACATCGTGGTGCCAAGATGTGAAGACGAAAACTAAATTTAGAGGGATAGTTGACCCAAAAAGGAAAGTTCACTCATTACCTCCTCACACATGCCAGTGGAGGGGTGGGTGAAACCACTTTTTGGAGTTTCAGGGGTAAACACAGTTGCAGTTGAAGCCCCAACTTTCAAATTGGCGTCATTTACACCATGTTTTTAGCCTAAATGTCCTCTGCGGCTCCACAGAAGGACATCAGAGGACATTAGGCAACAAAAATGGTGGAAATGACCCGTTTCAGGGGGAATTTGAATTCCGGGCCTTACTCACATTTGGACGACACCACAGGAGCAGCATGGAGGCTTTTTTATTACGTTTCAATAATCTGTCACCATTAAAATCAATGCAAAGCTGCATCTCCCCAAAGTGTGTTTATGGACCCACCCCCTCCATCTGCATAGTGACGAGGAGATAATGAGATCCATTTTAATTTTTGAACTAACTAAACAATCTTAAGAATCCTAAAAGGTATTAAAGTGCTGATGTGACAAACGATGGTCGCCTGGTCGTGGATGACGGGAGAGAGAGCGCAGTGACTTACACACGGTCCCGGTATCTGCAGAGCGGAGCCGGCGCGTGCAGGAGCCTCCGCGGGGGCCGCCTGTCCGTCATCGTGACGCGGGCAGCGACGCACGGCCCTCCGCGCTCCGCCAATTAGCCGGCCGCGGACCCGCCCCCCTCCGCCGGTCACTCGTCGGGAGTTTGCGGGCGGAGTCGAGGGGGAGGGAGGGACGGTTTATATGCGGGAGCCCTTCCACAGGACCGAGCTGGGTGCCTCTGTCTGCTGCGGGGACTTTGGGTTTGACATCACTGGAGGGAAGTCCGCCGAGGAAATTAACACAACAATAACAAGAAGACTAAAAAGACCCCAATCAGCCTAAATAATCAAAAAGATGCCTTCGGATAAAGAGGGCGGCGGCTGGAAAGGCTTCGTGTGGGACTCGGAGAAGCGGGAGTTCCTCGGTCGCACCGGGGGGAGCTGGTGTGAGTATGCACGCGTGTTCGCGGTTGTCCGTGTAGAGACGGTGTATTAAGACTGGGGCCGGCGCGCGCTCCCGGCACCTGCCGCGCGCCTGCCGGTCCGCCTCGTGCTGCCCACCACCTGTTCGATTTGACTTTGCTGCATTCGGGACTCGAACCCCCCGTTTGGGTGTTTGGACTTTAATTTAAAACAAGAATGAGCTGTGGTTCAATAAAACAAAAAAAAATCAAGGTGATCGAATGCGTGTGAGTGCGAGTTCCGGCTGATCTCCATTCATTCTGCGTCGAAGCTGCTCAAAGCCAATGAATGATGGGACCTCACGTCGGCTGCTTGTCGCTGGGGAAACTTGTCTCTCTTATCTTTTTATATTTTGAATTCTTTTTTGGGGAAGTGGGCACTGCGAAAGGGTTAAAACTGCATCACAGTCCAAGGTGAGCCAAGGTGATCGGGCCCCGCTCGGGAAACGGGAGCCGGGGCTTGGACCATCGATCCGGGTCGGGTTCCTCCTGTGATCGGATGTCGCTGTGGTCTTAACGAACAATACCCGCTGATTAACTTGTGTGCGCGCGACCTTTCTTCTCCCGTTTCCCGAGCAGCGGTGCACGGTGCGCCCCGAGGTGTCCTTGTCTTCCTTCGCTTCTCCTCCCAATGTCAAACCCGCATCCCTGCCGCCGTGGAGACACTAACACCTGGGTAACATGTTGTTTCAGTGACGCCATGTCTGCTGGATCAGTGCAGGAGCTCCGGCTGGAGGAGGAGGAGGAGGAGGTGGAGGAGGAGGATGGTGGTGATGGAGGGGAGGGGGGAGGTTGGATCACGTTTGTCCTTCTGAGGTCATCTGAAAAATTGCTGATGCATCTGCGAGGTGTGCCATGCGCAGTGCTGTGCTGTGCTGGAGGGGTTCTGAGGGAAGGGACGTGTGGGACCTCAAACGCATGAGATTTGAATGATGTCGCATGTATTTTTTTTGGGGGGGGGCCATTTCTGTAGTTTTTTTTCACATGCACGAGTAGGAATGTGCCTCGTCCTTTTCGTGCTGCAGCTCGGATCAGGTGCTGCAGATCTGCACGTCAGGTGTAAAGCACTATTCTAGTCTCGATGACCACTTGAAAGACCTTCTCTACCTCCTTCACTGCAGCCGTCCCCTTAATCCACGTCCCTGCATCTAACACGTAATGTGTCGTGTCTCTCGTGCAGCCGTGACCTTTTGACATTGCCTCCTGCAGCAGCAGCGGCCCTTCGCCAAAGCAACGTATGGCTGCGTGGTTGACTTTCACCCGTGCTCTGTGTCTTCCCTCTCAGCGCAGATAATAGATTTCCAATACTCCGCTGAACCGTCTTCGTGCTCCAAATTGATTAGACGGCAGAGACGACAGTGCCTTTTGGTGATTACTGTCTAGCGTGCACAGGCTTTACAGCTGAATTCCTGTAAATCTGTAAAGACAATGGCTGCCACTGTTTTATTATGAATGCTACCTTTGTACTTCCTTACATTGATAGCATGTCCGACAGACAATCCTCGGAGCCGTAGAAGCTGCTCAAACCAGTGTAGATGGCTTTTGGCATAGATTTAAGAGCATGAGGATGACATGCACAAGTTATTTATCAGTAGAAGTTAATATTCAGCAAAGCTTCCCCCGTCAGCATCTATAATCTGCATCGTGCAGAGTTTGTTCCTGCACAACGATTCAGATTCTGTCAAATTGCATAGGGACTGGGTTCTGCTACAAATGCAGATGAGGCTGTACTGACTTAACTTTGGATTTCTATCTGGGTTGGTGTCTTCTCACCCTCCTTGAGGTTCTCCTCTGCTGTGCTGCGTTCTTTTGACCCAGAGTCCATGTTCCTGCCACCAGCGGACTTCATGCAGGGATTTCTCTGTGGTTTTGTATCATAAACCAATCAAACCTCCGGCTCAGTGGCCAAACGGTTCAAGTGAATAACATGTGGTCTGTAATTTAATGGTCTTGTGAGACCATTAAATCATCTGCCACTCTGTGCCACTCTCCTTTTAGCAGTTAGTCCACCGTGCAGCTGTGATGGTGAATTACATGTCCCCTTTACTGGGTACCAGCGCTGACCCCTAGGTCAGTCAGGGTTCAGTGCACTTATGGGTTCTGAGAAGTACACGGCTCCTCTTTTTCACATCTGGTCTCGCAGATAAAATCATTTCCCCCTCGTCAAGCTGCTTGATCCCGCCTCAGACGTCTTCGCCGAGCGGGGACGGGATCAAGCAGCTGCAGACCTGGACCCGGGGTAAGCCTGAGATAACAGTATCTTCTGCCCTCTTCTTAGAAGTGCCGACTTGGCAGCTCACAGCAACTTTATTTGCACATTTCCGGGACATTTCTCTTGGCTTTTAGTCCATCTTTCATCAATTTGCAGATATCGCAACCAGACTTGACCTCATTAAAGGGTGAAGAGCTCTCGAACACAACAACCTCTAATGCTGTGATGATGATGGGGAAGACAAAACTATACATTACAAGGTGCAAGGCGATTTGAAGTGTTCAACAGAAAGAAAATGAAGCCTGAACATTTACACCACTCAGAGAGTTAAATTAAACATAAGAGAGCCACCCATATTAATAGGGCCCACCAATGGACTCAGAGGCTCCGTGGTAGCAAGGGTATATTACTAGATATTGATTTCAATCACAGGTCGAATATCACGGTCAAAGTTGACAAAGGGCCAAACCACAAAAGGCGAATGTTTTATTCGTGTGTGACTGAGCCCTCGTGGACCAGTTGTGTCTTTTTTTCCCCCTCATGGCAGAAATGATGATTCTCTTTTTTTTGTTTTTCCCTTTCCACAGTTAAAATCTTCGCCTTCTACGTCGTGTTCTACGGCTGCCTGGCTGGAATCTTCATCGGCACCATCCAGGCCCTGCTGCTCACCTTGAGCGACTACAAGCCCACATGGCAGGACAGAGTCGCACCCCCCGGTAAGAAGTGGTCTCCACGCAAACCTGCTCCTAGTTAGGATGAATACCGATGTAATGCATACTGGTGAAGGGACTGTGTTATGATGTCTTTATAGTGAGTGTTCTAAAACCAGATGTCCTTGGATAGAAATATAAATAACATTTTATTTGAAACACCAGTCTGCCTGAATAATTTATATAGGTTCAGTCACGATGACTTCAGTTTCAAAAACAAACTCAGTGGACTTCTCCTCTGCTTTATCCACGGTCAAGAATGAACTTTGGACATAAACAGGGTTCTCCCAATCTGATCAATAACTGCCTTCAGAACTCTTGTTTTGGAAACATTCATACATCTGCACATGGTGGTCCCAGTGCAGCCTCCCCTGTGTTCACCTTCCAGACTGGTTTCCATGGTGGTGAGGGGCTGCTGGGTGTTACAGAACCAAACTGAGCATGTGTAGAGAACAGAGGGAAGACCAGAGGGAACAAGCCTCCTCAGGTCGGCAGGTCAGCCTCACGATTTCCAAATGAAATCATTAAAAGATTTGATTGGTGTGTTCAGGAGGTCACAGCAGTTACAATAAGCTCCTCGACGTGATTGTTCACTGGAGCAAAGGACCAGTCAGTCATTAGCTTCCTTTACCCAGAGTCACATGAGATCTATCAGTTTCCTCTGACTTCAGTGACACTGCTCTGCACCGTTTTCAGCCTGTTGTCACGTAGAAGACTGGAAGCAGGAGGAAACACTATCTGTGAAGCTGAGACCTGCCGTTAATATTCATCAGTGTTCCTAAACATGTTTCCTGTGACCATGTGCAAACGGGACAATTTTAAGGTTCTCCATTAACGCCGGCTGTCAACCAGATGACTGCACACAAAAAAAAATGTCAACCTTCAATCCTTCTGTTTCCACTCACATTGCCTGATAACTATAATCCTCTTAATGAGATGAATCCTCCCCTGTCACCCTGTGTCTGCTGAGCTGGGTTTTTTTTCAGTGTTTTTACCAAAGTTGCTTGTCGGGTTAATTATTTTTGGAGATGAAGAAAACCGCTGTGGATAATTCAGCTTCGGTTCAAAATGCAACCATGAACCCTGAAGGAAACATGATCTAAATCTGTTACATGTTGTCAAACCGACTAACTGTAAATCCATAAAATGATGGTAGAAGACGATTAAATTGGCAAAACGAAGATGGAATGCAGCTGTAGCAGTCCCCACAGTATTTTATATATATATATATATATATCAATAACAAGTGATGGCTGTGTTGTCCCTGCAGGCCTTTCACACACCCCAAAGTCAGAAAAATCTGAATTGGCCTTCAACACCGGGGAACTGGAGACATACCTGCCTTACACCAAAGCCTTGAGGACGTTCCTGGAAAAGTATGATGACGAGAACCAGAAGGACCAGATGAAATTCGAGGACTGTGGAGGTATTATTTCATGGCTGCTTCATAAATATAAAAATGCATATAATCTAGATGTCCTGTGTGATGGTTAACTCTCCCTTACCTACCCTCCCCCCCACCTCACAGAGGAGCCTGCAGACTCCAGGTACAGGGACGAGTTGGAGAGCGATGTGGGCATCAGGAAGGCCTGTCGTTTTTCCAGGACCTGGCTGGGACCCTGCTCCGGCATCGAGGACCGCGAGTTTGGTTTCAAGGAGGGCAAGCCCTGCCTGATTGTAAAGCTGAACAGGATCGTGTCCTTCCTCCCAAGGGTAATTTTTAAAATGGCTATTTGCAAACTAAGTTGTGTTTTGAGAGGAAACCACTACAAATGTTTGAATTGTGTTATTTGGCTTTAATTATTTCACAACTATTAGCTTGAGAACTTTTTCATACAGCTCCTTTTTCAGTTGTGCAGAATCACACTGCTCGCTCTCTGCTTGAAAAAGACAGAATTCATTGTGGATTTCTTCTGAAAGTCCTTGAATCCAGTTCACCTCCTAACTTTTGTTCTGTGTTCAGCCTCCAACTTCGAATGAAACCATCCCTGAAGAGGCTCAGCCAAAGGTGCAGCCCAATGTGATTCCCATCTACTGCACTAACAAGGTACACGGTTATTGACATGTCTATTTGTTGTTGTTAAAAGTGACCAACCGCACACATTTTGAGACTAAGAAGCTGTCTCAGCTCTTTCTTTCTTGCTCTGAAGTGTTCTCACTCCCTGTTTTCATCTCTCCGTGTTTCCAGAAAGAGGAGGACGCTGGGAAAGTCGGCGAGATCAAGTACTATGGCTTCGGCGGCGGCTTCCCCCTCCAGTATTACCCGTACTACGGCAAGCTGCTGCACCCCCACTACCTGCAGCCACTGGTGGCGCTGCAGTTCACCAACCTGACCATGAAAGGCGAAGTGCGCATCGAGTGCAAAGTGTTCGGAGACAACATTGACTACAGCGACAAGGACCGCTACCAGGGACGCTTTGACATCAAGTTCACGATTAACAGTTAATGACAGCCATCGGAAAC
The DNA here is from genome assembly GCA_038501795.1 of Pseudopleuronectes americanus. Lineage (NCBI taxonomy): Eukaryota > Metazoa > Chordata > Actinopteri > Pleuronectiformes > Pleuronectidae > Pseudopleuronectes > Pseudopleuronectes americanus. The sequence goes on along the minus strand of CM076739.1, from coordinate 4,666,556 downwards.
CATAATACTTCGTCTGACCGCCACCACCCCCACCTGCTCCGCCCCTTTGTCCTTTAACTAAATACCGATCTAATATAGGAGATAAGTGAGGAGAGGGGGGTAGGCTGTAGCGGCTATGGCAATCACGACTAGTCTTGAAATTAATAATGAAAAGGAAAAAAAACTGATAGAGGACCGATGTGTATCCGTCTTGCTCTCATCACTAGCTTCTACTGTCACTAGCATTTAGATTGTAATTTAGAGGAAGAGTAGCGATTAGGCCTAATAAAAGTATTTATTCTGCTGTAAATGAGACTTTTCCACAAGCCATGGGACATTGTTCATCGATGAATTGTGTTAAGTGTAATTCCATTTCTGATGTGTAGCGAGCTGTGTTCGTCCCCTCTGCGTATCGCTGCCATCCGTGGCTTTAGTAGATGTTTCCGGAGCGTGCAGTCATCAAACTCCGGTTCCTTCCAACCCACGTCGTTCGAGCAGTTATAAAGCGCGCACGTGTGTGTTTGTGTATGTGTGTGTTTCTGACATGAACGCACACTCCCACTTACTTAATGATTTTAAAATGGTTTGACATGATACACTCTTCTGATCTGTGTTAGGGAGCTGCACTCCAGGGAATTTCCTTTTCCTCTTTTATTTGTTGTACACCTGATCAAGGGAGACTCTTTATACTTTTGCCTTATTTTCTTTTTGTGCTTTGTTAAATCACCTAAGTGTGTGAAGGGGATTTTTAAATCTTGGTTTCATGCCTTTTACTCTTGATTTTTTTTTGTTGCCTTGAATGTCGAGTTGTGTGTCCAGCCTTTAGCCTGCTGTCAGGGCAGTGGTGCTAAACACGTTTTTAAGTTGTCTGGTTTTTTTCGTTGCTGGACTCATCACAGCGTTCTGCTGTACATACCCCGAATGTCATCTAACACAGTGGAAGGATTTTATATTTATGCAGTTGTACATTTTGTTTCTTCGCAGAATGTTTTAATGTATAAATGCAATACCAAAGTGACACATTGGAGAGAGTCCAATTGGAAGCAATGCAGTAATCGTTTTTAGGATCTCATCATGTCAAGTGATTAAAAGTCAATGTCTCATCTTTCTGCCATGAATGTAGTAACAGGCAGTTTAATTCCACACTGACCTGATCTTCATGCATTTGAAAAAAAAGAAAAACAACAGAGTTCTTGCAGAGCTCGAGGCTTTAGGAGATGTCGGCTTTAATGTTCATGGGGATCTGTTCATCCACAACTGTTCATCCACCTCTGTCATTCAGAGATAGAAACAAATAAAATCCTAATGGACCTTTTCTGGTGTTTTTCTTCATGATGCTCTGTGTTTTGAATCATCCAATCACATTTCACCTCGCTCTCAATCGGACATTGTCCATGAAAATATGTAGGGAGAGCAGATAAGGTAATTTAGGTAACACTTCCATATATGTTATTTATAGAGCGTTTCCAGGAAACTCAAACACTTTACATATAATTAGAATAAAAGACTGAAAACCAGATGGGTCAGTGCAGTATGTGATGTGTAGTGTGTGGGGGGGGGGCAGCTATAGAGAAGGCCCTGTCAGTGCAGCTCTGATGTTTCAATGGAGAGGAGTTTGTTGGGCAGAGAACGGGTAATACTATGAGTAATATAAGACATGAGTAACTCTACAGTTCAGTTTTTAAATTAGCCATTAGGACCCGGAGGGGCTTTTAAAGCAGTCCTTTATTTAGCGAGAACACAAGGAGACTCAGTCATGTCTTCACTTTCCTTTCTTCTCCTTTTAACAAAGTCCCGTTTGAGCCCAGAGATGAATAAATGAGCGCTTGTTGGCTCGGGCAGAGGAGCAGAGTGACCGCACGATTCCTGTTACTGGTCAATCAGTCGGCTCTCAGTGCACGGGCAGGACGCAGACCCCGGATCGGTTGCAGACCCGCCGCTCTGTAATTACAGGAGGCCGCCGCTGTGCAGTGTAGCTAACAGAGGGTTGTTGTTTCAGGCTCCACCACAGAGCAGGTAGAAAGTCACCAAGAGCCAGAGGGACCAGCAGGGCCAACCAATCAGAGGCTGTTTGTTAACTCAGGCTCTTTCTGTTACCTCCACCCAGGGGCTAGTGTGTTTGGCTGCAATTTGGAACCTTTACTGGGATATACTGGGAGTTTCATAGGCCATCTTGGTCTTCATCACAAACATTGAATGCATAAGAATGAACATGTCTCACTCATTAGATAATTGTTAAGACACAAACAGAAACAAGAGGAATACCTGGAGTTTACATCAGAATCAGAATTATTTTTATTGCCATCAATGGCGATTTTAGCCTGAAATTTCTGGTGGGGCAATATATGTTGTATGACGTCATGTCACCGTCACAAAAATAGAGGTAGCCGATTATTATAAGCAGTAGGCCTATATAGACCACCAGTAAGATATATTATGGGCTGCATTTTGAGTGCCAGCAGGCAGCAGAAATCCTATTTCAAATACATTTCACATTCTTTAGCACTCAGTGCAACACAAAGATGTTGCCTATAATACAGCATTAAAGTAAAATGATTGCAACAAAGTAAAAAGATTAGACAAATAACTTAGCTCAAATAACTTTTATTATTTATTAAACAAAACTTTGTACATGTCCTTCAGCTCCAAAAAAGCCGAGCTAAGCTAACACCCAGGTACAGCAGGTACTGAATCACTACTTTTACAGATAAATACAAACACTAAACTTGACAAACCTCACCTCAGAAACGGGAGCTCACACGTCTTCAGCCTCTCTGCCAGGAGAACAAGCTGAACTTCAAAGCGTATTATTCATCCGATGTGAGTGAAACTCTCCACAGACCCGGGTGGCGTCCACTGACGGAGGTAGCCTGTTAGCTCAGGTGACGCCGAACCGGCGCGTCAGCCTGTTTCCGGGTGACGCTGACGCTGGAGTCGAGTAGCTCTCTGGGAAACGTCGTGGGGCTCATCTGCATAATCACTGCTTTCCAATGTTAACAGTGGCCTGTGTGCTTCACGCTGATTGGTGCTCCCATGGCACTGGTCTGCAGCTTGCCCTTGTGCCCATGGTTGTGCCCACAGCAGAGAAGTACGGCAAGAGGGAAGCGTTTCACAAAGCAAACACACAGACAGAAACACACACGAATCAAATGACTCCAAAACAAGACTATAATGCTTGTGAGTCTCGTTTATTCACACACACATTCACGCTTTTTGCATATAAAATTAAATAAAATATATTTTTGCCACAAAGTTCAGATATGCAGTATTTAGCTTTCTGCACACCAGCGCCATCTGGTGGGGCAGTGCCCCTTATGTAGAAACGCCACTGATTGCCATGTATATTTGCACATACAGGAAATTGCCTCGGTGTGGTTGGTGCACTTTACAAACAACAATATAAAAACAACAATATCGAATAACAATATATACAGTAAATGAGTTTACATCCTAACCTTTCTTAAACTAAATGTCTCATTAAGGACATTTTCAAAAGAGAAATTAAATTGTTAAAACATAACAACTGTAAATTAGACACAAATAACAAGAGTCATATTTTTTACAAAACAGTGTAGATGAAAACAAAGTCGGGGATCCTTCTGTCTGCGCTCGGCCACAAAGCCCCTTGTCGTTTTAGATTGCGACACGTACACTGATGAACCCCAACATAATGAGCAGCATGTGTTGTGACACATTCCTCCCATGCCTCCCTTCTGTCAGACTGGATCAGACAGGACGGCCCTTTGTCGTTTTTATGGCTCAATGATCAGAGCGTGTCCCTCCTCCGGATCGCGGTCTGGAGCTGCTCGCCATCCCGCCAGCCTGGTTTGGGCAGAGATGCTCCCAAACGAGCTGAATGGGAGATAGGACTCGACCCTTTGTGAAGATCATTCACCTGGCGGACGACCTGATATCCACACGGTTATCACATGATCATAAGTAGCATATCAGCTATTCTTTTTCTTGCAGGCTTTAAAATTGCTCTATTTGTCCACATGGGTCAAGTTTCCGGCTAATTATGCCAAAGTCTCAGGTTCCATTCTCACAAGAATCACCAGCTGTCAGCAAAGTAGCTGCATGAAATATATATGAAAACAGCCCTTCTCCTTAAAACAAAGTGTTTTAACTGCCTTGTGAACTTTGCTTCTGATTTGCTCAGAGGCTGTGGTTAAGTCTTTGCTGATGCATCGTGTCATCAAGTCGGGCTGACGTCCTGTTTTTGCAAAAATGCGGCTTTAAAAGGTTCACTTCCCTTCTGCAGAACCTGGCGTACAGAGTGTATGAGGTTTAAACCCGTGTCCCCTGTCTTATAACCGGCCGTGTTTTCATTAACCTTTCCCGCTACGAGGATTTTCAAGTAAAGGAAAAGATCAACCACGAAGGGACTCGAACCCTCAATCTTCTGATTCGAAGTCAGACGCCTTATCCATTAGGCCACGTGGTCGCATGGAGAGCACAGTTCAGTGTTTGCATTTTGAACACGCTTGTGGCGTTTCCGGGGGTAAACAGCGCTGCAGCGAAATCCTGCACAAGCGAAGTAACTGGTGATTCATTCTTCCTCTAATTTCTTGCAAATCAGCACTTATCTAGCGGAAATATTTTTTGCATATCATATGTCCTTTATTAATTATGAATTATTCTGACCTGCCTGCTGCTGAATATCCTCCGTGTGTGGATCACTACATTTCTATCTTATCTTATCTATATAGAGGGTTTCTGAGTCTTGAAGACAACTCAAAGCACTTCACAGTTAAGTTTGTGTAGCACTTTCTATTGAACATCCCAGGGACGATTTAGGGAAATTCAGTACAATTAAGCAGCCGGAGTGGAGGGGTTGTGGACAAGATAAGATTAGATACAGAAAGTGATGAAGGTCTTGTTTTTTTGTCTCAAGATAAAGATCAGACCACAGTGCTGTACTGGAAAAACACACAAAAACAGAACCACTACACTATTACTTTCTAGCAACCTATCCCCTGGGTGCATGGTTTAGTAATATATGTGTCCTGGTTGGTGGCTTGGATTTATAACCTTAATGCGAGGGCCCTCAGGCCGGCTGGGCCCCTGGGTGCTCACCCAACACTTCCTGCAGCCTGCAGCTCATTCACTCACACAATGTATACCACACACCAACAAGGAAGCTCCATGGCAACAAGCCAGGCCCACCACTAATGTAATGGGATTGAAATGTTGTCATCGTTTCCATCCTCGGTCAAACTCCTCGGCATGTGTCGCAATGTCAGGACGAGTCTAATGTCTGCAGGGGCCGCACTCACCCCGACCCCCCGCTCTCATTCACACACTGTCAAGCATCACAAGGTCAACTCCGCTGATTACACTGCATCATGTGACGCACACGTGCTGTGTGGTTGGCAGGCAGGAGGGGACTGTCCCTCTGATAGCTCCGTCCCTGTCTCACTCAGATATCACCCACATGATTAGCTGCGGACTGTGGGAACGCACACTGCAGAATTACTGAGACACACACACTCACACACACACACACACACAGACACACACAAGGACAGAATCTGGTTTACTGAGGCTCGTCATTCAAAGCTCTTCTCTGAGACGCCTACACGCCGAGCACTTTATTAGGACACACTGTCACGTTCATTAAAGGCCAATTTGAGGCTTTTGCTGTTAATCAGAATTCTAATACTGCAAAGCCACATTAGAATGGTAGGACCTTCAAAACCACCCTCACTACATACATGAAATCACATGTTTCATGTTAACTGAAGTTCTGCACTGCTGCCTCGTGATTGGCTGTTTGGATGCTGTACAGTATGGGGTTATAGGTCGTTTAGTAACTACATATACTTGTTTTACTTCTGAGCACAAGAGGGCAGCAGCACATGATAAATCAAAGGGCGGGGGATTGTCACTCAGCTGTAGACAGCAGCTGACACAGGAGAAAACAGAAGGATGCTGAGAAGACTAGTTTACTACATTCAAAGATAATAGATCATGAAACTGTATATTTGCATTTTCATGATATTTAAATTCCAATACTTTATTGCAGACTGATTGGACTCAGAAGACCTCAGTTCTTTTAGGCCGAATCTCGACTAGCTCCTGAGCGATGAGGTTAAGAACTGTGGTTATGGGCGTTTCAAGGAATTTTGGGGCCTCTATATGGTTCAATGGACCTGGGGGCCTTACATGAAACCCTGTTAGGTGGTTTCATGCGGTTGTTGCAGTATCTTCTAGATAGCTGATCATAGAATTTAATGAGATTGTTGATGTGGACAGCCGGTCTTGCGGGGCCCCCCCTCTCAGCTCGGGGGGCCCAAGGCCATTGTTTGCTTTGTTTACTCTGACAGAGCACCCCTCACTGGTGGAAATACCTCACCATGCATGTGGCTGAAAGCCAGACATTGGGCGGTTTCGGCTCAGGAGTTCGAGAGGACTCTTGAATCCTCATCCCTGTTTACCTCTGGTGTGTCCACCTCCTCAGCACAAGGTGCCGTAGTGGTGGGTTTACAGATGGATGATGAACACCTGAACGCACCACTGTTTCGTCCTCTGTGAGGCTGGACTGTCTCCTTAGCGGAGGTGAACATGAGCAAAGACGCTGGAAGATGCCAGATGATGGCGGAGCTCCCATGGGGCACGCTGAGCTGGCACTCATGCTGAAACCAGTTTAATTGGTGAGTCATAACAGCGGCGGCTGTCAGCAGGTTGTTAACACATCAGCAGCACTGGGAGTTGGTATCAACAGTGATGATGATGATTGGCTGAGTCCCTCTATGTTACCTGCTTTAATCTTGTAGATCCAGATTCATAGACTTTTACTCGTAACTTTTCATTCGTGAACATTTGCACATAGTACGTGCACTAATTACTAAAGATTAGTTTCATTGGCTCAATCATCACACCATTTTCTCCCAGTTATTTTTGGAGATGTAGTAGGTCATCTGTTCTAGAAAATGACTTTTCATGCAGTGAAGGATGCTGAGTCCAACTCCTTTTTCTTTACTATAACAGACTTAGTAATCACCAGTGTCCTCTATACTGTGCTTTGCTCTAAATGTTGATTATATCTCACAATTCACAAATTATTTACGCACGCTGTTTACGATGAGTCCCCTGTTTCCTGAGCTGCTGAGCAGTGCACCCTGGGAGACACTGGAGACAACAAGCTGAATCCACAGCAGCTCAGCAATTATAAATGCACATGGGGCCAGCGATCATCTATGGGTCATCGACAGTGTCCTGAAGTGAGCGTCCCAGGCAGCCCTAGGCACCAGGGACCAGGGACATGTGGAGTCATAAATATCTCTCCTGAGATGCTTTGCTCCTGATTCACAGGACTCAGACGTGTTCAACACACCCAGTGCAGTTTTAAATAAAGTTGTGTTCAAGCTAAGAACAGGGGAGTTACACACCTCTTTAAATGGAGTAAGTGTGATACGTTGAAGTGGGAAGTAAGATGTGTAAAAATACTTTGAAAATAAAGGATTACTTATCAAGAAAGATAAAACAAGAACCTGTTATGTCATGACCGTAACACACTGGACAAACATCACTCAATCAAACGTTTATACTAGAGGTGTGAAAATGTTTTTTCCCAGGAACGAACTGAAGTAAAAATAAATTGAGGATTAGGAATTATGTGTTCTTATGTTTTTAATTAATATTATGTATATAGAAGCTCATGATCAGGGTGACAGGGCTGATCTGAGGACAGCAGCTGCTTTTCCCTGCAAACCAACCAGTGCTCTTCAGTGTGAGCTGTGATCCATCACTTCTCCAGCGCCCGCTCCACAAGAGGCATCAACAGATTACAGCTAATCTCATGTACGGCAGCTAATCTGACTCTGCTGTGTGGCCGCAGTCCAGCTCCAGTGCCAGTGATATTCATACATACATAACAATATATTGATAAATCGTTATATATATATCCCAAAACTTTATATCTGTCTGCCATAGTTTTTATTTTGTGAAATAAAAATCAAATGATTTATCTTTTCATTTAATGACTCAATGTGATTAGTATTACATGAAAAAGAAATCTGTGTGTAACTTTATATTTTTAACTGATTTAATTACGCTGTTCAGTTTAACATTGACTGACACAGGAGACTATATCATGGGGGTGTAATCTTCCCTTTCCCTGGTTGACAGCTTGGATTCTGAGTCCTTATTTATATTCCTTCCCAGTCTGAGTAAATCCTCTTAGAGCATGTGCAGCTAAAGTCAGACTCCACCTGCAGCTCTCAGAAAGGAGCAGGACATCTTAAACCACCAGGTTAAACAAAAAGTAATCTTATATATTAAACCCCAAACTTAACAAGGTTCTCTTATTGGGACAAGCCCAAGAAAACGTGATGGTTCATCTAAGCAACCCAAGTACTTTTGTTCAAAGATGTAGAAGAGTTCCTCCTCCTCCTCCCCCCCCCCTCTCTGTCACCTGCTGGGGGGTGGTGCACTGTGGATGAACAGAAGCAGTGGCTACATGGCAGAGGATGAGTTTGTCTCTGGAGAAGAAGGAGTAGAATGAGTTCTGCTGTGTCTTACATTCAAGGATTTAACCCAATAACAGTGTGATCTCTGCGTCTGAATCCTGTGGCCCGACCCCTGTTTGATTGGACGGAGGAAGAAGTGACCAGGAGCAGCATGAGACCAATTCAGAGCTCACCCTGACTTCTGCTGCCTCGTCTTCATCACTTACATTCAGGTAAATACATCCTCGCAATGGAGAGTGATTGTTATTCATGTAGCAGTGGGACTGAAAGAACAGAAGTTGTCTGAAGTTGAGCTTTTCAAAGGCCCACACGGCTGAAAGTCTAATTTTAGCTAAAGTAATCTGGGAGAGGAGGATTTGAGTTAACGTGCTAAAGAAGAAACGTGGCGAGCTAATGACACTAAACACAAACTGACTGACAGTCAGTCTTCACTTTACCTTTAGTATGAATGTATAACTTCTCTTAGTTGAGTGTGTATGTGCGTGATATAATTTATTAATGAGGCCAGGTCAAGACAAGAGATCTGACTTGATTGATTGTCAATTGTGTGTGTATCTGTGTGTGTGTGTTAGTGTGTGTGAGCTCCACAAGCTCAGTTATCAACATATATAAGCTTGAAAGAGTTCTTCTGTGTAATATCTGTTTGTGTGAGAATCTACTTGTTGTGTTAGAATATATCTATCTATCAGTAGATATGGGGTTAAAGCTAATGTAGAGATATTGACATTGAAATTTATTATTAAAATGTATTTTAATATACTTTAGTAAGCGTGAACACTAAGTGTGAACAATTTATATGTGTCTCCAGGATGATGGACACCGAGGATCAGACATGTTCTGCGGGAACAGGGCTGCTGTCAAGGTGAGTCCCACCAATGACTCAAATTGAGTGCAGTCCCAGAACAAAGCAAGTCCATGTTGCAGGATTTACAGGTGTTGTGTCCCGGGCAGCCAGTTCATCTGCCGGTAACTTCACATTCATCTCTTTCCCAAGGCTGTCCCGCATGAGGCACTGGGGGAGGAGCAGTGTCGGCCCCTCGGAGTCCAGCTCCGGCAGCGAGAGGACAGAGGGTGACATGAGGAGCAGGAGCAGGTGAGCTGGGAACCTGCAGCCACGTCCAGTCAATGGAGCACTCTGAGACATCTGATGCACAGTTTATCAATTTAGAAATATATTTGAAGATGTCACCAAGACAGTGTCTGAAATAAATGGAGATGTGTATAGTTTTTTTTGCCCAGTCTCTTAAACCTGATACTGATCACCCCACTGGATAGAAAACAAAGAAGTTCCTGATTAGTAAAACCAATGGAAAAGTATAATTTCATCAAGGAATCTACATTAAGCATTTTGCAGAAGGTTATATGCTCTAATGCTAGAAGTTAGATCACACAAAACATTTCAAATAAAAAGTAGTTCTTCAGTAGTTTGACTTTATGACGCAGTTGGACTTAATTCTTTAAAGGCCTCATTGTTATCCTTATTCTCTAACAGAATATACAATATATATAATTGTATCTGTCTAATTTCTCCTTCTCTTGCAGTAACAGCCGCTGGCCTCTTGCTGCACACAACACAAACAACTGCAACAACAAGGATGCGTAAGATACATTTTCATAACACTACCTTGTTAATTGACGGTGTCTGCTCAAAGTTCTCTTGAATACATGTTTAAAAAATATTGGCAGTCTCAAAATTAAAGGTTGGGTGTTTGTGTTATGACTGAGCTCAGAAAATGTCTCGGTCAAATCAGTGGTTGAAACTGGCATCACAAGGACTGGCTGCTTGTTTTAAAAGCGTCACAGCGCCTCCCTCTGGCTTTCTAACGCCACTGTGTGTCAGCTGTAGATTGAACATATTAACACAGCCTGCCTCTGCTTATTGATATTTACAGCAAAAAAGATGAGAAGAAGGATGAGAAGAAGGATGAGAAGAAGGATGACAAGAAAGACGACAAGAAAGACGACAAGAAGAAGGAAGAGCCGTAAGTACTTCTTAATTATTTTCATGGCTGAAACAACCAATGTTGTAATGTTAATCTCTCCGGTGACGTAACGTCTTTGGCTGAGGTAATAAATGCACCTATGGACATAATTGTTCTTACCTTATTTTATTGTTACCATTTTCTTTGTATTAAAGAGTTTATTTATTGTTTACTTAATTTATCCTACAGTATGTAAAGCGTGTCTGAGAGCTTTGCCAGAAGTTGATCTTTTCTAAACTGGATCGTGTCATTTCCAATACGACTTAAACCTACAGTACTTTTTCTCATTCAGAAAGAAAGAGGTGTGGATTATTGACCCAGCCACAGATCTTTACTACTACTGGCTCAGCCTGATCTCCATCCCAGTGTTCTACAACCTGATGCTGCTGGTGGCCAGGTCGGACCTCATGGCATTTAGATTTTTCCTCCATTAATCTTAATGTTGTCCTAGAGTTCCTTGCCTTATGTTTCTATTTCCTTGCAGGTCTTGTTTTAATGAACTTCAGTCTGCTAACATAACACTGTGGTTAGTCTTGGACTACGGCTCAGACGTCCTGTATTTAGTTGACACGTTTGTGAGGTCCAGAACAGGTCAGTGATGGGACATTGGGAGATTGTGCAATGTTAGAGATTTTCAGGAAACCCTAATGCTGATCACGCTCTCATGTGTCAACAGGTTTTCTGGAGCAAGGCCTGCTCGTAAGGGACGGAAAGATCCTGAAAGAGAAGTACATAAAGACACGGCAGTTCAGATTAGATGTAATGTCATTAATTCCCACTGATTTTGTTTTCCTGAAAATTGGACTAAACAACCCTGAGTGGAGGTTCAACCGTCTCTTTCGGTTGGCCAGACTCTTTGAGTTCTTCGATCGGACGGAGACGCGAACCAACTTCCCCAACATATTCCGTATTGGCAATCTTGTGCTTTACATCATCATCATCATCCACTGGAACGCTTGCCTCTACTTTGCCTTCTCCAAGGTGCTTGGCTTTGGCTCAGACACCTGGGTGTATCCATCCCTGGAGAAACCAGAGTTTGCACGTCTGGCCAGACAATACGTCTACTGCTTCTACTGGTCCACTCTTACGTTGACCACTATCGGCGAGACGCCGCCCCCAGTCCGAGATGTTGAATACTTCTTTGTTGTGTGTGACTTCCTTACTGGGGTTCTGATCTTTGCCACCATTGTAGGAAATGTCGGTGCTATGATTTCTAACATGAACGCAGCACGTGTAGAGTTCCAGGCTAAGATTGACTCCATCAAGCAGTACATGCAGTTCCGGAAGGTCACCAAGGACCTGGAGGCGAGGGTGGTGAAGTGGTTTGACTACCTGTGGACGGAGGAGAAAACTTGTGATGAAAAGCTGGTGCTGAAGAACCTGCCGGACAAGCTGAAGGCGGAGATAGCCATCAACGTGCATCTGGAGACCCTACAAAAAGTGCGCATCTTTCAGGACTGTGAAGCAGGTTTGCTTATCGAGCTGGTCCTCAAGCTTCAGCCTCAGGTTTTCAGTCCCGGGGATTTCATCTGTAAGAAGGGGGACATCGGCAGGGAAATGTATATCATCAAAGAAGGAAAACTGGCCGTGGTAGCAGACGACGGGGTTACACAGTTCGTGGTTCTCAGTGACGGGGCATACTTTGGCGAAATTAGCATTTTAGGGATCAAGGGCAGTAAGGCGGGAAACCGAAGAACTGCCAACATCCGAAGTGTGGGCTACTCGGATTTGTTCGCCCTGTCCAAAGACGATCTGATGGAGGCGCTCACGGAGTATCCTGATGCTAAAAACGCCCTCGAGGAAAAGGGCAGGTCCATCCTGATGAAGGATAATCTCATCGACGAGTCACTGGTCACCGCTTCTGATGCCAAAGACTTGGAGGACAAAGTCAACAAGATCGAATCCACTATGGACGTCATGACCATCAAATTCCGAAAGCTGTCAGACCAGTATGAATCCTCCCAGCGGAAACTCAAACAGCGGCTCAGTAATATTTCAAACCAGGTCCGAACCCTCAGGATAGACGAGTAGAGCTCTTTCTATTGTCTTCCAGGGTCATCCAAGGAAGGACACCTCGTACACACCAAACATCACTGAATTCATTTTGTACACAAGTAAAATATACTTTATAGTACCGGGTAACAAAGGTAGCAAATAAGATATTGTTCTGATCTCACACATACATTTATCATTTGATTTGTACTGGCAATAAATGTTTAAAGAAATAATTCAAGTATGTATTCATGTGAGCATATAAAGCAATCTGTTACATAACCAGTACTTTCAGCACCACTTTGCCTAGATTGTCCATAAAATGCAGTTCCCCTCCGTGCACCTGTTCCAAGTTTAAAAAGAACAGTGTAAAAATGTTCAACCATTAAAAATGTATTTTGCATTCAGTCTCTCCTATTTGTAGCATGGATTTTTAAAAGTGACACTTTTAAATAAGAGCATAAGATGGGTCTATTTTTCAAGACCAGTTTGAAATGAGGACATTCTAGAGACTCAGCTTGTAACTACATTTTCAAATGATCATAATAAAATTTGAATTACTTCTTTTAGTACGTACACTTGTCTGATTTGTTCATTTCATTTGTGTCCTTTAAGGCTTCATAAGGACACCACTGATCTCCTTTCAGTGACAAACCTTTATTCACATTTTCGGACATTTTCTATTATAGATAATATAATATTACTTTTAGCAATAGTGTGGCTTTATTTCAGTTAGTTGCTCAGTCATGTCAGATTTCAGCTGGGGCCAGTCTCTTGACACTATTAAATCAGCCTGAAATATAATGGCAGGAACTGGGCTCTATTAATTTACCTATACACCCCTGAATTCATCCATCAGCGGTTCCATTTTATATTTGATGTATTTGGACAAAATACCTGCAAAACTAAAGACAATCTCACAAAACTGAGCAGCACTTTGTGTTTAGTGCCAATAAGCTAGTATTAGTGTTAGTTGAAACATACACTTAATGAACCTGATGTTAATATTTCAGTGTATCAAGCAGAAATCATTTCAAATCAGGATTTGACAGCGACACATGTTGGAAAAAAGCAGTCATCTTTATTTAGCATGTTTTCACAACACTGAATACTTTTAGCCTTTCATCAGTTTAGCCTTTATCTTTTTAGAAACTGTTTGGAACTGTCGAGTAAAACCAATTCATGAGAAAACCGCTCCCCTTCCCAAAATCAGTTTGCCCTCTCACCTTTGACCTTCACAAGGCTCCGGAGCCCAGGTGAGAAGCATCTTCAGCATTACAAAACGGAGGTACAGAGTAATGTTAAAACAGCTGGAACCAGATCTGGGCTCGATAACTGTTGGAACTCATCCTTAAAACTTTGTTCGAACCTTCCAAATGATTGAGGTTCACTTAAGAACAACATGAGCCAAGTTTGCTACAGTGCTGTGGTGAGTCTGCAACACAGTCCAGTGTTTGTCCACCGTCTCAGAACAGAACAAGCAGGGAAGGAAAGTTTCCAACATAATTTCCGCCCAGGTCTGGTTGAAACCGTGAGCACGAACAAAATAAAGAGCATGGAACACAAAGAATGGCTCAGGGTTGTTGTGTACGGCGGCGGTCTGAGCATCGTGGTTCAGTGGCGTGCTGCGGAGCGCCGCCACGCAAGGCTGAGCAGAGATTCAAAGTATCAGGTAGTCTTGATTCACAGGACAGATTCAACCTCCCACCCACCACCACCACCACAGAAGTGCCCATGACAACATGAAGCAGACAGGCCTCGTTGTATCGCCCCTCCCCTCAAAGCTGATGCTTTCGATGATGTTACACTTTGAACAAAGGTTCTGTTCAAGGAAATGTTCATGAAATTATCCTAAGAAATCCTCTTAGCAATTTGCCCCGGCCTTTCGACCACATCTCCTGGTTTTCATCATTGGATGGAGTTTGCTGAGATGTCATGAAGTTAGGCTCGGTCACCGGTGAAAATAAACGTGGGTCACATGATAACAGGCGGCTGGTTGCGAGGGAGAAATGGAGAGCCCTGCCTCTCCACAGATCTTTGACCTCATGATGGTCCTCGGAAGTTGACACCGAGAAAGACGTTCACATTTAACCCCCCCCCCACGTATGACCATCTGGTATCCTGTGACTTGACCGGGTGAGCCGGCTTCATTTACTGATAAGGAAAGTCAGCTGTGGTTGAAAGTTCAAAGAAGCTGGTGAGCAGGCCATTACATAATAACTGTACCATGTCCTGAGGGGGGAAACTGTTCGAACGCACTACAGCCACATGCATTAATCCACAATTCACCCAAATGACCTCAACCACTTATTTGGAAGTTAACCATGTTAAACTGACCGCCACTAGATTCAATTAATTACATTGTGCTTGAGCTTTGTGATCCGTATCAAGATTGAGTAAAGACTGGCTGCTCCTTGATGCGATGGTTTACATTGATTCTCAATTTCTTCAGAATGATTGGAACTCTGGAAAATAAATTTAGATTTCAAGAACACAGCTTGTGGTTTGAAAAGATCTGGGTATAAATCATTTTAAGTAAATGAGCAGATGATCGTCTTTGAAACAATGTACAAATCCAGAGTTACTGTATGTTCACGATACAACAATTCAATGAACTGATATTTCAATTGGGTCTACTTTGCCCTCTCTCTTCCTCATAAGTGGTGTAACTAAATTGGTTCAACTGTCGAGTCACTTAAAACCCAGCAGGGGGCGTCTGACATGTGCTGCTTAGCCTCGATTGACAAAGTTTGAAAATAAAAAAAATTACAGCCCAATAAAGTGAACAAACTGAATTATAAAAGAAAAATGAAAATGTCTGCCTGTTCTTGGAGGGGCGGGGGGGGGGTTGATTTCACAGCTGATATTCTGACTCATGTTGACAAAACACACAAAAACGACTTCTTCATCGACAGTGGTTACACCTGTTTTCATTCTCAATGAAAGATCAAAACTGAAATGTGATCACAGTGATGTGTCCACACAGTACCGACTCCCCGGAGTCACAGAAGACAATCCACATCAGTGTTGTCTCTGTGTACAGAGGGGTACAGAGGGGTGGGGGGGGGACACACAGGTCCCATTGCCTTTGTGTATCCATTAAAACTAAAACTACACAATATGAACGAGACAGCATTCTTCCTCTTGTTCTACGGAGCGCGGTTTGACCGTTTGGCTTCAAGTGAACTCAAACGAGATATCACATTAGAACTCATCGAGCGCAGTCAATCAAAATGTTGCTGTTCCTTTAAATGTTGTCCCCACCCACCCCCCCCTCATAAACGCAGATCAAACCACAGCTCTACACATTAGGACTGTGGGTCTAACAGCCGAGGAGGGGCTGATGGGAACGTTCCTGGGGCTTCAGAGTGGACTGACCCTTCTATGCAGTTTGGACGGAACAATCACTTTGCTCAGATTCGGCTCAGACTGGTGCCCTCATGTGCCCAGTGTCCGATCACAGAGCCGTCCAGCCCGTACTGGGATCTGGGGCTGGTGGCGTGATCGCACTTTCCCCCCTGATGCTGCCAGGTGATAAAATGACAGGTGTAACCAAAGCCAGAGATCTGGATCCGGTGGACTAAAGATTACATTGTCCTCTCGCACACACCGCCCACCCGACTGTATGAGAGATACACTGGAGCTACACTGAACAGAGGCCGCAGTGTGAGCTGTCCACTCACACAAGACTAAGACAGAAACAGACAACACAAAAGTGCTTACTGGGGTTTCACCTAGGATCGGACTATAGGTTGGCACAAGAAGAGCTCTAGGTCTTAATCTGAGAACATCATCGGTGACTGGTTTACATGTGTACATCCTCCAGAACATGCACGATACAGTAGCACAGCTCCAACCCCACTGATATATAAATACTGCTATTTTTAGTTTTTTTAATTTGAGTTAGAATTGTCAACACAGGAAGACATGGAAATAAAATGCCTCAAACAATCGTGGCGACCTGTGGCCAAAAAACAAACATTCTGAAAATGTCTAAGTGCACTTACACAGCTCTGACAAGGTTGGACTCTAACCTGCGGTGTCCGCTCCCCCCTCCCCAAAAGGATATAAAAAAAGGCCCAAAACAAAAACAGAAAAATTGCTATTGTATAATGCCAATTTGGAGCAAATGACAGAACTTTTCCAAATTTCTTACCTTGGTAGAAGGAACAAGTGACAGCTGTGAGTGGAGTGGTCAGCGAGAGCTCTTCTTCTCACTGGGGATACAATATTTTGTATTCAAGACTATTCTAGAACTAGATTTCCTCTGTCAAAGCTCTGTGAACTCAGGGCGACACTAACAGCTTTTTGTTCAATATGTTTTTTTTTATATTGACTAGTTAATGTATCGTCCTAAATTTACATGGTTTAATATTAACCCCTATCCCTTTCCACCAGTATGGAAGAAACAGGCAGGCATGAAAAAATAAAAATAATATTCACCCATTTTTGCCTTCAAATAAATAATAAGGAAACTGATCCTCTCTGTACATAGAAAAAAAAGAAAGGGGAGGCTGCGGCACATTCACTTAATGTGTGTGTGTGTGTGTGTGTGTGTGTGTGGGGGGGGGTACTTTGATCAGGAGGTCTCTGTGCTCACACTGACTGATGAGGGATGATGCAGGCACAGCAGAAGAACTACCAGAGCGCTCTATTGGAGCCTCCTCTCACATTATTGACTTGCTTTTCCTCGGAACGTACTCTTTGTCGGTCTTTGTCACCGTTGGGATCGTGTCTGATGAAGGAAGGGCTGGGCGGGACTTGGGGGGGGGGCAGGGTTTGGTGGGCTTTCTGAGAAGGAGTCCCCTTTTTGCTGAGTGTGTGGAGCGGGGGGCTCAGAGCATGCCAAACCCTTTGGCATAGGTGATGGCTTTCAGCAGTCTCTCTCGCAGCTTCTCCACGTCGTTGTACTCGGGCAGCAGCAGCACGTTAAAGCAAGTGTGAGACGTCGGTAACCTGACGAGACGACACACAGCGGGTCAGTTTCCTCTCACACAGACAAGACTGGGACATGCAAGGAAATCACATCCCTCTTCAAAACAGACAAATTAAGAGCACAAAATCATATTGGACATCCTAGTGATGTTTTCCACTAGTGTGTGCTCTTCATGGAGGTCTGTTTTGAACATTTCCTTCAGCACGATTGGCCTAAGGCGTCTTATAAGAGCAAGTCAGTCAGGCTTAGTTATTCCCTTGATTGCAGATTTGGAAAAGGCTCCATTAGTTTTAATTAAATGCAGCTAAGTGATTGAAAAACCAGTGCAACAGATTGATGCAGCTTATGGGACAATTTAAGGAGCAAAAAAAAAGTGTGTCGCATTAGTATTCCCGTGTGACGCCGCTCACCTGTCTGTGTCAGGGCCGTTCTTGGCAATGATCATCTTCAGCTTGCCCAGCCCGCCCACAGGTGCTCGGTCCGTGCCAGTGGTGAACTGCAGGAAGAGACGCTTCTGGTCCTCCCCAAACGAGTGCAACGTCTCCCAGAACTCCCTGTGAGGCAGACACACAAACACACACAGGACAGGTTAGAGTGTGTGCAAATACACAAGAGCAGTCCCATCATCAAACATTACCTTCTGGCTTTTACTTTCTTACATATCAGCATGTTTTACTGTTTATTAGCACAACTCTTAAGTTTGTCAGGGTCCAAACAACACTACACAATTTTTTTGCCCGGTAATGACCATTGCTTTAAATTCTTTCTCCCTCTCACACAGACACATATATTCTTACTTGATGATTCGAGAATCTCTGTTGTAACCGCCGTCATATTCTGTCGTTTCTTCAAGTGCTAGGAAGTCCAGGTTCTGCAGCACGTGACACAGATAAAATATAATTTAATGATGCATTTAAACAAAAATAAAAACATAATCAAATCTGTGGTGGAAAAGAAAAATGATCTCACCCTGCTTCCGCAGATGAGCAGCTCGATTTCCTCTGGTCTGAACAGGTATTTGAGCGGCGACTCGTTGGTGACCATGTGGAAGCCTCTCCTGAAGGCTTTGAACTGCTTCTCCACACTTTTGTTCAGCATGTACTCTGCATACTGCGCCACAAACTCCTGCAGCAACACACAACAACACAGTTAATTTCCATTTAAAAATGCTGACAGGTGATTTAGACATTCTCCTTTTAACCTAGTGGATTTTGAATATTTGCCACAGTTTGCACATTCACTGCTGTCAACACAAAGCTGATGCATGAAAGATGTCTTTCTTCTCTCACCTTTCTGTTTTCATTCGTGACTGGAATCTTGTCCCCGTTTTCCCTTAAATCATACATGAGTGGGTTCCCATACAGGTCGGTCTCGGAAATCTGGAAAGTGATCATCATGTCCTCCTCCACGCTGCCCTCGTACTCCATCAGCTCCTTCAGGCTCTGGTGCAGAACCTTCCCGACACATGCACAGTTCATGTTAAGCATTTCTTATCAGGTTTCAAACATGGCTGCAACTTGATCACATCATTTCTCACCGGGTTGGCGTCAGCCAGGTCCCTGAACGTTCCTTTCTTGCCCATCAGCTTCCTGTAGACCACCATGGGGAAGTGGACATCCAGGATACAGTTGTTATAGATTGCCAGACCGAGGACGATACCGATCAGAGTGTACTGGCCCTCGTTTTCAAGAGATGACGGGTTGAACCAAAACATTTTGGTGCGCTCATCGTATGTGAACATGCCTGCAACATGTAACATGAACATGGTTACAGTTCAATCCTCAGACCTGGAAAGGTATTGTTACTGGTTAGCAAGCCATAGAGTGAAATCAGATTTCACTAAATTTACGACATTTATACACAAAGGAAATGTGTGAAGCTATAAGCTCCTAGATCCAAAGTGATACATGAGTGAAAGCTCAGCTGAAAGAACACCACCTCTGACAGTGATGTGACGTGATCCACTAGAAAGAAGAGGCCTCGCTCTGATTTGTGGACACTGCAGAAACAGTGTTGTTGCAGAGTGGAGGTTCTTCTCACACATCTTTTACAGGAACTGTCCGCGGCGTGCAGACAAACACACAGCAACAGCAGCCGGGTATAATTAGTGACAACTGTCGACAACGTTCAGCTCGTCTGTCAGGGGCCTTTAGCGTGTGGTTTCTATACTGAACTGTACTAACTAATGATCGTCGTGTGTTCTCTTACCAATATCTGGGTTGAAGATTTCCTCCACCACCAGCTGGAAAAACTCTTTGGAAACGCCTCCTTCATCAACACCTTGCTCTCCTTCAAACTCCACGTACAGCTGCTTCTTCAAGTCTGCAGGATTCTCCATTGCTATCATTTCCAACTATGGAGTCAAAAGGAAAAAAACAGATCAGTAAAATGAGCCTCGAGCAAAACCACAATCATTAAAAAGGAAGCAATACATTTAATGTGCTGTATTTAACTTGCTCACACGTACTCTGACCAAGGCGTCGTCAATGATGTGGTCTCTGCGCACTTTGAGCCTCAGGTAGGGATTGAGCTGCTGGCCCTGCACCAAGCTGTAGAGCACAGTAATGCGCCGCTCACTGTACATGCGGATGCGGTTGTCGTAGTACAGGCCCAGGTTCTTGGTGACGGCATTTAGGATGAAGGGACACGTCATGAAGGAGAACTTGTTTTCGGTTTCAACCTTAAAGAAAGTGTAGTCCTTGTCCATCTCTAGCACCTCGTTCAGAGGCTCATTGACAAACTCCTCGAAGGGAATGAGCGGCCGCCGGCAGTCGTTGGTGCGGATCCCCAGCTCCGTCTCCACGGGGTCCACCCGCGGGCCCTTCTTGTTCCGCCGCTCCTCGCCCAGCAGCTCTTGCAGCGTGAGCTCACTGGACTCGGGGATGGGCTCCTCGTCCTCCTCCTCGTTGTGCTCCATGTCGATTTCGCCGCCCAGCACGTTTGCATAGTAGACGATCTTCAAGCACTTGGTGGACGCCACCACTGCGTCGTTGTCGTTGACCAGGTTGCGGCTGTTGAACTCGTTGCTGATCACCTTGTAGGTGATAAGCTGCTGGAAGGTCTCCACCATGCGCCGGATCTGGTCAGCGCTGTAGTGCGCCCACAGGCGTGCTAGCTTGGCCTGTGCTGGCAGCGGGAGTTTGCTCATGGCCTTGCAGAACTGTGGGAGGGCGATCTCCAGGTACTCTGGGCTGTGGAGGTTGCTGTTCTCCATCACGATTACAAACAGGTTAAGGTAGTTCGGGTCTCGTGAGTACACATTGTGGTACGTCAGGTCGCACTCTACATTGGGTGAGAGGTAGACCAGTGCATTCAGGAAGGCGGCTTCAATCTTCTCATTGGATAGGAGGCGTTCGTAGACCCTGCGCACAGCTTCGATGTCCACCGACACCTCGTCCGGGGCCAGCTTCTGGACATCGTTTTTCTCTGAAGAGCCCTCACCCAGCCTCGATGAGGAGGAGGAGGAGGCTGGGGAGTCATCCTCCATGGCTGTGGCAGAGCAGGCTGCAGCCTCCTTCTCATCCTCGTCCTTGTCCTCATCTTTGCCCTGAAGGGACTTGAGCTCCTCCTTGGTGTGAGGCTTGGATCTCCTGAAGCTCTCCACCAGGCCCTCAGCGCTAGAGAACACCCGACCTAGTACCCGGATCAGAGGCGAATAATCCTCCTTCTCTCCACAGATGTCCAAGATCTCATACACTTTCTCCTCTGTCAGGTAATTCACATCTGCACACAGAATCATACATTGTGTTGTTAAAAAGGAAAGGAAAAGAAAATGCATCAACTATTCACTCATCAATAGTGTATAAATGGTGTGCACAAACTCACCTTTGAAATTGTCCCGTGCAGAGTGGACATCTTTATGGTTCATCTTCCTGTTGAGGCAGGCTGAGTTACTGCGGGCGCTGCTCTCCAGGTAGGCAGAGGCCGTGCCCTTCTTCGAGGGGTGGGGGTCACATAGCTTGGCGTTGACCTTGTAGAGCTCCAGGGCCTTGACCGCCGCCGCATTGTTATCCATGCGGCTGAAGGCGACGGACGAGGCACACCATGAGTTTGAGCATGTCTCATTCCCACAGCCCTCTGTTAACTGGTGGTAATAGCGCTCTATTAGATGCTTGGCAGCTGCTCGCTTCCTGCGTTCAGAGGTGAGACACAAAAAAGTTAGAAGAACAGCGGGACTTCAATTTACCCATCATAGTAAATTGGATGTAGGATCAACCTGTACTTGGACTAAAAATGCACACTTAAGAGCCAAGTCAGCTCTATTGGAGATTTTAACTTTTTTTAATGAGGCAAACATCACTTACAAGTCTAAGAAGGCTAATTAGCTCCCATGTGAGATAACGGCTGCGGTGGCTAAGGAGATAGGGCGGGTCGTCCACAAACAAGACGGTTTGTTCGATCCCCAGCATGCAGGAGGTTACGTTGTGCAAGATGCTGAACCCCAAATGTGTTGACAGTGTGTGAGGGATGTGTGACAACGTGCAGCACGTAGATGGACTGTACAAATGTGGGTGTGAACGGGTTAACGGCAAAGATTTACTTCGTGGCAAACTGAACTACGATGTTTGAATAATTCAGATCTTCAAACTATCCATACTAAAGGGAGCAGGGCGCTGCAGCAGGATTGATCTGACAGTCTGGTGTCACAGCGTAGGTTGGTGCATATGCTTCCTCGGGTACATGGTTATAACAAGCAACCAAAAAAAAAGTGTTGAACACAAGATGAAAATGAAAAGGACTTACATTCGGCTTGCTTCTGGGTTTTCTATTTCAGGCTCCTCGTATTCTCTGATTGGACGACAAACAACAACAGTTAGTACAATGTGCTGCACTGACGATCATTACAGCACATGCTCCTGGCTCAGTTGCATTCGGACGGGGACGGGGACGTCAGGGCATATGTGGACCTAGAAACTGCACAACAAGCAATAGAGTATTGAAATGACATACTGGCTACAAAGCCACACCTGAGCCTTGTGGCTGGAAACCAGCAGGTTACACTGGTTGAGATTAAGGGCTCATAATCAGTGTGTTTTCTAAAGATTTATGCAAAACCATCATGACTAGTAAGTGAACCCGTTTGTTGACTGGCGAAGCACAAAGCCCACAGCACAAGATTGAATGCAACAAAAGGGAAAGTGAGGCAGGATAAATGTCAGGTCCCTGCACAACCTAACGCTGACTTAGCATGCTAACGTAGCAAGCCCGCTAGCCCTGGCACAAATATTAACAATGCAAAAGCTGGCGTTTCCAAAACCAGCCACGATTTACTCCTTTAACCAACTCGTGCTTAAATGCGAGATTTGCTTACATATATTAATAAAAACAACGGAGCAACAGCCTCCACGCAGCTAGCAGCAGCAGCTAAGTTAGCTAGCTAGCTCTCTCCCAGCGCTCCTCCTAGCAGCCCCGGCATCCCCGACTCTTTCCTCCCGGCCTCCCCACCTATCGGGTCCTCCTGCGGGGCTGGCCTCGGCCTGTGGTGGCGCACACTCACAGTCCTCCTTCTCGTCGGAATTCATACGAGACTTCCTCCTCCGTGGTTTTCGCGATCCTGCTGCAGGTTTGCAAACGTGCCGAGTCCGGGACGGGGGTCGATTAGGACTTCTCCAGCAGAGACGACGACAGATGTTCGGTGTAAAACTTCATTCACGGCCTTTCTACTGCAGGCTCTTCACCCTGCTTCAGGTCCACAGCCATCTTGACTTCACCGTCGGCCCGCGTCCCACAATGCACTGCGGCCTGGCCACAAGACCCGGCGGAGTGGAAGTGGATCGTGGTGCTGCAAGGACCTGGACTCACCAAGTTCATCACAGCATCGAGGCTGCACAGTCATATACAGTGGGCTCCTGACCCCACCCCCCCACTGTGGAATGCATGGAATATGTGTATGCATCTCATTGAGCACTGTTTCCTGCTACAGAAGCCCCATTGATCCCATCGTTCCCAGTTCCAACATGTGCAGATTACATACATCAGGCATGGGCAACGTTAATGAGAGACAAGGCCAAACATATTTTACCCTGCATTCAGAGTAGCATGTCAGATGAGCAAGAGCTTGATAATCACATAATGGTTTTATTCCAGTTGCCCCGAACACCTACACTCATTATTATCATTCATTCATTGTATCAATCAATCAATCAATCAATCAATCAATCAATCAATCAATCAATCAATCAATCAAATTCGATCTGTACAGCCGATATCAATATACCCCAATTTGGGTCACAGGATAGGATGTCATCATTTCTGTCCTTAACCCACAGGTTCAAGAACTTTATTAAAGTAAATCAAGCGAACAACAGTAATTAATCCAAATCAGATGAATGAAATGATTCATGTGGGTATACACTTTATTTTGTTAAGGATCTTGTCATGGTCGCCATTAACACATTTTACAAAATAAAGTAAAATTGGGGTGATCAGTAAGAAAGTGGGACAATTCCCTCCGGAGGTGTTTAGCATGCGAGCAAAAAGCTCATCAACACGAGTCATACAACAATCTGACACCGCAGTGTATTTAGTCCGCGGGAGAATTGACTTTTAATTTGTTTTTCGGAAACAGACCCGCTGGGGGAGGGGGGAGGAAAGCAACGGAACTGGCAACCCATCACGCCTGTAGCTGATCACGCGCTGCACACGGTCCTGATACCAGACCTGCGAGTGCGAGCTGAGCTGCACCGACGGCACCACCACCGACAGCACCGACTTACAGTTGGTAAATACATTTTAAATCTACTTTAACTATGCATCCCGCTATTACTTCGTGAAATACTCCAAGACAGGACCGAAAACTAATTCGTATTTTGCTATAAGTGGCAGGTTAGCTAATTTTACTTTTCGTCACTTCTGCGTATTTTTTCGTCCGTAACTTAAAAAATCTGCGTGAATTCCTTTACTTTTCGTTGGTTTGTGCGATTCCATCGATGCAGCAGGTGCTTGTCCCGCTCTAATGTGTGAGCGGGGGCCATTAGCCACCAAGCTAGCAAGCTAATGTAGTAATGGTGTTAGCTCCATGTGAGTTAGCTTAATTTAGTGGGTTGAACGTGTATTTGGGGGAGTAGGGTTATTGAATAAGGAAAAATAACCGGGCAAGAAAAACCACTCGTTAAATATTTTTCGCCCACAGTTTTAATTCGGGCTAGCTTCAGGTGGGTTAGCATAATGTGGATTAGCGAAAAAACGCACGAGGCTGACAGTTCTCGCTGCTCATGGAAGTCTCGCGGTATTTCGGCAACTTTACTGATCTTTTCAGATGTCGCTGACGAAAGGCTGCTAGCTACACACGCCTCTGCAAATCAGTGTTACAGAATACTTAACGATTTGTTTGTACATTTCTTTAAATACAATTTCTACAGATTTATTATTTGCCAGGACAAGGAGGTGAACAAACATGGACGAGTGGGAAGAAAAGGTAAGTTAGTTTACCCACAAAGTACCAAAGAAACTTACCCATTTGTCCGACCAACATTTACCCCTGATTGTAGGAAACTACTAATGGTTGTGATGCACCCACCAGCCATGCATCAAGTGAAGGTATGTTCACTATTCTGTTATTCACTGATCCAATTTCACTTCCACGTTGATCCTGTAAAAATGACTAGTTCTGTCTTTTTTGGCTTTTCCTTATCAGGCTAAAATAATGAATTATTTAAAATGATCTGACTATTTTTAGCCCCACAAGGAGACTCCTGGAATGGTGACCAAGGAGGATTTGGAAAAGGTAATTGAAGAGAGAATGAGCAGTGATTATCTCTAGCCTGGCTACATGGATAGATATTTGTTTTACCGTTTCTCTCCAGGCCGTGGTGGGAGAGGCAGACGAGGAGGATTCTCAGGATCCTTTTCCTCAGGTGCCCGTTGATCACATGTTATTGAATTAGTAGGAGAATGTTAGTTGACTGACTGAACATAAGACAACTTCACTTTGGCTTAATAACTTTTGAAGTAAAAACCTAAAGTAGGCAGCGTAATAGGTACTTTTACACAATCAGATCCATGCATTAGGAATGTAGTAGCATATGGTTTTGTGTGGACATGAAAATAGAACCCCTGAGTTAGGAGGACTTGACCTCCATTACTACTGTGGTGATAATTTAACTTAGCTTCTTTGCCTTTTCTTTTTTTTTAAGGTGGGGATGAGAATGGAAGTGGTGAGTACCAGCAGCAGTCACATTGTTCAGCTTTATTGGAGCTGCCATTCGCTTTTTGGCCGTTTTCTACCACAAGGTGGCAGCATAGCACATCAGATGGGATTTTCCAACTCACATTCAGAGTAGTTTGGATGGGGAATGTTTTATTTCTCATGTTGCAGGGCATACAATGGTCTTTGCAGCCCTGGAATATGAAATATAGACATTTGAAACCCAGACAACAGTCTTAATCCTTGTTTATTTTGTGTGCTTGAGCCGCTCTGATTCATTAATACTTTTCTGATCCACCGTACCAGAATGACAGGACATTTTATATCATATTTATAAAAAAATCAGTAAGAGCTGTACATTGTGCAACCGAATTGATTCATGACATCCAGTGTTTAATTAGCTGACCCCTTATCAGCCCCAATGGTAGCTCAGGCCTGAATGCTACTGATTCACCGATTTGTTCTTTCTAGATGGCAACAGCTGGAACAACACAGGAGACACGAGAAATGGTTTCAGAGGAAGAGGTGAAACACAAACTCTCACAAACTAATCAGCCCACTTTTAATAGAATTTATTGCTCTGTGTCAGATTTGAGTTTTCTACACAATGTTAAATACAAGACAGGAACTTATCAACAGGGAATAATTACAAAATCTTTCGGTTTTGAGAGCAGATGTTTGACGCTTCTGAAATTTTTTTAAATATTAGACACCAGTCCCCTGCAGGCCTGAAAGGTGGCTGTAAAACTTAAATCTATAGAAGTCATCCATCAAATCAGTCAATGAAGAGCAAAAATTATGATGCATGATTTTGGTGGACCTCAAATAACAAGTGAATTATTTTGAACTTGTTCATGAAGTCATATGTTTATTTTACCAGGACGTGGCAGAGGGTTTGGCAGAGTGGACCGAAGTGAAGGGAACGGTAATGTTTTCATGTTAGGATCAGAGGCAACTTGGAAACAGATCAATTTGAATTCCTCCTTAAGAGCTTAAAAATAATGTGAACTATCTTAATTTTACAGGAGACGGAGACAGAGCGTGTGAAAGTGGCAAGTGTACTTGTTTTTTTGTTAAGCACCAACCACATACACACAAATAGTAAATTTTATCCACCATATGTGAATGTTTCATTTCATCACTGTATGTCATGAATAGGATTTAGAGGAGGACGAGGAGGAGGTTTCAGACAAGGTATTTGATTCAACCCCTGTAGAAATATGTTACTGTTTAAGTCATATAGTTTGATTTTGAAATGCAGAGGATTAATACTTGATGATTTGTTGAAGGTGACCAGGGTGGCAGAGGAGGACTTGGAGGAGGTAAGCGAGCAATCATTAAACCTTTGTATGTATAATTCATCTTTGTTAATATTGGGTGTTTTGTGTGCAGGCTACCGTGGAAAAGATGAAACAATCTTTACTCAAGGTTACATCAGTGTTTTTTCTTTCTCCATAATTTGCTCAATATAGTTTTAACATTTTGCTGATGTGAGTGTGTGTGATACAGGTGAACGTAGATCTCCAGAACAGAAGGATGGAACTGAGGAAGAAAGTAAGTTGATGACGGTTTTCCTGTAAATGTATTAAAACAGTCCAGCAGATTGATTTCTCCACCTGTTGAATGTCTTTTCACCCTCAGGACCAAAGGTCACCTACATTCCACCAACTCTCTCTGAGGAAGAAGAGGCTGTTTTTGCCCACTATGAAAAGGGCATCAACTTTGACAAGTATGATGACATTATGGTCGACATCAGTGGGACCAACCCCCCACAGGCAATCATGGTAAGAAGTGCTCATCATTTGAAAAAATTCTAATAACTGATAACAGGTTTATTTAAAAAAGTCAACAGTTAAAAGACAATTTAACTTTTGATTTAAAAGGTCAGGTCAATACAGCTGCAAAATGTCTTGTTAACCGGCAGAGTAATGCCTCCTTTGACGCCAGGTGGAGCCACCCTGATGCAGTAAAGGCTAAAGATGCAGCAAACGAGTCTAAACTGAAGGGATATCAAATAATTCAATCTTAAATCATTAATCGTGAAGATGGTTTGTTTTATGTGTTCTGTTCAGACTTTTGAAGAGGCCAACTTGTGTGAATCTCTGGCAAAAAACATCAACAAATCTGGTTACGTGAAGCCAACCCCTGTGCAGAAGCACGGCATACCAATCATATCTACTGGCAGAGATCTCATGGCCTGTGCCCAGACTGGATCTGGTAAAACGGTGAGATGAGAGTGAATAGACCCCCTGAACTGTAAGTTTAACTGTGGTCGGAGCTTAAATGTGTCCTCCCTCCACCAGGCTGCGTTTCTCCTCCCCATCCTGCAGCAGCTGATGGCCGACGGTGTGGCAGCCAGTCGCTTCAGTGAGCAGCAGGAGCCTGAAGTCATCATCGTGGCCCCGACCAGGGAGCTCATCTGCCAGATATACCTGGAGGCCAGGAAGTTTGCCTTTGGGTATAGTTACGATTTGGATAAATCGTTTAAAGCTACAATTGCCACCATCACATATGAATGAATGAAACAATGCATTTTTCCTGGCTTATGAATGTTGCAGGACATGTGTGCGTCCAGTGGTTGTTTATGGTGGAGTCAGTACTGGACACCAAATAAGAGACATCTTAAACGGATGCAATTTACTGTGTGGAACACCAGGAAGACTGTTGGACATGATTGGACGAGGAAAGGTAAACTGTTTAGATTTTGCAGTTCTTCTGCATTCAGCTAAAGTCTCACACACGTAAGGGGTCGCTGTCTGTGCTTCAGGTCGGGTTGGAGAAGCTGCGGTACTTGGTAATGGATGAGGCTGACCGCATGTTGGACATGGGCTTTGAGCCGGACATGCGCCGTCTGGTGGGCTCGCCTGGAATGCCAACCAAAGAGAACCGTCAGACTCTGATGTTCAGTGCCACCTACCCTGAGGACATCCAGAGGTCTGGACTCTAATTAGCTACAACTTTTACTGCTTTACTTGTGAACTACGTGAACTGGATTGTTGGTCTGTATCTATGAATCCTAAAGCATGTTTTCACAGGATGGCAGCTGACTTCCTCAAGACTGACTACCTGTTCTTAGCTGTGGGTGTGGTGGGCGGAGCCTGCAGTGACGTAGAGCAGACATTTATTGAGGTTACCAAGTACTGCAAGAGGGAGCAGCTCCTTGACCTGCTGAAGGCCACAGGTAATTGATCTCTGGAGGCTTACAAATGATGGGATGAACTTGCCTCTTCTGGTGTTGATCAGTGATCCTGGTGTGCTTGCAGGAACGGAACGCACCATGGTGTTTGTGGAGACCAAGAGACAAGCAGATTTTATTGCTGCTTACTTGTGCCAGGAGCAAGTTCCAACCACCAGCATACACGGGTAGGCGACGTGTTCAGGACTCCACTCTTTGTTTTAATGCACATGGTTAACGTGTGGTGTTGTCTGGCAGTGACCGTGAGCAGCGGGAGCGAGAGATGGCCCTGAATGAGTTCCGCTCTGGCAGATGTCCAGTACTTGTCGCGACCTCCGTAGCCGCCCGCGGTCTGGATATTCCAGATGTGCAGCATGTGGTGAACTTTGACATCCCAAACAACATTGACGAATATGTCCACCGTATTGGGAGAACTGGTCGCTGTGGTAACACTGGGAAGGCTGTGTCCTTCTTCGACCCAGATGCAGATGGCCAGTTGGCTCGCTCCTTGGTTACAATCCTGTCCAAGGTAAGATGGCATCTCAGTGCAGAGGTTGGGCATCACTACTGGGGGGACTTGACGTCGGTGTTGGCCCTAATTGTCTGTATATGATTTGGAATTACAGGCCCAGCAAGTCGTGCCCCCGTGGTTAGAGGAGCATGCGTTCAATGCCCCCGGTGGCAATGATTTCAACTCTTCCAGGAGAACCTTTGCCTCTACAGACTCCAGAAAGGTATCAGGCCCGACTTTACAGATTCATAATCTTTGACAGTGTGGGTATCTGTCCTCCGTGTACTAACTTTGTCCTCTGCCTCAGGGTCCCCACGGAGGATTCTCTCAGGACAGCACAGTGCAGAGCCAGGTGCCAGTGGTAGCGAATGCAGAGGAAGACTGGGGGTAGAGGGACTATTGGTGCATCACAGCCCCAACACATTGATCTGAGCTGTTCTTATTTGCTGTTAAGCTTGTTGCATTTTTATCACTGATTTTGTTTCAATAGATAATGGAATATGTCAAGTGAGCTGTTTAAATGGAGAAACCTGTTACTTCTCCTGAGCGTTCGTCTTCAGACCTGCATGTTGTGGAAAGCTTTTGTTTTGTTTTATTCTTTTTTTAATTGTCACTTGCATGAAAATGGTTAATATGAGAGCGAACAAAAAGTAATTGTGTTCCAAGCTAAGACTTGAAGATTAAAAACAAGTTCAAATGTGTTCTGATTGATCCATTTCTCATTAGAATGAAAACATATGAGTCGTCACTGCACTTCATACTCAACTGAACAATTTAACATGAAACAAACATGTACACTAAAAGTTTCTGAAAATTCCATCCATCAGCACTGATGCTGTCAAGCTGGTACAGATCTGAGGGCTCCTCATTTGTATTTGCATGGTTATAATTTAAATACAATAATTAATCTGTAACACTTGTGGGTTCCAATACAGAAAGTATAATCATAAAATGTTATTTGATTTATGGCCTAGGGGTATCTCCATAGCAACGGCCAGTGTGGCGCATGCGTGCTGCATTTCTGGGTAACTGAACGAACAGGATAAAACGCAGTACAGGAAGTGACGTTTAGTCTGAGCTGTTCCAACCAACGGATCTAACGCTTCCTGCTTTGTAGCTCCGCCCACGCCTTGCTTCCCTGTTATTGGCTGACCGCGTGTTTCCAATTTTGAAACCAACCGGAAGCTGTGAGCAGGGAGCAGAGCCGTGGATGAAGGGAACACTCCGGAGGGCGAGAAGACCGCAGCTGGTGGAGAACAGGAAGTGCGTTCACCATGAAAGCTACAGCTAAACACAAGGTGAGCTAGGAGAGCTACCTGTCGGTGCCTCTGGATGTTTGACACGTGCTACGCGTGTGTCAGTAGTGACAACAGACTGCTGTCAACACGTCTGACGAGGATAAATGAGTCATTTCATGTTTAAAAGCGTCCACTTTCAGTAATATAGTGAATTTGCTGGTAGTAAACTCACATATGAGATGTAGGGCTGTGTGAAGGGACACTTCATGAGCCGCCTGGGGTTAAAAACAAATAAACACTGTCTGCATTTAAACAGAAAATAGGATCATCGAACTGTAGAAAAAGACTGTTATTGAAAAATCTGGATCAATAAGAGTCAATCACAAGATTCTCCATAGGCTAAAGAGCTGAAACACAATATATGCATAGCTATAATTTATCCTGCAGATACTCACAATAAGATGGATTTTAATTGCTGACTTTGAAGAAACCAAGACTACATTACTTAAACATTTTCCAATCAAACTTACTTATGACACTGAATCTTATGTTGCAGCAAACTTAATAAGGGGTCAATGCTAAAACCAGGAATCCTTCCTCTAGCACTGAAAACTGTTAGATTTAATAACATCCCAGACAACGACAGTGTTTGTTGCTGCTCCTCTGCTTTCTCTTTTTTTTGTACTCTCTCTTTTTTGAAATAGTGTTGTCTTGCCCTAGGCAGGGCACACCTTGTGCATGACACGTTCAAAATCAATAAATCATATATCTAGTTCAACCACACGTAAGCTGGAGGGAGGTGTCTACTGGTTTCTAAATTCCTCAGTGTCTCACGTGCACTGAACTTAACAGTAAGAGTCAGTTTGAAATGTGTGGCTTGTGATTGGCAGGCGGTGACATCAGGGAGGCTGATGGGAGGAGCCAAAGTGCAGCCGCCCAGACGACAGTGAGCACTCTGGCCCTTTCTTTGAATTTCTTTTCACGTTTTACTCTTCATCCTCTGTGTACTGACAGCACATGTTGTGTAACTTGTGTTTTCAGAGGGAATCCGGGGCCGGCCGCCCGCCCCCCCGAGCCGGCCTACTCCCTGTACTCCACAGACCCAGAGGAGCAGGTGAATGGAGTTAGTGGATATGCAACAATAAAGTTGACTTAAGAGCACTTTCCTGAACAAAGTTACAAAGTGGAGTCGGTGCAGATGTGTTGCTCACAGCTGTGTCCTCTTCTCTCAGGTCACCAACCTCCACCAGGGTCTGGACCGCTGTGCTGCCTTGCTCAGCGGCATCCTTCAGGCTGACACCACAGGTCGGAGGAGTTTCATTTATCTGATGGGCGTTAGTCAACTAAAGAAATCCTTTTCAGTCATAATGACTCTGTGTGTGTGTTTGTAGACGCCTCGCCAAGCCTTCATAGAGCAGGGACGTGTGGAGTAGCCAAATCAAGACTTCCCACCTCACTGGGGAAGAAGCCCATGAAGAAAGTGCCTATAAAGACAGGTAGATGTGTGTGTGTTTGACAGTTTTACCTTGGGACCAGACAGGAGCAGTAGCGAAAATGTGAGTGGTGATGCTTTGAGACCAGTGGTTTCACAGTCTTCTCATAAATTTGACTCATTTCTCTCCTCTCCACCTCCAGTGCACAAGAATCCTCCGTCAGGGCAGCATGGAGCAGGCAGCACCACTCCAGCCCCCCAGTACCCCTCTCCGGCTGCACACTCGGGGGTGAAGCTGCATCCAACTCTGAGGCGAGTTCGCACCAAAGCCCACCAGCCCCCCTCCGCCCCTCCGCCCCAGACCCAGGCCTCCACCCCTCCGCCCCACCACCTCCGTCCTCCTGTCTGTGCACCAGTCATCCTCACAGCCGCCTCCTGGTCAGACAGAGTGCCTGTCCAATGACGAGCAGGAGTTTGTCCCCGTGAGAGACACCGACACACAACGCGCTGCCACAGATGCAGCCACCGGCCACACCCCCTCAGATACACACAGTTGTACCACAAAGGTGTCGGACATGCGTCTAGAACCTGGTCCGGTGCAGGAAGTTCCTCAGGACGCACACAGCAGCGGAATGTGCAGCGCAGGAGAAGAAGTGAAGGAGATGACGGTTCAGTATTTGCTGGGAGAACTCAAGTCTCTGATCACTGGACAAGGTAGCTGTAGTACACATCCTGAAATCCACACGTTAAGACTCAGCCTGTCTGTCCAGTGGTGATTACACCCTAACCCAGAGAGAGAGATGTTACAGCTGACAGCTTATCCACTGTTGGTGTGTTTGTGTGTGTGTGTGTGTGTGTGTGTGTGCAGGCAGTGTAGCAGAGAGGCTGCTCCACCACCTGGAGCAGGCTGTGTCCTCACCACTGCTGAATGACGGTGGTTTAAACATCCACACTGGGAGCGCTGCAGACCTGTCGCCGCTACACGACCAAAACCTTCAGCTCCGCAGGTGCTGCAGCACGTGGACCCTCAATGAGTGTGTGTCTGTGTGTGTGTGTGCCTGTGTGTTTCCTCACATAAGTCGGCTACATTCAACTGTGCGTCTCTGTGTGTCAGGCGCGTGAGGATCCTGAACCAGCAGCTGATGGAGAAAGAGAAAGCAGAGAGACAACAGGACACAGAGAGTAACTCAGAAGGTGATTTGTGTGTGTGTGTGTGTGTGTGTGTGCTCTGTCACGATCACAGATGGGGACTCAAAGGGGAATGGGACTAATCAGACCCGTGTGTCTCCACAGTGACCATCCTGCAGGAGGAGGTCACCACAGCTCAGTGCCGGCTGCGAGAGCTGCAGCACGACCTCGCGGAGCTCCGGAGGGATCGGCAGGACACGCAGAGCCAGCTGAGAGGTCGGGAGGCGGAGAACGCAGCCATCAGGACAGGTTCTGTGATCTCCCTCCGTGTCCGTCCTACCAGCAACGTTTAGATACATGTCAGACAAAAATAGATTCAGCTGAAAGATGGCTGACGTGAAGGAGATGCCTGTTACGTGTGCTTTTATCGTGCTGATGTGGTGTTTGTGTGCAGACCTGGAAGCAACTCGAAGGCGGCTGGTTGACTCGGAGCGACAGAAGAACGAGTTGGCGTCACTTGCTCAACAG
Organism: Pseudopleuronectes americanus; assembly: GCA_038501795.1. Classification (NCBI taxonomy): domain Eukaryota; kingdom Metazoa; phylum Chordata; class Actinopteri; order Pleuronectiformes; family Pleuronectidae; genus Pseudopleuronectes; species Pseudopleuronectes americanus. Next base: position 4,633,038 of record CM076739.1, on the reverse strand, counting down.
AGACTGGAGGAGATAGGGAACTTGAAGAGGTGCGTGTTTGATGTGTGATATCAGTGCTGTGAGTAATAGGCAATGGATTATATGATTGGAGATCTCTCCTCTTGGCCCCGCCCCGTCTGTTTCAGGATGCTTCAGAGTCAGGGGTCATCAGATTGTTCTACAGTTGTCGAGTCTCTGCCGCCGACGCCCCACCAGCCCCCCAACGAGCGAGTCACCCAGTACCTGATGTCTCTCGGCCGGTTTGATCCAGCTCCAGCCGAGAGGGAGAGAAGCACCTCAGAAAAACCTGCACACGCTCCGGCCCTTCAGACCGACCAGTCCCGGCGTCTGAGTGGAGCGGAGCCGTGCGGGCGGAGGCTGGACGCCACGCTGTCCCACTGCGACGTGGAGTCTCTGTGGTCCGACTGCAGCATGAGGTCCGGCTCGACCTTTGACACCAGGGACGAGGCGGCGTTCAGGGACGGCCTCGCTGCTCTGGACGCCAGCATCGCCAGTCTGCAGAAGACGATGCACTTGGATCTGAGGAGGTGACGAGCTGTGACGTGAGCTGCTCGAGCTGCTGTTGTAACCTGCACTTTGCTCTTTTTAATAATTTATAAATTGAAGTGATATTTAAGATTAGAAATAAAGTATTTTGACATTATTTTTCTTGGCTGTGATGGACACATTTGTAAAAGAACAAAAACTCACTCACGTCAATATTTTTTTATCAAACTGCAAAAAAGTTTTAATAGGAAAAGAGGCTCAACCAAAACGAGTATAAAACAGCCTTTGGCACTTAGTGCAGTTTCCCAACATGTCCCAACAAACGGTATCCTTTATAAAAAATGACATTCACCTGCTCTAAAGTATAAATACAACAAACAAATGATTTTTCAGATTAAAAGCTACAAACACATTCCGTTTTGGTAGATCAAGGCGAGCTGGGAGGTTTTCAGTTTTTTTTTGTGGTTGCTCCTCATCAGCTGAAGGACGGCACATTCAGAGAGATCAGCCTCAACGTACACACACACACCTCGACCACCGTACACACACACCTCGACCACCGTACACAGACACACACAAAAAACGGCATACAATCAAACTAAATAGCTCTTAATAACGAAAACCAGCCAGCGGTAGCAGTACACTAACAAAAAATAAATCAATCATTGTAAATGTGGAATAAAATAGGAAATCGTGTGTGTGAAACCTTCCAAATCAAAGCTGTCTGATTGGTTGTTTGTGTCACGGACCTGGCAGCCCCACGACGAGGACAGTACTTTAGATACTGAGTCCCAGGTCAACTCTTACAAAAATCCTGGAAAGCAGTAAAGGCTATAAAATGAAACGAACATACAAAACATTGAATTTGTCTCAAAACAGGTACAGTAAGTAAGGTATACCACCCCCCCCACCCCCCCGGCCCTGTTCAGACCTAGTATTAACGTCCATCATGGGAGATCCGATCGTAGGGGGTCAGCGTTAAGTGCGTGTGATTTCATCTGGGATTCAATCTCCTGTGACCACCCATGATCACATCTCTCAGGACGGATGTTTATACCAGGTCTGAACTGGGGACTTTCTTTAAAGATTATTCTATATCTGTAGTAGTGACTCTAAATTTAGCGGCTAAAGGATCTTCCCATTATATAAGCGATCCTTTAAAGTTAGGGGACAGTGGGTGGGTGAGGATGTCCCCAGGGGCCGGGCTCTGGAAGCCGACTCTCTATTTAGGATCCGTGGTAGAGGTGGACGCTGCTGGCCACGGCCTGCTTGTATCGGAGCTCAGCCTGGATGCTGTCGTTCAGCTCCTCAGCGGTGTCCCCGAAGCCGTGGTAGTGTCCGTAATGCTGGAAGTCCCCTCGCTCGGCTCCCATCAGGCCCCACCAGGCCGGCCGCTGGGACACGCAGCTGCTGGGGCTGCCGGTCAGATGCAGGGAGCCGCACATGTCGGCCGACGAGCGCTGAGGAGGGGGGGATACTTTGGGGGGCTCGGGCTCATCCTGCAGCGCGTGGTGATGGCCGTTGGCGAAGCCTTTGGTGTCCTCGTCTGCTTTTAAAAAAGAAATCTCACAGTAAATCTCTTCACCAGCAGCAACACTGTACTTTTCTATTCGTGATCTCCACATAAAGCCACAGAAGCTCCAGTCCCACCTGAGCTGAGCCCCTGTGCAGACTCCATGTTCATGCTCTCCACCTCCTCCCCCCCCGCTGCTGTGCATCGGCGTCAATACATCTGCAACAGACAGACGCAGGGACGTGTAAGTAGACGGGATCAAAATGAAAAGTCAAAATACACATCAAACTAACTTTTTGTCATTTTATTAATTCGTCTTTAAAAACAGTCTATGATCTTGAATCGGGGGATTTATGTGGTAAGACCTATTTACCAATTAACACTAGTGATGTGTTCTTTAATGGTTGAGAAGAGATATAATAGGTGACGTGGTTTTCAGTATTTTGCATTTAATGTACTGAACGTACTGTACTGAGCCCATTTCTCACCCTCCGCTCTCCTGGCCTTCTTCAGGTGTCCGGGCTCCACGGTGGTCGGCAGCCTCTTTCTGTTGAGCCGGCCGACACCACAGGGGACGCCCCCGTTCTGCACGCCGTTCACGTGGAGGCCGCCGAGCTGCAGCAGGTGCTTCTGGGCGTTGGAGATGAAGCGGAAGCAGTCGAGGAAGCCGTGAGCGTGGGCCAGGTCCGCCGCCGTCTGCCCGTTGGCATTTCTTACACTAAACGAAGAAGAGGGGAGGGTCAAACACAACCACTTCCTGTGGAGATGTCACAGCAGCTCATCTCAAACTGTCTGACTGCATCCTACACTCGTTACTGACCGGCTCTCATTGCATATAACAGGCCCTATGTGTTGCAGAGAGAGGTCGTCAGGACCCTGTGCTCATCAAACAGAGACGTGGTCACGAGAGACAGCTGAGACAACACCGCGTCTCCTCAACGTGTTCCGGTCCGGACGACCTCCCTCCGCAACGCTAAATCAGTAAAGTCTAACATCAACGCTATCTCAGGGTTTATGACAAAAAGAAAGCCTAAGACAATCAAGTACATTTTAGTTTAAATATCACTGTCCTGGTAAATGAAACATCCTCACTCTAGGTTATTTTCATCAAATGAAATGTCTCCTAACTGGGACCTGGAATAATCAAATTCAGCTACTACTTCAAAACCAGACATAATTAAAATGAGGGCCAATACTTATATATTTTTATAAAGTGTTAAAGTTCAGTATTTGTAAGTGGGACATGGTTATTGGCTCAGGGCTGGAGGCGAAAAGCCCCATTTTCAGCTTCTTCTGTCCTACACAATTCGAACTGTAAATATTGGTTTATAGGTCAGGCTCTATTCTGAAAGAAATACACTGCTTTTAACAGAGTGAACCATTTAAAGTTAATTTTGCTGCACCTCATGGCCAGGCTAGAATTTGTTGCTGGAGCTTTCTGCTCAGACACATACAAAAAAACACACAACTTGGTTAAACTTGAAACTGCTGATTCCTTTAAGTTATAAGAGTAAATGAGAATATTTAGCTGAGTTTCCACCTCAGGAACTTTCTCCATTTACGAGGAATCTTTGCAGGGACTCTATGCATTTCCACTGCAGGGACCAGGTTCTTCATTAAGTTCCAGATTGGTCAAGTACTTTTTTATTTAGCGCTGTATATAGTTCTCGTCTACTTGTCCGCACAATTAGAACTTGACTGGCAACCTTTATATCCCTCTAAACGCAAAAGCAGCAGAACTACAAGATGAAGGCTAGTTACTCAAACATTTGTTCTACTCTCAGACTATAGATACAAAACTAACTCATGACGAATTAGTTATTATTTGATCCTCTTCTTCATGTTATATAAAAATGTGTCTTGTCTGGTGTTGAGAGAAGCTTCAGAGCTCCTACACAGCTTCATTGACCATCCCGTTGCCCATTTACTAACATGGAGGAGGCGGGGTTTATGGCTTACTTTAGCCAGCCACCAGGGGGTGATCTTGATGATTTGACTTTAAGAGCCGTCATCCATCTTTATATACAGTTATTAGTCGAGACAAGTGGACCTTTGACAAGGGATTATTTTGTCACATATAATATGACACTTTCCGGACTGTGTAGAAACCCTGTATTACTAACATCCATCAGTTAAACAACTATAATTAATTATAAAATTGATTCAATAAACAGTTCAAGGAGGCATTTCATTTCATGTGTGATCTCCTGACTTGCTGCGATTCTTCACGGTCACAATAATCCTCAATCTGAGACTCCTACGCTGACTCCTGAGACACGCCCAGTACAGTTTGTTAGCACAGAGTCTGAAAACAGTTAGTGGTAAGCTATGGCATGCATGTCTTGACATGGCTATCATCATCAGTGCTGTCTTAGCATGGAAACCAATCACTGCAGGAAATACCTCGCCAGTTTGCCAGCTGCAGAAACTGTAGGAAGCGATAGTGAACACTCATTGCCACAACTGTAAAGATGCTCGCTGATGCACGTGTGCCAGATTCTGCAGTGCCTATATGGATTGCTCCCTCTTTCTGGGATTACTTGAGACAATCATGTTCAAATTCAATAGCTGCAAAACATCAGAACGAGCAGGGGTGTTTGTCTCGGCCAGCACAGTCCGTCCTTTCTTTACACAATAGAGAACATGGTGCAAAAGCAACAAAATGTAACATACCAGTTAAACAGTGTCAGGTTAAAAGTCATATGTAGCACAAAGTTTCTACACAACCTATTCACTGGGGCTGATTGAGAAAGCCCCTGAGGCTGAAAAGCTCACGATGTGAATTTACTGTAACCAAGTTCAAATCCACCAGGAACCGTTTGATATCGTTCTCAGTTCGATCCTCTACCAACTGTGCTGAAGAAAAGTAAGCATTAACTAAATATGACAAAATGCGAGGGCCGTCTGCTGTTCAAGAGAAAAAAGAGAAATCCAAAGCCTGTCCACATATAAGTAAGGACAGAGGCTTGGTGGCAGCTATTTGAAGTTTTCACTTTTCCTCTTAGTCTTAGTCTGTGGACTAACTTTATTATTATGTGTGCTCAACATTAAGGATGAAGTAACTCTAAATTAAAACGTTTAGCTTGTTTGCTCTAATCATAGTGTTATTGTCCTCTTATTTAAAATTTTCGTTTTCTAAAGCAAAATCATTACAAATAATTGTTCTCACTCTCTCCCATCCCCAGATGTTATGATATAATGTAATTTGAGGAGAACAACTGAAATATTTAAGTTATATGATTATATTTGAATGTATATAAACGCCTTTTGTTAGTGTGCCACATGTAAATAGAAACACGTGAGCTTTTCAACCTTTGCATCGTGTCAACATTCTCAAGAATAAACTCTCAACATTTGACTATTAGAACATTTCTACAGGAAGGGAAAAAAAACAACACACACAAATAACATTACTATCATTGTGAACTATACAACTGTATTAAATCTTAACCCACTTTCAGATCAGCTGGTTTGGAGGAGAGCTGCCAGTAGAAATCTGGAATACACCCCCGACCCCCCGGTGTGTGGGAGCCGATCATGTGAGTGTTGAATCTAACACTAATGTTTTGAAGTCAGATAAAGCCCCGTGTTCACCACAGCTTTCTGTTCCTCACAAACTTTCTAGAAATGAGTCAGTCTCTTAAGGGACATTTACACCATGTCACATTGTGTGCACAGTATCTTACACCAGTGCTGATAATATCTATATGTAAACCCTATCCCAGCATCAGCAGTGGTTTCTGACTGGTTGGTTTGTAGATGTGGGTCACAACAGCACAACAGCTCAGAATAAGGTCATACTCAGACTATTCAATAGGCTAATTAAGACATGTGGAGTATTCTGACCTTTATGCATTACGTAGACATGAATGAACATTTTGCAGAGTTACCAACTACCTGCCCTGGGTGTAAACACGTTGAAAATATAAAAAGGAGTAATAGCTTTTTTTTAAAATAGAAATAAAACACCCCAAATGGGGATTTAAATCTGGTGTAATAATGTGATTGTACGTTTTTGCAGATAATACAATGTTATCATTGAAACTTACGTTACACACATAGGTTGGTGCAGGTTTTCAAATCACTAGCAATATTTCCAAATTTCTGTTTATTAGTATTATTGGTACAAAGTCCAATATTCCTATTATAAGGAATTCTTACTAAGAAGATGACGATAAGGGAAAGTAAACCAGTGCGGCCGGTTTCCTCCAAACCAGCTGATGTTACATGAGCAATATATATCAACACCACATCAGCAGCGTTTCTATAATGTTAGGAAACACAGTGTAAATGCACAGATGTCAAACCTATGTTGCCTATTCAGGATTATCTTTATCTATGTCACATTGAATTAGTGGATGTTAGAGTTCAGTATATATGAAAAATGCAAATTAGTGTGTATATTTCATGTATTTATCATCACTGTTGTTAGTTTATAACTATACTGATATCTGACACCAGCGGCAGTGCAAACCCCCCAGTGTCTTTAAACAGCCATTTGATTTATTTTCGTTAACAAACCCCCGTGAAAAGAGAAGTGTACCTGCTGCTGTGGTTCACACTCAGCGTGACAGAACTGCTGTGTTGCTGCACACACGGCTCAGACTGCGGGGTACTTACTGCGGTTTAGCACCTGCTATCAGCAGGACCTGGATACACTCCAAGCTACCTGACCGAGCCGCCTTGTGGATGGGGGCCTCACCCACAAAGTCCTGGGAACACAATGTGGAGAGGTCCATTTATAAAAAGGTGTTATTCAAGGCTTTAACAAACAAGGGTTTTGGGTATGGAAGCCTTGTGATATCCATTTCTATTTGGGCCAATCACATTTGAGCAGGCTTTTGGATGCCTGCAGGTAAACAGTCCATGTGGAAAGCAAAACAGGAAGAACACATTAAAATGCAACTGTGGCTTTGTAATTTATCTGCTCATCATATTCAGATGGCTTTAATAGAGATTAGCCAAAATGTCAGGTGGACGCAAAAACACCTGAAAAAAGTGGTGGCTGTCAGACATTGAGTCGCTGCAGCTCTGATGAAGTTCTTCAGATCCCTGTTGAAAATTTGGAACGAAGCAAGGGCGGTTTGGATGAAAGGAACAAAAAGGAATGTGACTATTTTTAAACAAATCTCAAGAGACACACTCTGAGGGAGGAAATGAGATGAAAACTGTGAGTGGTGTCGCCTTGGATTGGACTAATAAATCCATTCAATCCACCTTAAAAGTTTCCTCTGGTGCTGAACACTGAACATGCCAGGGGTTGATAATTGATTGCTAAAGCATAATCTTACACGATGATGCAAAAAGCCCAGAAGAAACCAAAATGCTTTTGTGTGAATCCCAGGTTATAGGTCACATCCACCACTGACCTGCCTGTTGACATCCGCTCCGGCCTGGGTCAGCCACACCACGCAGCGGGGGTGCCCTCCGAACGCCGCTGTGTGCGTCGGCGTCTGGTTGAAGCGGCTGCTCCCCACGTTCACGCCACAGCCCATCTGCACCAGGCGCACCACGCACTCCAGCTGCAACACACAGGGCGAGGCAATAGTGTGAGGAGTGGCAAATAAAATACTGAGAAAACAAAACAACCGGGAGGCTCGAGTCAAATATATTATATTTATTTATATATATATATATATACTTTATTTTCTATTTTAAATTTTGATATTCTATTTTATTCTATTTCTATTTTATTTTTTAGGTTGTAATTACTTCAGCATTGCTTGAAGAGAGCCTGTGACTCAAGAATTTCACTGCCAGCGACTGCTTAATGTTATTGTTGTGCATTTGATAAATAAAAAAATCTTGATCTTGAATCTTGAATTAAATCAGAGCTGAAGGATAAAGGTCTAAATTTAGAAAATACGATTTTGTAGTTTTGTTGAAAGAGTTACATTTAGGAAAGTGTGTTTTTACAATAAATGTGTGGTTAATACACTATAGATTTTAAAGATATTTATATAGACTTTTTTTCAGGAGGCAAATTGCTTAATGTACTTGTGGGGCCGGTTTATCATTGTTATTTTAGCATCATTTTGAAAGCTTGAATCATGGCACGTGTGGTTTTTAAGTGCTTTTATTTTTTTGGAGTATATTTCTACATTTCCTGTTTACCTTCAGGTGATTTGGCGCCTGAGCGGCCATTGGCTACACCGGAACCAATGAAAATTCTGCAATCCACTTATTGTATTTTTTTTTATCGTACAGTAAAACTTTATTATACAGTGATAATTAGACATAACAGTTGCCGATCAGACAGGAAAACCCCGCGTGTCTGGTGCGACAGGATGAACGCGTTATTTCCATTAAATATAAACTCCAGTCACTAAACATGATAATCAAACAAAGCCATTATTAAATATGCTATAAGTGCTGTGTGTGAAACTAACTGTATTTAAGTTGTGGGGAGCGAATGTCTCAATAAATCGATCACATCACAGACAGTTTGATCCAAAATGGAGGCGATCGGTGCATCTCTCGCAACTTAATCCGTACCTGTCCGTAGTGAGCCGCCCAGTGCACGGGGGTCCACCCGTAACAGGGGTCCTCAGCGGTGAGGTGAGCCCGGTGCTGCTCGGACAGAGACACCAGAGCCCCGACGTCTCCATCCCGGCAGGCGCGGTGGACGGGGAACCGGCCCATGAACACCTCATCGCCGGGGAAGTCTGGTTCCTGTCCCGCGGACATGAGGGAGCTGCGGAGGAGGCGGACGGAGACGTTTCCCTGCAGGTTTCCCGGCTCCATATAACCGTGAACCACAGTGAAAAGGGTTCAAACACAAAGGGAGCGGAGATAAGCTGCTGTGGCCGGCGGGGGGGGAGCACAAAACCCGGACTGGAGTGGAGCTCACCGCGGCGTCTGGAGCCGGTCGGGAACTACATCCCCCGTCGTGCCCCCTCTGGAGGTCGGAGGGATACTCCGGTACTACCACTAAGAGGAATCAATAATAGAGTCGAAAAAGTAAACACTTACACATTTGTAGCTAGGTTATCTGTTTCATGTAGCATCGATGCTAACAGGTCAAAGGAGACAGTAGGAGGAGGAAGAGGAGGAGGAACCAGCACCGCGACCAGGAGGAAGATGTCAGGCGGGAAACCTGTGGCTCAGAGTTACGGAGCAAAGGTAAATGTCGAGTATTGATCAGGTCGATGATGATGAATCACGCAAGAATCAATAACATGTGCGGTTGAGCCATTTAAAGCCCCCCCCACACACACACACAAACTAATTTCAAGGTAGACAACAGGTGTTTCTGCTATGGCTAGCTGTTTGGGTCAGATCACTACTTCAAGATAATTGTATTTCTGACGAGGCAGAATCAAAGATCAATATTTCTTTCATTAGCTTTTGACTGATATGATTCAAAGGACTTTTCTCGTTCATGCATACGCAGTCTTTCATTCTAGAAATCGACCGTTCAGTTGCAGATCAGCATTTCTCCCATTGTCGATATTTGAATTACAGATTTCACTCTTTGCACTTTCAGATTTCAACCATTCAGTTCCGACAAGTCATAATTCAAGTTCAGTCTAATTCTCCTCAATTCAGGATTAGATATTTTAAATGGCGGAGGTACAGGGGGTTACCACTTGTCGACCTCCAACCAGTGTGTCAGCTTGATGTAGTCTTTAAGTCGTAGACCTCAATATTTAGCACTTTCTTCAGTAGTGAAAACTTGAAAAAGCACCAGATTCATGTTTGCCTTATATGTTCTCCTGATTTCTTCCAGGACGACTTTGTCAGAGTGAGGAAACGGGATTTGGACAAGTTGACCACCGAGGTCATGCAGCTGAGAGAGTTCCTACCCAGGGTCCTGAATCGGGGCCTGGTAGAGAAGCTGCACAAAGCTCAAACAGCCCAGACGAGTAGGCATCCAGTTAAACATCACCTGTCACAGCTTACGTGTGTCCATAATAACTATAGTTATAACCAAGACAGGAAGACATGACAGCTGAAGACATTTGTATGTTGTTATATTTGCCTGTAGAAATGCATGTGGTGTAGTTGAAACACCTTTAACGGCCAAACTAACCGAATCCCCACCTTTGGTTGATCATTTTGTTTGAGTGTATTGCATGTGCATAGACAGCGTGTAACGTGTGTGTGCATGTGTGTGCGTGTGCATGCAGTGAAGGAGCAGCTTGTGAAGGAACAAGAGCAGCTGCGACAGGAGCTTCTGCACCTTGAGTCGCGACTGGACGCAGCGCAGACCGAGTGTCAGAAAGAGAGAGAGGTGAGAGAGGGCCGGCAGTGTAACAACTGTGTGTGTGAATGTTCCTTTATTCAGTTATCACACCTTAAAAGATCAGTGTGTGGAGTTTAACGACATCTAGTGGTGAAGCCGCACATTGCCTGTGGTAACCAATAGATCCTTTTCACTTGAATCTTACACACTGGACCTATAAAGGGTTGTTTCAGCCAAACAAAATAAAAGAGACACACTACTTGTGTTTGCGTGTGTGCGTGTGTGTTTGCAGGAGAAGCTGCTGTTGCGTGACCAGCTGTGGCACAGCGGCACAGAGCTGCAGCAGCAGGCCGACTTCTGCTCTGCTCTGGGATCCGCCACCTGCAGTCTGCTGTGGAGCTGCTCTGTCTCCGAGGACACGATCACACACTGGCTGGCTGACGTGAGTGGTAAAAGTCGGTAAACCCGGCATTTAGCTGTGAAGTGTTTTATAACTGATTAGTGGAACTGTATTGTTGTGTGTGTATGCAGGGGAAGCTTCAGTCCTTTCTGGCTGTAGCTGCTCAGACTCTGGAGAGCTTCGTCGGGTCGTTGGACGCGGAGGTGAAAACCGAGGACCACAACTCCCAGGAGCACCAGTTTGTGTTGGCTCTGGCTGGAACCATCACTAGTGAGTGTGGTCTTTGTGTGTTTTCCCTTGTGTTTCCACTTTCCAGCTTTAATTGTCTTGATATTTTTCACCGTGTTTCTTGTGTGACTTCCCGCTGGTTCCCACTCTCCCCGATTTTCAACACTTAGCTGCCTGAACCATTTTTTAAACTTTGTCCCTTGTGGTTAAATCAAATTACTGAACCCACCAGTCAATGCCAGTACATCTTCTTTGGGTTCATCCTTTTTGTTATACACACAATTTTAAAATGTGCCCGTGGCTGCAGGCCAGACGTCACCTGCCTTGTCTTTATTCCCGTTCAATCAGACATAGCAGCATTACCATGTGGGAGGAACTTCCTGTCGAGCTCGGTTCACATCCTCCTGGACACTCTGATGAAGCTTCTGGAGCAGATGAAGCCGGGGGTCTTCCCCAAACTCAAAGTGTACGTGGAGCTGTTGTAGGGTACAAACACATAAACATTTTTCTAATTAGGATGAACGAGGTACAAGAAATCCTCGCCTATAAGTTGGATTTTCCAGCCAAACTGTCGTAAATAGCTGAGAATGGACATTGACAATAGATTAAAGAAAAAGCAAATTATCTCCATGATTGTCTCTTTTGTTGTTTTAGGTCATAAAGAGGCGGCAATATTAAAATTAGACCCCCTCATAACCAGATTGTTTAAAGAATGACTTAATGGAAGCTTCATAGCTGCAGTGACAACAGTGTTCTAATCAAAAGTACAGAAAAACAGGAACCAGAATAAGGAAACATACATATCACATTATATATAAGCACATCCACCAGCAACTAGTTCTCATAAACTCAAATGACTTTGCGGTTCAGTCAGTCTGGTCAGTATCTAGATGTGGCCAGCAGGTGTCAGTGTTCTCTTTTCTTGTTTTGTTTAACTGACTGTAGTTGTGTCCTGCAGGCTGATGCTGATGGCGCTGTATAACGTCAGTATCAGTGTGAGCGGTCTGAGGTACATCAGTGAGAACCCAAGACTCATAACTCTGATCTGGAGCCTGCTGAACGGTAAAGAGCATGTGGAGAGGGACCAGTCTCATTCACAACAACTGGGCTCTGATATCAACTACACACACGCCAATGCTAACACGGGTCAGCTTCATCATGCAGTGGGGCAAAACAGTATTTAGTCAGCCACCAATTGTGCAAGTTCTCCCACTTAAAAAGATGAGAGATGCCTGTAATTGTCATCATAGGTACACTTCAACTATGAGAGACAGAATGGGGGGAAAGAATCCAGGAAATCACATTGTAGGATTTGTAATGAATTAATTGGTAAAATAAGTATTTGGTCAACTACAAACAAGCACGACATATGTCTCTCACAGACGTGTAACTTCTCCTTTAAGAGGCTCCTCTGTCCTCCACTCATTACCTCTATCAATGGCACCTGTTTGAACTCGTTATCAGTATAAAAGACTCCTGTCCACAACCTCAACCAGTCCCACTCCAACTCCACTATGGCCGAGACCAAAGAGCTGTCAAGGGACACCAGAAACCAAACTGTAGACCTGCACCAGGCTGGGAAGACTGACTCTGCAATAGGTAGGTATCTTGGTGTGAAGAAATCAACTGTGGGAGCAATGATTAGAAAATGGAAGACATACAAGACCACTGATAATCTCCCTCGATCTGGGGCTCCACGCAGGATCTCACCCCCGTGGAGTCAAAATGATCACAAGAACGGTGAACAAAAATCCCAGAACCACACGGACCTAGTGAATGGCCTACAGAGAGCTGGGACCAAAGTTACAAAGGTGTCCCTCAGTATATGCCGCCAGGGACTCAAATCCTGCAGAGCCAGACGTGTCCCCCTGCTTAAGCCATGTATCGTGAGATTTTGAGTGAAAACCTTCCATCAGCAAAGACACTGAAGATGAAATGTTACTGGGTCTTTCAGCATGACAATGATCCCGAACAAACCACCAAGGCAACGAAGGAGTGGCTTCATAAGAAGCGTTTCAAGGTCCTGGAGTGGCCTAGCCAGTCTCCAGATCTCAACCCCATAGAAAATCTGTTGAGGGAGATGAAAGTCTGTGTTGCCCAGCGACAGCCCCAATACATCACTGCTCTAGAGGAGATCTGCATGGAGGAATGGGCCAAAATACCAGCAACAGTTTGTGAAAAGCTTGTGAAGACTTACAGAAAATGTTTGATCTCTGTCATTGCCAACAATGGGTATATAACAAAGTATTGAGATGAACTTTTGTTATTGACCAAATACTTATTTTCCACCATAATTTGCAAATAAATTCTTAAAAAAAACAGAAAGTGATTTTCTGGAATTTTTTTTTCTCATAGTTGAGGTATACATATGATGAAACAACTACAGGCCTCTCTCATCTTTTTAAGTGGGAGAACTTGCACAATTGGTGGCTGATTAAATCATTTTTTGCCCCACTGTATATACTGAGTGTGTGTGTGTGTGAAAACAGTGAAACAGTGAAAAGTGAGGAGAATATATATAATTTACCTTATTAACTGCTTTCTATACATGACAAAGTTCTGGAGCAAAAACAATGAACCAATTATTTTATCAAGAAAAATTGATTAGCAGCTATTTTGATTATTCAGTCATTTTGAAATTAAAAACGTTAAAGATTTGCTGTTTCTAATCCATCAAGTATATGGATTTGATGCTTTTCTTTGTCACATGATAATAAAGTGAATATCTCTCTCTCTCTCTCTCTATATATATATATATATATCACCTGGACTCAAGGATAACCTAATTAGAATTGTGAGGTCAAATCAAGTTTACGGCCTCTGGACATCACATCTCAAAGATGATTGGATCTCAGAGGTCACAGTGAGCTAATAAAATAATATTTGTTGACTGAAGCAGCACTGGTTGGTGGAGGCATTCCACCACTGGGCGGTAATTCTATTTTTTCAGGCTTTTTATTGACAAACAAGACAATTTAATTTCAGCATCCACACCACCTCTGATCTCTGTTGGACAGATGGAGACTGGGAGGTGTGTCTCCACTCCCTGCGTCTCCTGCAGTCGGTGCTGTTGGAGGAGGAGGCGCTGCTCCTGCTGGGCTCCTCTCTGCTCGACCCGGACCTCCAGGCCCGGGTCAGCCACCTCACGTCCAGTGCCAAGCCCAGCCTGAGAGCGGCCGCCCAGCAGACCCTTGAGGATCTGCACGCCCTCCAACAGGTACCACACACACATCGTATGTCGAACCATCTGCTCCTGCAAAGGCTGGTTTGGGATCAGTGTCTAAATACAAGTTTAAGTCTGCAGGACAGTTGGTTTTTGACCTAAATTGTGGCAAGACTGCCAGTTAAAGTCAATCTTTCATGTCTAAAATTTAAAAATCTAAAACAGCATTAGATCATTAAAGTGTTATTAGTCTTGTGTTACTGTGATTTTCAGTTTTGTTTTCCACCTGCAGAGTTTGCTAAGAAGCAGCTTAGTTTTCATGTTGTTCAGGTGTCTCAGTGTGGAAAGACGTCTCTCCACAATTTAAATATAAAGGTTGAGGTTTGAAGACTTGATTCAAAAGAATTAGTGAGTTAGTTTGACTTCGTCGGTGCTTGTGTGTTTCCAGGGTCAGGGATGTAAACAGAACAGCCTCTGATGTGGACTCAGCCTCTTCACTCGAGTCCTCGTTCGGTGGGAGAGTCTCTCACGTTTGTTATTAACACTTCATGTGCAAAGAAGTGAGGGAAATAGTTCTCGATTAATTTGGTTCTGTTCAAGTTAAAAGCTTAAATTTTAAACTTCTTCAGCTTTAAGATTTGTTCACTGTTATCTCTTGTTACTATTACATATTGTGTATATGATGATACGTGTTTGTACAAGATCTATAAAAGATAATGTTTGCATACTTTCAGAGCACTGTCTATTTGAAAGTATGAGATCATACAAACCCCTCCACTTGTTGTTCCTTCATTATGCTTTAGATTGCTTTAGGACAAGAATTCAAATCCACACAGGCGTTGCCTTTTGTTAATTGTACAGCTTTATTATATGTTTCTTTAGTATGGACTTCTCAGTAACGAGCAGGTCTCCACTGAATAAGGCCTTAGACTACAGTACCAGAACATATTCAAGACGAGAGAAGAAGAAGAACGGCAGCAGCCAGGCTCAGAGGACTTCACTGACGGCAAATCTGGGGCCGGAGGTGTTTGACATTTACCTCCAAGCTCAACTCTGCACCATCAGAGGCACCACTCTGAAACAAATCAACAACAATCCGCGGAATGAAGCGCCAGGTCGTGTGAACGTCTCGTCCCTTGGATGACTCTTCTCCTTGAAACACTCCAGCCGCCCCTCACCAGCCCACCCTCACAGGCAGAGGTTTGTTAAACTAGAATGCTACTCAAACTGTAAGAGGGAGCTAAGCAGAATCTAGAGAGGAGAAAGAGAAGCGAGGAGGACTCGGAAACAGAGAGGAAGAATTGCGAGCAGACGCCGGTCGCCGACTTCTGGTCAACCACAGGGCCTCTTAAGAGGATGGAGCGGCGTTGGGCTTTTCGTCACGAGTGACGGGGATGTTGCGCTCGATGCGTCCGGATTCACTCCCCCCGCCGACCTTTGGCCCAGTCAGAGTCAGCAGACCGTCAGTTGTCAGGGAGCAGCAGATCCCAGATTGGTCGACGCTGGAGGGGAGGCGGTAGCGGCGGTGAAACTCGCGAGAGATGTAACCGTGGTCATCCTGAAAAAAAAGCAGGATTAACACAGGCAGGGTGGGATCAGAGGTTTAAAGGAATACTTCGCTCTTTTGTGTAAATAACCTTTTTTATTTCAGGAGCACACAGTGAGAAACATGTTCCTCCCAACTCACTGCTGATGCTTTATTTAGATGAACTGCCTCATGTGATAGGAACTGAGAAATCATTATTTCACCGGCCTTCAGGACTTTGACAAGTGCCCACAGGCAACTACAAACAGAAGATGAACGCCCACCACCCATCCAAGAGGCCTCTTCAACCGACCAGCAGAGGGCCCAAGCATTTAACCTCAATATTATCCATCATTCTGCTAGAACCAAAGGACCGGCCTAAAACGACAACTGAATTAATAATATACATGTCTGAATCGAAGTGAGACACACCCTCTGTGGGAGGGAGGGCTAGAGCCAATCCCAGCCGAGATTGGCTGAGAGACATGTCACACCCCAGACAGGTCGACAGCCTATCACAGGGCTGAAATATCTCAACAATTGAGTCTGCTCTTAGAAGATTACCTCTATCCACAGTTCTATCATAGTTTCTTTTCCAGGAGATTTTATTCTTTTTACCTCTGCCTTGTTTTCATCTGCTTTCGTTTTCTTGTTAGCAGGATTATGCAAAAACTACTTTTGGTACAGATCCAGTTCAGGTGGCGAATGAAGGGTGTTTCTTTTCACTTTTTTCAATATGGCGAGATATCACAATTTTCTACAACACTGATAAACGTCAATAATGTGTGTGTGAGTGTGTAGAACTACCTGTCTTTCTCCATGCTTGCCCTGGATCTCCACGTAGTCGTCAGTGACCTTCACATTGAGCTCATCGGGAGAGAAGTGCTTGACGTCCAGGTAGACTAAGAACTTATCCCTGTCAGACCTCACCTGAAGGACACACACACGAGCAGAGACATTATCAAAGTCAAAACAACATGTTTAATATTTATTGAATCTAAGATGCCCTGACTACTGACTACTTTTTGTAGTTTTGTGTATTAAGTTAAGTTCAGTAAAAGTTGTGCTTAAACTCAAACTTTAAAGGAATAAAGATACAAAATGTATTTACAAAGTAACGTATCTAAAGATACTTGTGATAAAATCCATCATAAAACTATGCATCGTTCTCTTTAGTCGAGAACGAAGTGCAACTTTATAAAGACTGTTAATGCAGCTTCTACTTAGAATTATGCACTTTGGTGTTAAACATCACTTAAGAGTTTCTTCTCCTATAAACTTAAATACAGCTCGATGAAGTCAGAGTCATGTGACGAGCGTGGGTTACCTCAGACATGCCGGAGGAGGTAGAAGAATCCAAAAAGTTGCGGAACAGTGTCTGTCTGTAGTAGGGGCTGATGGTGGAGGTGGTGTAGGGAAAGATGTCGTAGTCAAACATGCCCTCTCCGAAAAACTGGTCAAAGAGTCGGGCAGGGTAGACCGAGCCCAGGGCACGTCTGAACCAGGGGTGCTGGATGGCAATATCCATAGTGACTGCAGGAGACAGTTGGATCTGGCTCGACTCGGCTTGGTTTGTCGTACTCGCTCAGTTCGGGGTCCAGCAGGGGAAGGGAGGTGAGGAAAGATAGAGCGAGCAGGATGTTGACGAAAAGGCAACGAGTCAAGTGTGGTCCCAGGGTGCGTTGTCCTCTGCTCTACGGCCGCCTCCTCTTTATATACCTGAGAGCCCGAAAGAGGGGCTTTAGCCACGATCCCTCTGGAATGACATTATCTCATGGTGGTTGGGCCCCGTCAGCAGAATCGGGGCTGAGGATTGGGGGGGGGGCACCGGCAGGTCCAGATCCTGCTGCGACCCAGTGCCACCCGCACACCAGACACCCGGAGCTGCCAAAACCAACTGCACTGAAGGAGCGCATGGCAGAGACAATGAGGTCTGGAAGCCAAACTAAAGACACAGAGGGATTTTACCTGAGTGATCATCCGACACACACACTTACACAAGTGTGTTTTGTCTGTCCGTGTTGTTCTGCCGGTGAGGTTGGACAGGGAGCAGATTTAGAAACAATGCTGCACAGAGCCATAACAAGATGACAGGATATAGCTGCAGGGACAAATGTTTTATCATCAGAAATAGTTATATATACTGATGAAAAGATAATTAAAAAAAGCAAAGAATAAAGCAAAGATTAAAAAAGAAGATGTTGTGAAATAGTCTTTGGCGCTTGGACCCGGGCAGGAAGTAGAACACCATGGAAGAGATGTAAAGTATTAGCAGCTTCTGATCTGAAGGAGACTTCCCAACCTGGTGGTGATGATGAGGGATGGAGCACAGAGTTGAAACGTCTATATGAGTGTCCTCTGAACGATGCTTTGAGCATATGGCCAGACTTTCAGACCAGATAACTTTTTTTCTTTATCTGATATTAGATGTGAACTGCTTCTGACCTCTACCTGCAGCATTCGGATGTCTGTCCATTAACTAATATCATCCTCCAACCAGAAGTTCGTCGGTTCGATCCCAGCTGCATGCGTCCTGAAATGTTAGATACTGAAGGTACTGAACCCTGAATAGCTCCTCATAGAAAAAGTGCTGTATGAATGTGTGTGTGAATGGGTCAATGGCATTAAAAACTACTATTACGTGGCTCAGGCGGGTTGTCTGATTCACAACCAAAAGACAATAACAAAAATGCATTTTAGTGTAAAAGACAGATGAGTGCTGTCAAATGAAATAAAAAAGTGTTCATTTAAGATAAGGCTCACTTCCCATGCCTGTTGTTTCACCACCAATGGCTTCCCGCCGCCTGCATTAGTCTAATCCCGCAGGGCTTTGGCCAGCTAGGACGGGGGCTTAGCTGCTCCATGCATGTACAGGCCAAGAGAAACTGGGCTTGACACTAGGGGCGGTTTCAGGGGCAGTTTTTGGAGGTTGTTGGGGTACGGGGTTTGTGAGGTGCCGCAGACCAGACGTAGATTCGGTTTGACTGCAGTTCAGCCCAGTCAGCATTCTGGGTTTTTATCAATGGGGCAGACAAAGGCTGTGTGTTCAGTTGGTCTACAGCTCTGAAAGGCTGTTGGCGGACAACCTGGCAACCCGCTGTGGATGTGCCGACTTTTATTCACTGATCTTTTACTCTTCACAAGGAGCAAATAAAAAAAGGTGTTTTATATATATCAGGAATTAATGTATAATGACCCTTCAATTTGGAAAACTACATGGAGGGTGAACGCGAATACAGACACAGACCAGACAGGCAGTAACGCTTCAGTGATTTTAATGGAAGAGGTGATGATAGTTAAAGCTTGCAGACTGTCAGGCATCCAGACAGACAGACAGTCAGACCAAAAAAAAACTAAATGTTGTTGTACTTTTCCCTGACACTATATAAATATATATATATATATATATTAGTGCTGTCAAACGATTAAAATATTTAATCGAGATTTATCACATTTATGTCATAGTTAACTTGCGTTAATTGCAATTAATCTCAAATTTGTATCTATTCTAAATGTCACGTCATTTATTTTTGTCTATCTAATTCTTTTTCGTGTTAATGCTCTTATCAACATGGAAAAGTGAATTGGCTTGCTTTATGCAAATGTTTAATTTTATTGAAAAACAACATTGCCAAACAGGGCGGTACAAAATAAAATTATAAAGTGCACATTTCAGGTAAACAAGGACTCAGCCTGTGGTGAAGTTAAACCATGGCTTAATCTTTTTTTCAAGTTTGCTGTGAACATAGCAGTCAGGGCTCTTATTTCAGAAACAATGAACCTTAACAGTTAGGTTACCAATAAAAGGTAAGCCTACTACTTATTTGCTTTCAGCCAGCTACTCAAAGAGACAAGCAACACAATAACAAACAAACAAAAAACACAGGCAAGTGTCATTTGCTTTGAAATAAATTCAACACAGAACTTTGTAGGGCAAAAAAATATATTTTAGTTGTCGAAATATTAAAACAAAAAGCGAGAGCAGGTCAGACTGGAGGCGAACACAGATACTGAAGCTCGATAGAAACCAACTGCAGCTTCTGCTCTGATCAAGAAGCTGAGGCGCTGATCTCTTATTAGCTGAGACCAGAGAAGCTCTGTGTTTTCACTATTTCCATAGTTAACTGGACCTGTGCACTATCTGGGAGGACACACACACAAACGTGTGAGAGTTGGCAGCTCTGCGTTAATCTCCCAAGAAAAAAATTGACGGCGTTAAAATGGGTTTGCGTTTGCGTTAACGCCGTTAATAACGCGTTTAATTGACAGCACTAATGTGTATGTGTATGTGTATGTATATATATATATATATATTCTGACCAGAATATTATTATTATGATGATGATGATTATTATTTTAACTATAATTACTATTATTTGTATCTTATATCACTCTCACCTATTCGTCTGTCTGTCTGTCTGTCTGTCTGTCTGTCTGTCCGTACCAGCATCTCGCAGGTCCTCAGGCGGAGTGTTCCAGTGGATCAGAGTCAAAAGCTGCCTCACCAAAACAAAAGTTTTTGTGTTTTGGAACAGTTTACTGACCAGTACCAGACGAGCTGAGGAGCTGTATTGGTTCTGTGAGCACATGAAACATGTCTCCACAACCTTCTCATCCATAACGCTAGCCCGATTTCTAAACCGTGAACCCGAAGCTTGCAGAAATTGGGATTTTCCCTTCCGAACGTCGTAGAAGCTCGGGGATGGCGCCGTTGGATCGGCAGTGCCCGCATTAGTGGGGGTAGAGCTTATCCGCTAGTCTCCACAACCTTCTCATCCAGAACCCTGGCCCTGGCTTCTCTTAACTGTTCAATCTTCATACACATTTCACGCAGTCTTTTTTGTTTTATTTTTATTCATTTATCACTCAACAATTTGCAGGCGTTTTTCAAAAGCACAACTGAATTCAACACTATGTCTCGTCTTCCTGTGGATAACGGTGCATATTATCAAATGATAGCAGCCTTATTAAGTAGTTCAGTTTACAGTTATTAAGCTGATTCTAATTCCACCTATCCTTAAAAAGGGAATATGTACTTATATCCTGTAATGTCCTCAGATCATCAGCTTTGTTTTTGCGATATACACTCTCTCACTCTGTTAGTTTACTCCAATTCAAACTCTTTCCACTTTAAAATAGAGAAATTACACTTCACTCTAATGCTCTGCAGCATTCATGAGATATCCTTCACCAGAAATATTTTAATCTGAATCAAAGTGATGGACTGAGAGAGGGATAAAAATGTTACACTATTGGATTTATTAGGGCCCGAGGGCTGACAGACAGACAGTGAGGCCCGATTGAAATTGTATTTATTATTATTATTATTATTATTTTGCAGTCAAATGAATGGTCCTTTTGGGGGCTTTAACATGCTCAAAGTCTTATTAAATTAAATTAAATTAAAATAATATAAAAACTTTAAATTAAATTAAATTAAATATAAAACCAATTAAATTAAATTTAAAAAAAGGTAAAAAAAAAGGAAATCCGCGCAGAAGCCCATTGCGCAGGATTTTTTTTAATGTTTTATTAATTTAAGTCAAATTAAATTTGTTGTTTTTACTTAATTTAAATTTACATAGTGTAAGATATTTTGCAATTAATAAGAGATTGAAATCACTGCCAATTGTAAGAGTTCAAGATATTGCCGAAATGGAGACGTGAGATAGTGGGGTTTGAACCCCGGACCTTCTTATTAGAGAACGACGGCTCTGATACTCGATAGGAACTAAGAACAGAAAGAAGATTGACAAATTATGATCTGTGTTTCTGTGTCATTCTATGCTGCAAAGCTTAAGAGAAAATATTTTCTACTTTTCTACATATATTTGACAGCCTTACTTGAAGGTTACTTTTACTTTTTTGGATTTTACATACTGGATGATTTAACACGCTTTAAAAACCTATTGGTAGAGAATAACCCAGTAGATGCCAGCCTTGTCTTCTGACGCCTTTCAAGAATCACAGCCTGCTGCTGCTTGTTTCCATGTGATGTCCTTAGGCTGCCCCCTGCTGGCTGCTGGGTTCCTCTGCACTCCAGCTGTTGTCCCGAATCCTGCATAGTCACATGCAGTATGTGTTGAGAGCACAGCATCCTGGTTTAAATGTTACTACCAACACATTTCCTTTGGTACTTTTTTTAAAAAAGGTATTGAGCAACATACTGTGTCAGGGTGAACATTTTAATTAATTCCACTGCATACTGTACAAGCGACACAAAAGTTTTGTACTAACAGGAGAAAACATCCTTCAAAGTCATACAAAACACAATATGGATGATGGGTACACAGTTGTAGCGATGGTAGATACTTGTGTATTCATAACAAATGAGCTGTTTGTGTCTGTCTTTGGGGACTAAAATACTAAAATACAGACAAAGGGGGGACAACAGCTATTCTGTAGCATGTAGCATGTCCACATTTAATGATAAATAGTCTGCAAATGCTCTGTATTTATTCATAGTGTTTCTCTGGTCTTGATGATCACTGACCCCATACATTATGAAACCAGGTGTACGTGGTGCAGTACTCTATGTTATTTTTAGCGTTTCCCTTCCAGGCCCATGCAGCTCGGAGGAGGACTGTGGGTGGATCCCTGCGGAGGTGTGTGGTTGCACAGCTCCGATTTGAAAACCAAAAAATTTAGCTCAGCCATAGAGAGAATCGAGTGCACGTCTGTCCGTCCTGGGAGAGAGATACCTCACATGTGGCTCTGTTTGAGGTTCCCATATATTTTGCCCAGGTCAATGCCGATGGAGGGGTGGGTGAAGTGTTTAAGTCCTGAAAACACTTTTTGAGTTTCAGGGCTAAACAGTGTTGCAGGCAAATCCAGACAGATTTGCCTGCAACACTGTTTACCCTTGAACCATCAGAATAGTGGTGTGTAGATGATGAGGGGATTTTTTTTATTTTTGGGTGAACTGACCCTTTTTGCCCTATGACACAAACTGTGATTAATGAATGTGAGCCATAGATATACAGAATGTGTGATTGATTGATTGGTTGACCTCGACACTCAACACAACTGTAATCAGATGTTCTGCAGAGGTTTTTTGCACACAATGAAGACATGTTGGATAAAAAGCATCCACATGGACAACACACACACACACACACTATAAACCTTTGCAACATAAAACCTGTTTATCAATCATAGGATGAGGGCGGGGTCACGGTGTCGTGCAGTCCAATCACAGGAGATTAGAAGATGATAATGCACGATCTCGTCATCTCAGTCGTCACGAGCAGTTGTATTATGACAGGAGGAGAGAGAGAGAGAGAGAGAGAGAGGAACAGATACAAAGTGGGAGAGAGAGAGGCACAGAGGGAGAGGGAGACGGAGCTCACGCCTCACAGCTGATTTCCTGTCACCTGCCCTCGCTAACTTTTAATGACTGCGTGGATCTTCTTCCGTGTTCCCTGCTGCTCCTCCGCCCCGTGTCCGCCGCTCCGGTGTCCGGGCTGGGCCGCTGCACCGCTCGGTCCGCAGCTCGTTCAGACACACACCGAGCAGGAACTTGTCCACAAACACACGAGGACACAACAACAGGAAGCGGCCGAGGCGGACTGGTAAGCGCACGTTGTGACATCTGTCTGTCGTGAGGAGACACGAGGGGACCGGGTGGGGGGGGTTGGGGGACAACCGCAGGGATGATGAGAGACGCCGCGGCTCCGCTGCTGCAGCGACCCGGGCTGGAGGACGTGTCCGAGGAGGAGGACGTGTTCGCGGCGGACGGGAGCCTCAGGATTCCGCGGGAGCCGAGCGACTACCAGGTGGTGTTTTTGTTTTGTGTCCCTGTGTGTTTCATCTGAGAGCTGTGTCTGTACTCTGTTGTCATCATCTCCAGAGTTGTGTGTTCCCCTCTGTTTGTGGAGCCCCTCCAGAAGTGTTGTTGAACTCAGGGGCGAGTCTAGGAGCGTGGGCAGGGGGGCCACTAGCCCTGACTGGCCCCCTGTCCTGTCAGTAGGTCTGTCAGTTATTATTATAACCTTCATTGGGGGGGGAGTTCATTGTCAACTTGACCGATCGCTGCCCTCTTGACCTTTCACTTAAGTAAGTTGGTGATATTCCATGGTTGGCAAGCAGAGCCATCTCCAGTGGAAGTATTCTGGGTTGTGTGCATGGACGGCAAAGTAAAAATAACAACGGTGAGGTTGTTTGGATTCAAATCTATTCGAGCAAATTGTGTTTCACGTCAAATTTGTTCAAACAGGCTCGTCAGCTAATTGGAGACCTGCACTGATCTCCGCACGTCCTCTGGAGGAGGTGCGTTTGTGTTTGCCGGGTGGGAGCCACAGACGGGAGAATCCCCTTTGAGGGGGTTGATGATGCTTCTGACAAAAAATTAAAAAACACAACAACAAAAAAACGCATGCAGACGGCACCGACAAAGATGTGGTGATAACAGCCGCCACCGGTGTGCTTTCAAGAAAATCACGTGATCTCTGCAGCGGACGTTACTTCCTGCCTCTGCCTGTTGCTGGTGTGTTTCTTTTTTAAAAGGTATCAAGCAAACAGTGAACAAGGAATGACTGAAATGTTCCCCTTGAATGTTTGGCCCCTCTGAGTTAATTGTGGCCCCTAATTTACAGAAAAATCCAGGATCCACTCCAGATATAATCCCTGGCTGAACGAGTAAAGCAGCACCGTTAGTACTGGAAGTTTACCCTGTAAAGGGATGTATTCATATGACCTCTGTCAACTTGCCTTGAAAAACTGCATACTAAGAATAGTCATTAATCCGATGTTTGTATTTTGTAGCTGCCTAGAGAGACGGAGGTGAGGGCTGTGAAGGAAGACGAGGGCCACATGACCATGTCCCGGATGGAGGCGGAGTTTGTCCAGCTGAACCTCAGGAAGCAAGTGTCCTACAGGTAGGAAACACTCAAAACATGGAATGCGTCCCACTTCCTGCTAACCTGTTTTACCTGAACAATACTCACTCGTCCTTACTACCACTGTGAATAACGTGGCGGTATGCGTCTGTGTGTGTTGTGTCTGCGATTGCATGTTGAAGCAAATCTCTATTTATAGAGCTTCCTAGCAACCTAAGTCTAGCTTCGTAGTTAGGATCCTAGGGTTGACTTCCTAGCTGAGAACTCACATGTATGCATTACTTTAATGCTTGACAGCAGACATGCCTGGTGCTGTTGCTGGCATGATTGCATAACCACAACGACCAATCACGGTCTCCCCCCTCAGAACACACAACATAGCTGCCTTTCATGCCGTCCTAACAAATCCATCCAGACCAGGTTCACCAGCTGCCTCTGGCTCCTCTTTCAAGGCTCCTGTTTGATCTCGGGCAGGACCTGCATTGTCAGTTACCTGATTGAATTAGCCAGCGCCTGCACTTGTGTGTTTGTAAAAAATGTAATTTGATTGGAAAACATCTAACACATACAGAGCAAAGCAACGGAACCAACAACGCATCTCGGTAATACGTGACGTCCCTTCATTCAAAGTACATGAGCAGCGCCTCAGTCAAAGCCTCTAACACAGCCATGTGAGTGCTCTGGAACTCTAGCATCCTAACTTTAGCATCCAAACCCTTTTCTTTCCTTTTTATATTCTACGTATATGTGAATGTTACTGATCACCACCCATCATATGCAGCCACATCATGTGACCTACATATATCAAGCTATGAAAGCAGCCGCTTCGTCCCCTTCATCTTTCTCAGTCCGTTGGATGAGTCCTCGGACCTGGTGCAGAATAAATGCATTTGGCTGAAACATGCATCAGCACATCCTACACAGAAACTTCTATTTATATACAATCAGAATATGCAGTGGGAACGTGTGCGCCCTCAGAGAGTGTGCTTGAGTGAGACACAGAATTTTACCCAATTTTACCGATAGTGTGCTTTATCTTATCCTTATCTTTTGATTTTATTCTTTTTGAAGTAGTAGTTTTGTACCTATTTGGATATTTGAAGCCTCGTTTTTTATGGTCGGGTCTTCGCTCAAGCCTTTTTCTGCAACAATCAACCAAATGCTAGTTAGTAGGGATGGGGACAGAGATTCTTTAAGATTATTATTCTCCTCCTCTGGTGCTTCAGACTAGGTGATGTGGTTCGTTCCGTCTTTTGTTGAAACACAGTGGCTTAAAATATTCTAGGTTTTTTTCCCATGCATATTCTTCAGCTGTTCTCTGTCTCAATGACAGAACATCCTCATTATTGAGACCAGGCATCGTTCACTCGTAAGGGGTGCTGCAAATCCCTCGGCAACACAAACAAGGGTCCACTGGAGATCTGATTATGCAGAAATTTAGTCGAGATGCTCTATAATTACCGTCAAGGCCTCAGGTTTTCATTGTTCTCAAACACGCAGCAGTCGCGTCAGTAATTAGCTCTGTTGCGTCACCATATTCAACCTCATTGTGAACTGTTACCAGGTCGCTGACATGTGTCACGTGTCATCTTCCACTTGTAGCCCCTTTGAAAAGATTCAAGATTATTTTTCATCTCAATGTCGCACCCATTTCCAAACTGGGGTAGCCCAGTAGGAACGACCTCAAGGCAAGGCCTCTGTGATATGAAGTCAGGCTGTCCACATCTAAAGTTTTTCCGCTGGGTTTTTCCAGGACACTGTTGCTTTCTCTATGAATGAAATATTGGCCTGTCCGTTGCCTTGGGGACGGTTGGCGTGTGTGAATCTCTAACCTTATTGCTGTCCCTCCTCATAAACCGACAGCTGGAGCAGCTGCCCTCGCACTTTGACCCTCCCTACCTGAACGTTTCATGTCATGGACAAACACACCAACACAGACATTTAGACACAGATGGGTGGAAATGCACAAACTGAATTATTAAGAGGGGAACTCAACACCAAACCATTGTTCCATTGAACTGTTTGAATGCTGCCCCTCTGACCACACCCGAGTTCCGCTTCTGCATCTCTGTGCCCGGCAGTAGTGGCGGCTGAGGAGGCTCGAGCGTGGCCCTGGATCTGTGGGCATGAGAGATGGCCTCCATCTTTAGGGGCCACTCTTTCCTCTGGGAGTGTCCGACACCTTCAGACCCCTTGAAAACATTAAGGCGAGTGTTAAACTCATTTTAGAGTCAGAGCAAATTCCAGTTACATTGAAGTAGATTGCAAAATGGCTAAACACAAAATCCCCACTTCTTCCAAGCCACCAGTGTGTCCCTATGCAGACCCCTCTTTTTTGGATAACACGTGTATGATCAAGGCGTATGAACACATGAATTTGTAGTTTTGGCTTCACATCGCAGAAGATTCACTCATACAGTGTGACTGGGAATTCAACAACAGCATTTCTAAAGTCGCACAGCGTGTGCAAAGCTCTGCCATGGGGATGTACCCCGGTTTGAAGGGAGCCAAAGATATCCCACTAATCCAACCATGCAATATAAGCACCTGGTTGATGCATTAGAATTGAATGCACGTCACTGCGGTGCAGCAGTGTGATGTTTGAAAAGAAACATGTTCATACATTTATAATATGTTTTGGGATTATTCAAGCACTCACCTTGGCAGGAGGAGAGAGAGAGATTTAACCAGAGCACTCATGATTTAAGAAGGGGCGTGTGAATCGATAGGCAGACGATAGCCTGTCTGATATTGAACTGGGTCGCGACATATAAATACATGCCAAGCAGGTTTCGGTCTTTTCCATGGCCGGTGGCTGATTTCCGGAGTTTGCCATTACTGAGTGGAGATCAGACAGTGCAGCGACAGGCGGGACACGGTTCATCAGGCGGCTTCTTATGTCACTGCCAGCAAGAGGCATAATCTCAATATAATTTAGTATAATCAGTAATCCAGATAGGATTGTGTGTGTGTGTGGGTGGTGGGGGCAAGGCCAGATGTCACAGCTGTCAATTCCCCTTTGCATAAGGATCAGCTGTATCCGTGTCTGAGTGTGCTGCCTTTTCTCTCACGAGGTGACCTCTCCATCCCCAAGTTGCAAAGCTCGGAAAAACCATCAGCAGGGATCTCAACTTCCTTAAATCTGTCCCACACTCTACTACAGGGAAACTGGAAGCACCTTTATCTTTAAGGGAACCATGACATTTGTAATATGCTCTTTTTGCATGTGAAGCAGGGGAAATGAGAGAAGCAGGCAGGGAAGTTTTATATTTATATTTTATTTGTGTGCTGAGTGAATCACGTGTCCTGTCTATTAAGGCTGTCAATCATTTCAAAAAACAAGTTAAAACAAATGTATTTTCACATTTCAGCACCTGTTGAGATCATGGACTGTAAATAAACGTGGTGGACGCAGCTTCACTTAAAGTGAAACCAAACTGCTCAACCACCAAAGAAGGTTTCTGTCACTTGAGGTAGTTTTAACCACACTGACGTATGTTCAAGTGCTAGTTTCTCTGGTTAGTTTGGTTTGATAGGAGACACGTTGTCCATCTTTATTTTCAGTCTATGGTTTAAAACCATTGGCTACAGGAAGATTTCATTTGTTGGACCAGTTTGAGCTTCGCTGTGTTACGGGTATAAACTATTGGAAGAACATTTTGTGAAAGATAATCGCAGGCACCTCATATTACAGCTAAAGAACACCTAAATATGACTCATCAGCTTTGCATGACAGCGATAGGGAGACTGTTTGAACAAAATAATCAAAGCTTTCCACTGTATCTGGTTTTTGTAAGGACAAGTCGCTTGTTACTGACAACAGAGGCTGGAGATGGAACCCAGACCTGCTGCCTCCAGATGGCTGCAAAGAAATTAAATTAACTCAATTTAAAAAAGACTTCATACATACTTTGTTGCTGCAGATGACAGACGCTAATAAGAACCGTGTCTGTCTTCCTGGCTATTATGTGCCTAATTGGAATGAAATTGTGTTTACGCTGTATGATTAGATATGGCTCCTGTCTGCAGGATGTGTACTGGAAATAAAACAGACAATTACAAACATGACTAGAAAGGGTTTGTGTCGAGTTTGCGGTCAACTGATTACAGTTATTAAAAATAACCCAGAACAAAGATGTGTCATGTCCTTGAGCACTGTTGACGAGCAGGCAGCAGTGGATGTGTAGTCGGACTTGAATCCACACTCCCAGTTTGTTGCTGTCACAGGTTTCCATCTCTCTTACATTCAGGACAACATTTTTAACTGTACACAGGAAATAAAATCCACTATAGTCAGAATCAGCATTTTTCTTGATCTCAAATAATTAACTCTTAATTCTGGACAACAATCCCACTTCATGGTTCAGACAGCTGGAAACCAGTAGCATTTATGACATCATAGTATGGTTTGGAGCCAATTCTTCTCCGATACATTTAAACTTATAACACGATAACTTGAAAACAAAGAGTTGTTAAGTGCTTCCTCACTGAATTGTAAACCTGTGGGTACTTCTTGGTTGTGTAGCAGCACTTTAAACTCATGGACCTGTTGAATAAATAATGATAATGATAATTGGGGAGGAATGGCTTATGGTTTGGACACCAGTGAGACAGAAGGGTTCTGATGGATGGCCTCTGGACCAGGGAGGAGGAAGGGTCCGGTAAAGATGGCGACAAAACATGGTTGTACAGGATGTACTCACATCCTGGAAATAGCAAAGAATGGTGTCTCCTGTTATCACCGAGCTGGTGCAGGTCAGACGCTAACTTGGTCACTGATTGGAGGCTGACAGAGCATGACATCATTCCTGAGCCGCGTAGAGTGAAGCCTTTCACTCAAATGAGCTTCCATAATTTAAACCCTAGCAGCACCCTACGGGAAAATAAATATTTCTTTTTGTTTCGACTGTGAATTTTCTAGCCTCAGGCAGCAGCTAACAAGCCTCACATCTGATGAGCGCCATTGACACGTATTGACGCATTGACTTGACCAACTGAGGGAGTGGGAGGGAAAGAACAATGCCCTTCCTGCCTAAAGCCAGAAAAGTTGCATAATAGAGCACGTTCGCACACCAGATGGTGGAGCTAACACAGATGGCAAAGACGGACAGCCAAAAGAACCGACAGGAGCTTCAGCCCAACAATCCCAAACTGACCGAACTCCTCCTGTCCGTAGACCTGGAGTAGTTTTCACTGTGTGTGTGTATGAATGCTGATGTTGCATCTCGATGAAGAACATGACCAAAGCATGTGCTCACCCAAACCTTCCAATGAAGATGATAATCAATGTGTCTCTGTGTAAAACCAGTTAGATATTAAAGGTTAAAACGTACTCCATTCAATATGAAACAGCTGAAGGAAGGTGTGCAGGATCCCGTTTGTTGTGCTTCTGTTTTAAAGCTTCTTTCAAATGTCCGATTCAGAGGCTTTGGACATTCTCCCCTGTTTTTCCTGGCACCCCCCCTAGTAAAAACTGTGTATAACATTATAAAGCCTATGTGAGTACACAGAAGGATGTTGTCTGGGAGAGATAAGGCCTGGATGAAGTAACAAGAACACAAATACCAGTTCAATCCCTTTTAGTGTATACACTGTGCATTCTTTCTCGGTTAATGTTTAACCTCAGTGAAACAGCAGAAACACAGAGGACACTGCACATTACCTCGCTGCCACTGAGCTATTTAAGAATTCATAACACAGAAATCTCATTTGCACTTTGCACAGTTGCGATGTTCAGATCTGTGTCGCACATGCTGGGACTCTGCGTGGTTGTGTGGCTACGACTCGCGTAACTCACACAAACACGGTTCCATCGTTGTCGTCTGTCCCCTGGAGAATGAATCCTCCTGACAGAAAAAAATGTTTCATCTCTAAATACTCGGAAACTAAAAACACAGGTGTATAGGCCTTTATAAAACTATTTTGTTATATTCAGGTTGACCGGTTTATTCAAATAATCGTTGGCAAAAGCTTAATGAGTGTTGTGGAAATGGAGATTTGGGAAAATGCGGATTCCTCTCGCTTTGAATCGTGAAAATGTTCCCAACTGTGTCTTCAAAACCCAACATTTGAGGTTTGTGGGATTCATTTTGGTCTGTGTGTGTAAATCTAACACAGGAAACGACCCGCTATACATGGTCCCTATGACCATGGTACGGCCGACCGTAGACAGCGGAAAACTAGTAAACTTGACCCACAGCTCGTACACTGCGTGAAGTCATGTGCTGCACATGTCCAGTGATTCATTTTGGGTCGTGTACAAATAATAAACTCGTGCTAGATTCTAATTTTTTAAAATCACTGCCGAACCAGAGTATCTCATGTCTGTGCCTGCGTCACGCTTTCACATCTCAGCTGCCGACTGACAGAAACGACTGTCCCGTCAGCGTCGGCTGTCAGTTGACGGGGTCAGTGCGGTCAGTAGGTTGATCACAGTCACTGAGCGCTGCCAACCCTCCACAGTGCAGAGCAGACAGAGTCACTTATGATGCACGGCCGTGTCACACCTCTTTCATTTCTCTGCGGTGTGTTCGTAGAAAGTGAATTCACCGCTGATGACAGGGTTGTTGTTGCATCATGTCACACATCAGGGACTTGAGAATGTTCAAGGAGTGTAATCTGGATTTCTTTGTTGTTCTTTCATTAAGCAGCATTGACCAAAAGCTAAATTTAACATCTGGTGTGGATCCAGGAATGTGTTTCACTTTTGTTTTTCGTTGTTCTTTTACCCTTTTTTCTATGGAATTTAATTAAATTATGCATTGATTGATTGGCATTTTTTCCCTTCCTTTGAAGGGGTGCGCCCTGAGGGGACTTGAATTATAAATATGATGGATTATTGTATTGATTTAAATTATTATCTAATATTGATATCAATTCCTAATAGCTGATAACTGATAATCTGTTATACCTACACAACAGAGCCCATTAAACATGCTCTACAGTGGTATTCTAGATAGAAGTAACATGTAAGCAAATACTGAAACCTGAGCAGAGTCAAGTATTAACAATTAAAGTGGCGGCATTTATGTAGCACAAAGCGATTTACGTCACGCACGCATCCACACTTGCAAGCACGCACGCACGCACGCACACACACACACACACACACAGACACAGGAGTCACGCACGAGGATTGCAGGGTTCAAACTGGCAACCACACTACTCTATGTCTTAAAATACTAGCACATGATCCATGCTTTCATACGTATGACTGCACAGCACCAGCACGTTGCTGATCCCAGTAGGTTGAGTTGACGTCTCGTGTGTTAAGAGCTTTTTGTAGCCTACAGCTGAATATTCTCACCATGAGACATACTACGCTGCTTGCTAAGAGCGTGTTATTGAGCTGTGTGCAATGTGTGCCCTCCACTTGTATCTCTTGAAAGGTGCGTAACAGCCAATCAGAAAGAATTCCAAATTCCTGAAATTCATTCAGAGGCAACGTCACGTTGGAAACTCCCGGCACGACTACCGCCTACAGCCACTCGTGCAACTTTAACAGTTTTACTCCTACTCTCATTTCTGCAACTGGACGCACACATTTGGACAAAATATGAAGTCCAGTATTATTATTTTGTATACATGATTGAATGAGCAAAGCTGCAGCCTGTACATGTCGTGCATTTCCACTGTGGCCTCAGATGTAAATGTCCCTACAGGACCACAGGAGAGAGAGACGGGCTTAGCACTGTGCCGCGCCGCTTCCTGCACCTCATTAGGGACATTGTTTGCTTTGGGGTCAGGTTTAGGATTAATGTTATAATTTATAATCAGCGCTCCACTCGCAGAGAATAAACGAGGTGGAAATAGGTCAGCTGTGGGTGTTGGTAAGTTAAAAGGATTCTCTCTGAATTGTGTGTAAAGCTGTCGAGTGGCATTTTATTTGTCATGGAAATATGGAGTGGGCGGCGGAGGCGAGGGAGCAGTGGTAAGGAGCAGGTGTGTGTGTAGGTGTGTGTGTGTAGTGTGTGGTGTGGTGTGTTGTGTGGGTGTGTATGTGTGCGCGCAAAATACACATAAAAGTATTAGGATGTGTTCTGTCTGTGGAGAGGATTGGGAGCAATAATCACATTGCACCGTAACAGCAGTCTTTTAATTCCTCCTGCTCCCCCATACAGTATATAGATATGAGAATGCTATATAAAAATAAATCTTATGATGTTACGCTCAGGACAGAATAGGACCGGGTACAGATAAGTAATGCTTACATCATAATTCCAATAGAGATGTCTATTTTTAGTCATGAGTTCTGTGATCCTGCCAGAGAAAGAAATTCAGGATGTACAACGTCACAACCGTTACAAAAGTATAATTGTGTGAATATGTTTTTTAACCAAGCCCCGTTAAAGTATAATAAAGTGTATATATATAAATTATAATAGTAGGATGAAGGTTTCTGCCATGTATATTATCTACTAGTTATTTTATAGGTCTCAATTATGTTTAAATCTGTTTAACGTTGGTTCCGTCACACTTTAAATTGAGTTTTTACCCTTTTTAAAGAAATGTATTGTGTTTCTTCTGCATGATACAGATATAAGCATGCTGTGATGAAACTACAATGATCCACAAACATAATGTTATTTGATTGCACTTCTAATCCCCACAAAATGTGAACACTTCCAGGGATTAGACGCAACCTGAAAGGTCACGTTCAGGGCAAAAATGTCCGCGGTAAAGTTCAGCATTCTGCTCTGTTAATGTTCTGCTTGATAAGTTGGCTGTTTCTATGGCATTGTCGTGTTTTGGTATCGTTGTGCAACATTCCAGCAGATGGATGAATGATTCAGCAGAACTTTAAACATGGTGAATAGAACCTTTCTTTCCTTGTTGCCCACTCAAAGCAAAGGACAGTTTTCGGCCATTCACACAGAGATTTACACACATCCTCTTCACGCTTCCTGTAAATGTCTGTCCGCTTGTTTCGCGTTAGATCTCGGACAAACAAACCAAAAGAAAGATGAAGCGTGTGAACACATTGATAAACATTCAAACACTCATCAGTGTATAAAGAAGAGCTCCATCATCAACTGCTGCAGCATCAACATGTGTATTACTAACATATCCACACTCATTCAAACTACATTAAAAATAATTTGTATATATAATTCAATATTTTTGCTCTATTTTTAAGCATTTTTGAGTTTCTTTAGAAGCCGTCTATAAATAAGATGTGTTATTATCATTGCCATACTCAAGGGAACCTTGGTATGGAGACTGAGGAGCTGCTCCTGCCAGTCAGACAGCGCCCTCATGTGATCATTTACAGTATCACAAATGAAGAAGGGCTTATATGCCTGTGATTGATTGTGTGAGTGTGTGTGTGGTATATAACTCATGTTGCATTCTCAAATTATTACATTTTAAGATGAAGACATTTTTGAAAGTTAGTTGAGGTTAAGGATTTGGGGGAAGGCAAGTAGTAACTATGGTTAAGGTTAATTAAAATCTCCAGAAAATCAATATAAGTCAATTTAATGTCCCATGAAGTAAGGGAGACACAACCCTGTGTGTGTGTGTGTGTGTGTGTGCGTGTGTGAGTTTCATTCAAAGAGCAGGTTGCGTCCTTTACACAGTGCGACCAGGCCCTTATGCTGCTGCGCCGGCGACAGCCAGTGGAGGGAGGCATTGTTCTTCTGGGATGATCGTTTATGTCAAAAGATATGAAACATTAACTTAGTCTGGAGGACGAACTGATTCGATTTCAGTTGCTGAAGGTTAAAGGTCACAGTGCTTTTATGTACTTGTGACAGTATACAACAGGAACACCCTTAGAGGATTTCACCTCGTGGTCAAAGGTCAAAAGACACTCTGACCTCAGAGAAAACATGTTTGCCTCGTGAACATGTTAGTTTAAGAACTTCTGGACGTAGTTCTTATAAATATGGCACAAATTAATCTCCTCATAGAGTTGCAGATAATTTATTATATTTTAGTGGTCATAGGTCAAAGGTTAACATCATGACAGCCTCACTAATCACATTTTCATCTATCAAGTCATGAAAAAATACTTTGAGAAAATCCTCAAATCAAAGTCACATCAGCTTCTCTTGTGGTGGAGAGGCAGCAGCCTGTGAGCAGCAGCTATTCTGTCAAACATTTTCACTCAGGCATGTGACCGAGCAGCTATGTATGAGGCCCTCTGTGTTGTCATTATCCACTTCCTGGTTGTTGCCGGGCGGGCAGAGCAGGAAAAGATCAGAGTGCATGTGTGTGTGTGTGTGTGAGTGAGTGTGTGTGTGTTCGCCTCACGTGGAATGGAGTGTAATTAAACTTGGCGAGAAACTAAAGAAGAGGAGAGGGAGAAGGAGGAGGCCAACGGGCCAGTCGCAGTGCAGAGGGTACGAGGAGGAGAAGAGGAAGAAGCGAGGGAGGAGGAAGGGGAAGTGAAGAGCTGGAGAACAAACAAAGACCAGAGAAGAAGAGTGAGTGACAGCCACGGGAAGATTGGACGCCTGCTGCGCTCGCACTGATACTCCGGCTGCTGACAGCACCGACGCTGAGCGGAGACGTTGAGAGGAATGCTGGGGGGGATTATCTCTCCCTCAGGACTCGACACTAATCTCTCAACACGCACACACACACACACACACATGCAGACAAACACACACACACCTTGTGTGTCTTGTAAGAGACCTTTGGATTAGGGTAGCCATGTTTGAAGTCCTAGAGCAGTTTATGGATAGTAAGCATTCACTGTCGTTACTTTACTGTGTCAAACTTTTCAGATCTTTATAATAAGACTCTGCATAACTTTCATAATTGATCAACTTTGATACCTTATTAGCTTTAAGGGAAGTTTTCACCGCGGCCATTCCTGTGCCATTTATTCTACTGGCCTCATTGTGACTTGAAGTGTAGACAAACACTGGTTTGAGTAAAGTCTGCTCCTTTGTGTGCTGTTCTTAAAACAGCACTTTGACCTAATTGCTGCAGGTCACATTTTCGCACCATGAAAACCTTATGACCTGACCGCAGTGAAGCAGCCGGGGTCAGAGGGGTGGGGGGGGGGTGTTTATAGAACGCCTTCAGGACCTGGAGTCAGGAGGAGTGTGACTACTCCATATGGGATTCCTCTAAACACACAGAATTCCATGGGGAATATTTGGAATAGTTAAAGTGACGTTCGGAGGTCTGCTCTGGGACGGCCTGCACATGATATTCAGAACTTAAGTCGCATAAAGACTCTTCTGTCTCGGGCCAAGTTTTTACACGGACTGCCTAAATTTCAGGAGTTGTGGTTTATCCTGGCAAAATGTGACCGGCCATGAGATCACAGTAGCTTATTGTCTGTCATGGATCTGGAGCTGGGAGCAGACGCTGATCTGGGACAAGGGGCAGCGCCGGTGACCTGTGCGGACACAACTGAACGAGAAAAGTTGGAGACGGAGCGAGAAGGAGGAGAAGGGTTTGCAAATGTGAAAGGAGTCGATGGAGAGTTCAGCTCGGAGTCCTCCTCATCGAACGCCTCCCTGCGCTCCTCCTCCACCCTCCCTGCGCCGTCCTCCTGCTCGCCGCCACCGCTCTGCGTGGAAGAGGAGAAGGAGATGATGAGCGGCTGCTCCAAGTCTTTCACCGGACTCAAGATCTTCACCCGGAGGTAAGATGGCACGAGTGAGAGAAGACAGCGAGGCTTGAAGTGAAGTGTTGAATGGGTTGAAGTAACCAGCAGTGGCCGGCAGGTGGCGCCATTGGCTGAAAACTCAGCCTTCCGTCCTGATTAGACAGGATGTGAACAGTTGAGACTCACAACTGTTCTAACATCATTCAAGCCTTATCCACACACACACACACACACACACACACACACACTGCTGTTGTAACCTTAATATAGTAATTAGTATTATATAAGCTGCAGAGCATCTCCCTCCCCCTCCACAGACGTCAGATAAGGAGCCCATATGATCCCTGTCCCATCAAACATTCACACATTTGGGAAATGATCTGGGTTTTCCCCACAGTGCTATTTACTGCTGTACCGGTAAGTCAGGGCAGGATACGGATTATATTTGTTTGTGTGTGTGTGTGTGTGTGTGTGTGTGTGTGTGTATGTGTGTCCGTGTTGTGTGTGTATAACCTCGCCAGCGGGTCACTATTCGTCATCATGTGAACAGGGGACACGATTCCCACAGCAACAGGGGCCACGGTTGTCATGCCAACAGAAACAACGATGACAGTGTTGCCTCCTGCTTGACTAGATACTCGAAAAAAAACCCCACCGTTGTCAGTGTTCACGGGTGGAGAGCTGAGACCAGTTGAGTCTGAAACTCTGATTCTGTGTCACATGAGGGTTCATTATTGGTTTATCAGATTAGGCAGATTTATTATCAAAGGCCTAATATGAGGATAGTGTATATTGAATTATTACTCCAGGCCTGTATTAAGGTCCTAGACATAGAAGACATATATAAAGATGGATGACATGACCTCCTGTATGTTAGCTGATCGGACACGGACCCGACTAAAAAGTCAAAGTACACATTAACTACATTTAGCTACTGTCTATTCCATTGATGTAATTTTTTTTCAGTGAGTTTGGTTTAAATGAATTATTCGTGTCGTTGCCTTTTTATTTTTTGTGGCATTTTTTTCCTAAACCAGTAGATGGGGCAAGAAAATCCTCCAAGCCTAAATTAATCAGATAAATTACTATTAATTGTTACAGTAACTTTTACTGTCATCACAATGCATTGTGCAGTCACAGACAAAAAGACCAAAGTTGTGTGCACAGGGTTAAAAATGTTAAAACACTTAATGTGGCTCATGTCTCTATTCACACGCGTGGGAGATGCAGATGTAACAGTTACCCGGCTGGTAGTGCTGAGCAGTGAGTAACTCTCCAAACATCTCAAGAGATGTGTCAAAGATGTTCACACCCATTGGCTGAAGCCTCCTTCCTCTTCCATAGACCAGAGTTTACACAGAGAATTGATAACAATAAAGGCCCATTGTTGACCCATTGCAATCATGAAATGTTTATAAGGATCTCGGTTTAATTTCCCCTTTCCATATTGTGAATAACGCCTGAGTTCACCACTTTTCAAAATAAAAGCTCTGCAATGCGGCTCGATTTAAAGCATTTGTTCACTTTGTTGACATGTGGCACGACAGGAAGTGTTTCTATAAATGCTGTTGCTGTGTTGTATGGTTGTCGGTTATGAAAATGTGTAACGAATCTCTTTCATATTTGCATCTGCAGTTGATGTCATTCACTCATGAGTTACTTATCAACAGTTTTCAACAGAGAGGGGATGTAACTCACCACATTGTGTAATATCACAGTCACTCTGTCTCAGGCCTTTTCTGTTGCCTTTTTCTCTGTGCGTGTGCGTGCGTGTGCGTGCGCGTGCATGTGCGTGTTTTATCAGACAGCGTTGCACTCATCTTGTCAAGAAAGTACACAAAAGTTATTTTAGTCATCTCTCAGGCGCTCTCTCTCTCTCTCTCTCTCACTCAGGGCCACACCCACTTGATCTCTCTCTCTCTCCCCCTCTCTCTCTCACCCCTCCCTCTGCCTCCCTCCCCGTTAGCGGTCACTGCACACCAGGGTTTACTGTGAGCTCGGCAGATAGATAGATGAGAAAGAGGAGTGGAGGCATGGATGGATAGTTTTCCCCTCCTTTTTTCAGGTTGGCTCTAAATTTATTATTTTAATTAAAACATTTTGAGTAGACTTTATTTAATATTGTGTATGTAGCAGGCAGGGATAGAAACACCTTGTTCTTGTGCTTGTTGTGTTATAGAGAGTGTAGTGTAAAGTTTAGACTGATGCAGTGCTGTGCTCTTCCTAGTTTTCAGTCGTATAACAGAATGCTCCTGACAATGAAGTCCTGACAACCTCCAGGTGGAGTTCTGCCTTAAACAAAGTCACTATATGAAATGCTGCTGCCCTCTCCGACACAGAGTGCAACCTTTTCCCCCCCTCAGTTTGTAAAGTGTTAGATTTCAAATCCTGTTGTGGTTTAACAAGTGTTTAGAAGATGTGCCACATTCGCAGGTGCAGTTCCATTTAGTTTTTTTTATTTAACTGAAACTTTTCATCGACGTTCGTTTCTTTGGTTCCTCCAGAACAATCAGGATACAACAGTTAAAATACAGTGAACCCAGAATTTACAGGGTCGGCTGCAGAAATAAGAAATATCATTTCCCAGAATATCCTCAAATCGGATTGCTTACAATTCGCAATGTCTGTAATGAATTCAATTTCGGCTTTGATTTATATCTGATTTTGTAAAAATGTACAAATATTCAGTTGGACTCTCGGATGATGTAGATGTTGAATGTCTCTTGTACGTTTAAAAGTTCCTCTGCACAATTTAACTGACCAACCAACAGTAGATTGAAGCAGGTGTTCGCCGCCGCCAGCGGATGTCAGGGACATATCCTCAGTTGGGCTTATTTCTTGCCATCACATGCTTTTTTGCAGAACTTGAGGGGACTCTGAGGCTAAAGGTGAATATGAAACTATAGTGGGTAGAATTCAAAGTTCAGGTTGACCTTTAAGAGTTTGGAAACGAACGCATGTAGACTGAAACTGCTCTGCAGACACATACAACCGCAGAGGTGTTATTCTAGTCTTGGATATGAAAGGTTCTCAGAGCGACTGCTGTACTTTGTGAAAGACTTGGTTTTGGTGAGAACCCTGGCTGCTGTGTTCTGCACATAGTGGATCCTGTCCTGGTCCCTGCTGGGCTCAGCAGACGGGAGAGGATGTAGAAGTGGATGAGGGTCTCTGCTACAGAGTCAAAGACTTATGAGCACTGTCTAACAATAGTTTGTGCCACATACATTAAAAGATCACTATCAAATCAAATCAAAGTTTATTGTCACATGCACCAATGACAGCGTCATCGGAGCAGTGAAATTCTTGTGACATGGCAGGCAACATCTACGCAGTAGACGACTTTACAAAATAGATATTATTCAAACGAAGAGCGATTTGAATCAGTCTTTTTCTCTTCTGATCTCTTACAGTATTTTCTGTAACTTCTTAAACCTTTTGGGTTGAAACATCATGACACAACAGAAGAAGCGAGTTCCTTGCATAAGTAAAGAGGCCGAGGCTAAAGCTGATACATCTGTAATAACCACAGAGCAGAGTGGACTGAACGCTTACAGCACACAGTCCAGCTGCAGCAGCTGCAACACAGTGGAGCGTTCGGCTGATCTTTTTTCTCAGGACTTAAAGACTAAAAACAGAGTGAAGAGGAGAATCGTGTTGTATACACGTTGGACAGAGCCCAAGACAAGCAAGCGACGAGGAGAGAGTAAATAAATAATGA
Organism: Pseudopleuronectes americanus; assembly: GCA_038501795.1. Taxonomy (NCBI): domain Eukaryota; kingdom Metazoa; phylum Chordata; class Actinopteri; order Pleuronectiformes; family Pleuronectidae; genus Pseudopleuronectes; species Pseudopleuronectes americanus. Next base: position 4,593,417 of record CM076739.1, on the reverse strand, counting down.
AAGATTAATTACAAGTCAGCGAATGTTAAATGAAATGTTGAGTTTAGGTTCAGTGTCATCTTCTCTTGTGCTTCTCACAGTGTGCACGTCATACTCATTAAACGTGCGTATCTCACTGATTCCTGAGAGATGGGACAAACCACGTCCGACAGTTGAAACTGATTAAAAATTCTAATATTTTCCATTGTAAAGGTTCACGTCCATTTTGACATTCAAACTATGCAGAGTTAATCCGTGGCACACAGGTTCAAATCGATTTTGTAGTTTTATAGTATTTTAAATCTTAATGTTAATAATTTAATTCTCCTGTAAAAAAATGTCTTCTACATGAACTCTGTTGGGTTTTGTGAACAAAATTCCTAATATGTCGAATCGGTCAGATTTCCTGTCTGCCGGTGGTGACACGCAAATTATGGAGTTGACATTTAATGGGAAGGCGTCATGTTGTAATGAGCTTTGTGAGTCATATGAGTCAAATATAGAAATAGATTAATACTTTGCATCAGCATTTTTTCAGTTTCTTTTGTGCATTGATAGTCATCAACTCGATCAGGGTTTAGTTGAAGGAACATGGGGCTGTACAAACACATAATGGTGAAGGTACATAGACACACTCCCCTTCTAGTACAGGAACATATGCTTCATAATATTGTGAGTATCAAAAAAAAGCGGAGAGGGAAAATCTGTACACAATTAAAAGAAGAATTTGTAAGACGGGGGAGACAGAGTAGAGTGTGTAGATTGCTTAACAGACCGCTGCAATAGCTGACATATTATGGAGAGTTAGTGAAGGACAAATATATCAAATAAAGGATTTGACAGAGAGAGAAAAGAGGAAAAAGGAGAAACTGGCAGCAAATGCAAAAGAGAATCAAGCAAGAGAAGACAGACTCCACCAACACCCCCCAGATAGTCCATCAGATCACTGGACTGAGACACCACTGACAAACAGGCGAGAAAAGAGAGGGGGTTCAAATCAAGGCAGAGAGATTCTAGAGAAATGAAAAACATAATTCTCAGAAATGCCCCAAAAAGGGAAGAGCAAATTAAGAAAGCAGATCTGCGCTCAGAGCAGAAAACACAGCCGAGCCCAACCGTGTGATTCACCAAGAACCAGCACAGACAGAATGCTGCGTGGAACAAATACCAGCTGTCCGTCACTGGATCAACCCTTCTGTTCCATAATGTTCCATGTATCTGAGATCCAAGTGTCTCCACCTCCCTCAGATGCATATTCTATATTGTCTGAGGGATTTTAGGTCATATGTGAACATGAGAATGTCTTTTTCTAAATCATATTATATTAAAATATATCCATATTGAAAGTATTAGTTTTTATTGGCCAAGCATAATGTGAGTGAAGATGAATCTGTGTCTGAAAGTAAGTGATGGCGAGGCAAAAAGAACAGTTTGTCAATAAAGAGAAGGTTGGTTGTATCAAAGCATAGCTCGGCAGCTCAGTACATGGTAGATACACACATGTTGTGTAGTTATCTCATCCTTTCAATACGGTGTTCTGTTTTGTGCCACTTCTCAAGAAGCAGTGATGTGTGTGTGTGTATAATTGGCGTCATGAGGTTGCATGAAAGCAGCTGTTTAGACGACAAACATGTCACCATGAGAGTTGGAATAAGAGACGGCTTCTGTTTAGACTGACAACATCTCCACACACACACACACAAACATACACGCACACAAATAAGACATGTGGGTCCGGTAAAAACACACTGAATATTAAGTAAAAATGTGGTGTTTACAAAGTATGATAGAGACTACTGTAGAAACATACACTGGAGGTTGTTAGGTGTAACACAACTACCTTTATTCTGAAATCATGTAATTAAACGACACATTTTCTTGACATGTAGAGGAAACACAAGTGCTGCATCGATTACAATTTTTTTCTTCTCCCGGTCCCGGAAGTGTTTTTTTTTGTACTTCTCATGATGACTTGTGTCTTTTATACTAACTTGTGTATAGCGCTCGTTCAACACTGTTTGGAATCAGCTGTTTTATTGGCCTGTAGTCATTTTTATTCTGAAGTAGTTTCTGTTATTCTCACACGGTTTCAAACGGACAGTTTCCATACATTTTACTTGTGGGCTTGGATGGAAAACATTCTATGAAATATCCAGACTTGTTGAGAATTGCTGTGGCCTGAATTTCCGTCAGTTTCATGCTGTGGAACCAAATAGAAAAGAGTGAAGTCCATTCAGATGTTGCTTAGACGTTTAGAGAGCGCTCTCCCCGTATATGTGATGGGTTATTTTGGACAGCAGAGGCAGTTCCTTCTTCAGGTTCCTCTTTTCTTTTCATCTATGACTGTATTTGTCAGGGACAGTGCATATTAATAACATTTCTGAAAATATGCAAGAGTTGGCCACAGTAGTCCATGGTCAGTGCATATTTTAAGAATAAAAGCATTGAACAATTAGCAAATAGCGAGTCTGCATACAGCGTCCATCTCATTGCAGCTGCATACCGCTGGAAGGCCCATTGTTATAGAGCTCTCTTTACGCCCGTGCATTTGCATAGTCCACCACTATGTTTTATGTAAATATTGAATCCAGCGGCACAGAGCTCTGGTCGATCTCTCGCTCTCTAACACAACCTCTGTTCTCTCTCTGAATGTGTCCTGGCACTCGGCCACACAGCTTTTTTACCTAAGAAACCATGTTTTTCCTGTTTGGGCCGGCCTGGCCACCGGTTAGGTCAGCATCTCCAAATACTCCTCCCTGGCTGACTTGTGAAGTTACACCATCGGTCAGCTGATGTTTATTTGAAAATGAATTGACATCAACAGGTTCTATTTCTGTCATTTGAGTGGGTGTCTGAATGGTGAATGGTTTTGTATTTATACAGCTCTTTTTTTCTAGTCTTGATGACCACTCGAAGAGATTCACACACATTCTTCCAGTGCATCTACGTGCAGCACTTTCTCTATGAGAAGGGGCAGTTTTGGGGGGGTTCAGTATTGCCCAAGGACACTTCGGCAATGCTGGAAATGGGGAAGACAGGGATCGAAGGAGGATATCTGCTCTACCCCCTGTGCCCTTTCAGCAAATCAAAAAACTGTATAAGTGAGTAGGAGAGAAGCAAACAGAGGCTGAAGCTGACCGACTCCAGGCAGAATGCAAATATGACACGACGGCCTCATGAATATGCAAAATCATATCAGCACTGTGGTTGGAGCTGGTCTCATATAGAAGAGGATAGTCTCCTGTTGTTGTTTGACAGGGAATTTGATTTTATGATTCGATTTATCACCCGGTGCCCTTTTTACCAGCTGTAAACATCATAACTTGTAAATCCACAGTGTATGATATAAAACATTTACATTACAGGAAAAAAATAAAAACAGGTGTGTTGACATGATCTCTGCAGAAAGTAGCTTCTGAATGCATCTTCTCCATTTTTTACTTCTTACTTGGGCACATAGACATTTTACTTGAGTGCTGGCAGGAGAACTACCCCAAAAAATGAGCATGTGCGTGAACTTCAGTGCAGGTCAGAGAGCAGCCCTTTCCTCCTGACACACAACAAGTCAGTGGAGGATCAGGGATGTTAGGCTGCCTGTGAAGGGAGTTTGCATGCAGACCACTGAGAAGCACCTCTGTCGGCTTCATCCCCCATAAAAGGAGTCCGGGCCTCTTCACTACAATCTCTCTATTTGTGGAAGTGCCTGGCTCCGTGAGCAGTTTGAAATAGGCCTGTGTGTGTGTGTGTGCCTCGGTCGCCAGAGAGCACATGCAGTGTTGACATCCAAACGCACACGTTTTTATTAGCGAGTCCTCTCAGCCCAAGTCTGCCTCGCTCTCCCCCGTTATGGTAAGGGATTATCATCGTGGAAGCTGTTGCGTAACAGCGACACCCTCAGAGGAGGGGCAGGGAGGAGAGTACCAGGGAAAAGGCTTTAAACTTTCATTATTCACACTGCAAACAAGGACATGCGAACAGACTGGAGCCTAACATCAGATTTCTGAGGCTGACATTGATATTTGACTGTATGCAAACACCTCAAATAGTTTCCTGTGGGTTTCCTGTGAAATCGCTCCTTGGTTCTCTCTGCGGACATGTCGGATATAAATAACTGTAATTTCCGCTTTTCTTTGTTACTTATTGGCCGACGCAATATACTGGCTTATGAGATGCAACTGCGGAAGAGCTAATACCAGCGGATACATCAGTTTTTGGTTCGTTATGCAACTGTTGCGAGGACATATTAGAATATGGTTGGCAGCAACATTCTAGATAATTCCTGGGAAAAACTGACGTCAGATGAGTTCTGAAACCAATTAATATACTTAGCATCTCACCTGCTTTACTCTGTTTGATCCCATTCAAAACTCTCGATGTGTTTTAAGTGGTTTGGAAGACAGATGTTCATGCGTCAGTTTAACGCAGACACATGTGTTCTGTTTACGCCCGAGTCAACAAGTGGTCTGTGGGAAAAGTCACTCACTGTACTTCCTGTCGCATCGCAGCGGCAGGAAGGAAGTGACTCCAGCGGCTTCGACACGTATGCACATTCAGAAGGCCCGCTGCTTATCTGATCCCTCATCAGTGCAAGTGCTCTGACAGATGTTAATGCGTGAGAGGGTTGTGGGACTCTTTGGTAAGAATCCATGTGTTTGTGTTGGTAAGTGATGAATGAATATCACTTCATTATAGTTATAGATATATCTATAACTGTATGAGTCATGAAGCTGTGGTTCACAGCTGGTCAACATTTAAACACATTCCCCAGTCAGCTCTACAATACACTGTCACTTTTTATTGTTTGCGTGCTGGATGTTATGAGCAGTTTTCCTTAAATGGTGCAGTCAGAGTAATATTGGAAAACCTTGTGCTCATCCTACCTGGTTTATCTGTAATGAATAATCACTTTTTTCATAAGATGAAAAACAGAATTTGCTTTATTACTGTGTCTTGTAAATCACTTTCAATGATTGACTGAACTGTTATATCCTCCATAATATGTCAGCTATTGCAGCGGTCTGTTGAGCAATCGACACAATCTTCTGACCAAAGTTCATAACCTTTCAAATTAAAAACATTTATGAAGGAAGGGGGACCAAAAAGAAGGTAGTGTTAGTCTGATATGGTGAATACAAAAATTATCAACATGATCAGGTGGTGTTTTGACCTGTGGTTTGACCCAGTTTCCAGGACGTAGATGAAAGACACACTGGCCGCACCCTCGCTGCTCCAGAGCACTGTTGGCCTGTTTATCAGATTTGTATTAAAACCCATTTCAAGTGTGAAGCAGCGGTTCACGAGATGCGTGTTCAACATACAGAAACTGCAGCCTCTCTTGTGTCTTTTAATCCAATATAAAGAATTATGCCAGATATTTTGAAAGGGATGATTGATATTTAGCCACACGGCCTCTCGACATCCGATTTGTTGTACAGGTTGCAGCTCAGTGAGTTTTCCTTCAGTAAAGCAAGAAGGAAAATCCAGAAGCTCTTTGTGTGTGAGCTGGGAAATGTGCTTTATCGCCCCAGACTCTGGCAGCGTGGCATTATGACGGCCAGCCATCACTGTGACGACCCCTGACCTTTACGACGGAGCATTAGGAGACAGAATGCTTCTCAGTTTAATGTCAGTGGGGGTGGGATTAAGTGAGCGGCGGAGGTTTCAGTGCGCTGATGGGACTTCCTGTCAGATTGTGTGGTGGTTTAAGTGGAGGAGTTCCGAGCTTTCATTGTGCACTGCTCTCATCTCATGTCTTGTGTTACATAAAAACCTGCTGAACAAGTATACGCTCGGTAGTGTGACCGATTACGCCGCATCTCGTGCTTTCGGTGCAGTTCTGTTATATGGACTCAGGTTTGTCTGTGGCGTTGTGGTCCGCAGGCGTCTATATTGTGCGTCCCTGACTCAGTCATTGTGTTTCCTGTAAGTTCACTGGCACTAAGGGGAAACATATACCCAACAGATCTTTTGTCCGTTGTCCCCCTCATTCAATGCAACCACAGAGAGCTCTTTTGTTCGCGACATTAAAAAGCTCAACATGAGTAATAAAACTGAATCCTCCTCATGTGCTTTTGCAGGTTGCAGTTTCTGTAACCCGCCGATTAGAAGGAGTTCCTTAGAGCTCATCGCTGTCCATGTTCTCTAGAGCACATCACACACGTATGTTAATCATACACTGTGTGCTTTGCTGACAGGTAGAGCTTCCGTGGTTAAATAAGTAATTGGTTTCACTGTAAGTACTCAGGTTCATTGAAATGTGTCATATCCTGAGCAAGTTTGAAGTCTATTATGTCCACTAAACTGAAAGGAACACCGTCACTCAGCAGCTTTTGTCGAATGTAGAGGAGATGCGAACAACATCTTTTGTCAAAATCTTGGAATTCATTGAAAGCCAGTAAAATTGAGACGAGAAAAAGAGTGAAGTGACATTTCCCTGCAGTTACATTCTTTGCTTTGGTGTAACGTGAGACTACACAGTTCAAAAGTGTTTTGTTGTTTTTAAGATGGAGGTCTTTCTCAATTTACCTTGAGCTTAACATTCGCGCACAACAGCAGAACATGATACGTTCGACTCGGCAAAATCTGGTTCAACAGATACCTCAGGGCTCAGAGCGACAGATTTACCTAGAGACTCAATTATCACAAATGCGTCATAAAAACCAAATAAATGAGCCAAAATGGGTGAAAGCTACATGAGAATTCATTCTAGGTTCATCAGTAAAAGTGATCATTAAATGAATACAGCCTGTGGAGTAATGTTTTCTAATTAGATTTCGTTGGTCAAAGGTCAAGGCTGAGGCGGCCTAGCAAGACATGTTTTTGGCGTCTTGACCCGTGGGATATTTCTAATTTCACTTTCTGTTTGAGAAGCAATTAAACAGAACAGATCCCAGAGTTTATTAGCTTCTAATCTCTAAACTGAACAAAATCTATCACACTGGGAATGAGGCAACCAGTGACATTTTATTGGCTTGAGTGACTTTGAAGAAAGCAGCACTGCATCACAGATCCATTGGATTTCTATCTTGGAAATCTTTAATCCATTATTTATTCAGGGGAAGGAAGTAGTTATTGTATGAGTAAGTTTTGTACTAACAGTTGTTTGTTGATGTCATAATTATGGTACAACATCAAATTTACAACTCAGCCTACTTGCCCCTTTAGCATTTCTACAGGAAGACTGGAGACAAGGAGAGGAGGTGGACTAGTAGGTGACCAGCAGACGCTGGACCATCATCGTGATACTGGCTTGCGTGGACAAAGCCCAGTTGTCATGGATACCATCTCTTGTAACATGGTCACTAAAACATAATCTGAAATTATATGTGACTGTTGACCTTTCATTTGGAAAGTAGAGGGGCACATTTTTAGTAACGTCCACATTGCAGTAAGTCATGATGGATTTCTTCTTCCAACGGCGTTTTTGTTATCGCCGGAAAAAGGAGCACCCGGCAGCACGTCAGCCTGGTCCTGCTGTGCAGACCAGTAAAGCCAGGAGGCGCTCTAGTGTTGGTCTGCCCTCTGTAGCACTAGCACAGTCCAGACGTTCATCTATTGGGTTGCCTCCAGTTTGTGCTGACCAGCGCAGGCGCCCCAGTGTTGGCTTACTGGTGGCCAGTGGGCCCAGGCGGCTATCCGGTATAGAGCTGGGATTGACACACGGCAGTGAAACATCAGGAGAATCTGGAAAAGGAGCAGAGAGAGGATATGTAGCTATAAAGAGAGGAAGAAGAGCATTTCAGCATAAACCTCGACATGCCCGCCGAGCCTCTGGCAGCGGCTCCGCCGTGCATCATGGGCTACCGCTGCGATATCGACGTCCATCTAAAGTCAAATCCATTGAACCTCATTTACTTGGGTCCTCTATGTTACTTGCTAGTGTGGTCCAGATGGGAAGAGGAGTGAATGAGAAGGGAGGAGAAGAAGAGGAAGACGAGGAGCTGGATATTTCCCTGTGCTCCTTCTCTGAGTCAGATGGAGAAGAACCGAGCGATGAAGAAGTAGACAACAGAGACGGAGGAAATCCTATGCGTCTAACTCAGGGTGTCATTATGAAAACCATTAAACCCCACCCCCTGCTTCGACCCCCTCGCTGTCTCAGACGAAACTCCTCCCACCTCCTCCCAGAAGACTCTGTGTTTCAGAGCAGTGAAGCTGGTTATGGAGTTTATGGTCGATATAATCGACGAAGTTCTAATGATCTTTACCAGACGTCAAATAAACCAATCCAGACCTCCACCACCAGCCCCAGCCTGAGTCAGCCGGCCTCAGCAGGCATGAGCTCTGATCCTGGGTCTGCTGAGCCTGATGCAACCTCCTCGGGGTCTATGCTGCATAAGAGCTGTTCTTCACCTCTTGGGGGCCAAGAAGGAACCATATACTACGATCCTTATCTGGACACGTGGGAGAACTTCCTGTCGTATGTAACACATGCACACACACATGCATAAATACTGTGTAGTTTGACACCTGCTGATTTAAAATGAGCTGTGTCCTGATTCAGGGTCTCGTCAGTCACTTTGTAAAGTGGTGGCCTCCGTAGACCGAGTAGTCTGAGAAGACTGAGCCCAAATGAGTCGGTCTGCTCTTGTCCTCTGGATTTTTGGCACCAGCTTGTCTTTCTTTCACCATTGAATTATACATTTTCTTAAGATAAGTTGGCCAGAGAAGAATTCACCATAGTTTTAGGAATGGATAGACATCATTTGAAGGAGGTTTCAAAATGGGATAGCCTAATTGTTCTGCTGCAACTGGTCTTCAAATGCAGTCTTCAGAGGACGCAGCCCCCCCAAATGAGGACTCAGCTTATTGACTTGTCTTTATCTTCAGTTAGGATCAGGTTCTCTTTGTATACATTGGTTCTGAGAGGTACTCCTTTCACAAATGTCAAACTGATACCTCCATTTCAATAAAAAAATATATTTCTTTGATTTGATCTTGCCAGTCGGAGAAGCATCTGGTCATTTTGCCATATTGGATATATACATGACCTTGAGGTGGACTCTGTGTTTCTGTAAACTATCCTGAAAACTAAAACCCAGATTTCCGTGGAGTTACTTGCGGGTGTTCATTGCCCATATAATGTTAGCGGTGACCCGCTGACCGTCCCCGTACTGTCGCCAACAGGCAAACATGTCAAGTTATCTTATCATCAGATCTGGCACCTCCATGCTTCAGGCCTTTCTGGGCTATTTTGACCAGTGACTGGGGGTGCTGCACCATTTTCCCATTTTGATTTCTCATGTGGTCTAATAGTTCAGCTCTGATCACACGTTAAAATGATTAAACTCTCCGACTTATCAAAATAGTAGCCTTAGCTAGAATTATTACAAAAAGAAACATACAAAATATTTGTTTTTAACATTTTTGTTGCAAACATAGTTTTTCACCTTTTTAATATATTAAATAAACTGTATTTAGCTTTCATGGTTTTGGGAGGATAGTTTTTGTCAGGGCTTTCTTACCAGACATAGAGAACGGTTATTTTGATTATTATTGACAGACCCAGTGTGTAATTATACAGCACAGGCACGTAACAGCATGCCTGCTCTCCCCTCTTATTTTGAGATTGCCCCTGAGCCTCGTGGTCTTGTGATGTTCAACAAAGGGACTATGAGGAGCATGAAGTGCCTTTATATGTGGTTGATATATATAGTTGGTCTCAGGCAACTGGCAAAGCGTCCCCTTGACAATGGTTTCTTTATTACTGTGTCTGGGTCAATAACCGTAGAGAGGACGCTTGATGGAGTGAAACTGTTTTGAAACAATCAGATCTGTCATCATTTCGTTATAATCAAGTATTCGAAAAAATGCCATGCTGTTGTGTAAAATGTCATTTCTTTCATACTAAAGCATCAGAATAGTATAGATTAGAGAGTTAGCACTGGATTAATACTGAAATCTGACGTTAAAGGGGTTTGACTCAAAGTTGTGCTCATGTTACGTTTGACAAAAGGAATAAAACACAGTCTGATATGTTCCACTTTCTGAAAATATCTCCAGCTCAAATTCAAAGACAATACTTTGTGTGGGTGCTCTTATAAAAGTTTAGAGCAAAAGTAAATATGCCTATAGACCTACAAATCAACAGTGATCTGTGGTGACAACTGGTCACACAGTGCATCTACGGGCTCTTTCTACGAGGGGCCGTTTCTTGCCCAAATATATTTTGGCATGCAGATGGGTAAAGCTGGGATGGCACCACCAACCTTCTGGTTACCCCCTCAGCCACAGCTTCACCTTGTAGTGTGGTTTATAATAAATATCCTGCAGTAGATGACTACAGAGGCGTTTCATGTCAATTTCTCAACATAATACAAGAAAACCAAAGATACAAAATGAAAAATGTCTTGTGTATTTTTTTGTGTAACTTTATTGTGCTGTGTTTCTCTGCATTGCACATGCACAGGCTGCACTACGACCTCCTCAGATATCTAACTTGAAACCTAGCTTCACAGTTTTCTGTCTCCAGGACTAAACATGTGTTTGTGTTTTCAGGAAAGCGATCTCCAAGTCTGGCCTGCACCATCTGCCCTGTCAACCCAGCACATCATCTCTGAGCAGGACCGACACAGAAACAAGTATCCGCAGTACTCTTGACTGGACTGTAAGTTTGGGCATCCCTCTGTACCTTTTTTTCAAGATGATAAACTCCTTCCGAATGAACCTTCTCATTTTTGAGAGGGACCTTGAAAAGCTCCGATATCACACAGACTAACAATCATTTTATCACTGTGACTCATAAAAACACTACATGTGAAAGTTGAGGTAGAATATTACAAGAAACCACTGTGCCGTGATCTTTATGGTTGAACACAAGAGTTGATTCGAAGTGACTCAACCCTGTATCAGTACTTTTCTGTCAAGGATTCAACACTAGTTTTATATCTACATCATCCTTCACCTTTTTTTAATAATGTCTTTGTGACGATAAGTGTTCATGGAAAATGTTTGTCAACATGATTTTTCATTTTCTCTGCTCCCCCGAAACCTCTGCGTGTTTGTCTCTGCAGGAATCAGCTGTGTATGGAGATCACATCTGGTTTGAGACGAATGCGTCCGGTGATTACTGTTACGTGGGAGAACAGCACTGCATTGCCAGAGCACTGGTTAGTATCTCCCTCTTGTTTCCTCTGTTCTCCCTCCTCCACCTTTGTCTCTCCCCCTTTGTGCTTTAACAACACAATGTTTGGAAAGTGGGGTAAGAGTGTCAAGTTGCTGCTGATGAACTGATACAGCGAGAGGAAGATAAAGCATGAACGACTTCTTCCAAACCTTTAAAATACAGGAATGACCTTTCTGACAGACGGCAGTGTCTTCGGTGCTGAAAGTTAGGACCGCAGTATTATTCACTTTTAGTCAAATTAAGCCGGATTTTTCAGGGAGATATTATAATTCTAAATATAATCATATACATCTGTGGTAGACCGGAAGATAGCAGTTCACAGATGTGTCCCAGCCAATCTGACAGAGATTGAGAGGATCAGTCAGGAAGAATGAGATAAACTGCACAAATCTAGGTGTTTGTAGAAAATTATGATATAACTGCTGCCAACAAAGATTCTACATGTCAGTGTCTCTATAACCTTAATAAAAATGTATGTTAAAATGTACAAAAACGACCTCCAAAAACCGTTATATCATATCATATCTCTCTGTGGTGCTTTCAACGTTCTCCTTTTACAGTACAATGCTGACCCCCAGTGGTGAGAGATTGTACTACTGCGACTGCTGCTGAAGATCATAAAACCTTAGTTATTGTCCCTGTGATTTTTCTGTTCTCTTTTACAAAACGTGTCATGATCCCTCTCCCACTGTTTAATTCTCTTTCCAGCAAAAGTCTGTCAGTCGAAAGAAGTGTTCCGCCTGCAAAATCGTCGCCCACACCATCTGTATAGAACAACTGGAGAAGGTAACAGCACTCTCTTGTGTTTCACTGTAGTTAAACGGAACTTGACTGTACCTTGTAAATGTATGGAGATTAAAAAAAAAGGTGTAAGAAATCAGCGATGACAGATAAGGGGGATAAATGGAAGGATGTTTAAAGCGTCTTTCATGAGAGACAAAAGGTGATGGAGGCAAGAATAAAGGAGGATTAAATTCTCCGTCCTCAAGGATGAGGGCAAGATCAGAGAGAAGGGGAAAGAAGGATTACTTTAAACCCTCAGCCGTGAAGGAAATCTAAAAACTGGGTCCAGGGACGGTTGCTTTTCATCTAATAACTGTTCTTTATTTATCCCTTGTCACATTAAAATGCATGTCGTTGATTTCTGAAGCAGGGGACAGCGGGTTATCTTGAACTGTCCCTCCTGTCTGACCTGCAGTTTCCCAGCTCTAAGGCCATTCTGTTGGAGGCCAGCCCGCCCCTCAGTGACCCCAACTTTAGAGTGAGATACACAACAACGCCGCTTTCTCTCCTCTCTCCTCCTCTGTGAGCCTTAATCTGAATCTGAGAGAACTCCACAGAGCAGAGGGGGGTGTCTGGACATCACTTCAATCCATTCATGAGGAAATCACTGCACAAAATGATGATAGTGTTTCCCCCAGGGCAGAATATATTTGGTGCAAAAGAATATTTACATTATATATATATGTATTTTATAGGTGGTTGATAAAAACGCTTCGACACAGATAGAATAATTATTCTCTAAAGGCTCTTATGGCACTTTTTAAAATGAGTGAATTGAATTGGAATCTGATACAGGTCGGACACACCCTCTGAAATTCCCTGATTTTTTTGATTTTGTCTAATTAAACTTTATCAAATCTTTTAATAGTCTTTAATAATCCCTTCGTTTCTACATCTAATTTTCTTGTTGATCAAAGTGGTACAGTTATTCCCCCTGTTGGTTCAATGCAGCACTCACACAAACGTGTTGGTTCAAAGATGGCTGTGTCTTTGGGGCGCTTGGTGCTGGTGCGATCGTCACAACAACTACCGAACAGGGTTTCCCACTCAGGACACACAACGTAGCCGGGCTTCATGTGAGCGTGCCGTGCTTAGCTCCCTGTGCAATGCTAAAGGGAAGGACACAGGACATAAACTCTGCTGCTGCTTGAAATCTTGAGCTTTTCCCGACTTCTGCTGCTTGCGACTCTGCCTCTAATGCTGCCATGCGTGTGCTCTACGTAAGAGTGAGACATTTTGTGAGACATTTTGCTCTGACTACAGTTTCCAACATACTGACAGGCCTGCGTCGCTGTTAGGAGGTAATCAGTGTCACACACCTTTTTAACAGCAGACATACATTTGGACTTAGAGCAGGCGTATCATAGAAGAGGTTCAGGATTTAATTGGAGTGAAGCCATAATTCATTCTCTGATTCCTGGAGCGTGACCTTTGACCTCTTGTCATCCTTTTCCCATAAATGATGTTTCACACTCCCCACCACACCGTCTCTGTGACCAGTTTAGGGATAAAGCCGTCATTGTAATGCCATTGCTTTGAGGAATAATTTATAGACTAACTAACCTTTTTAGATTATGTAATGATTAGACAAATGCATTCGTCACTTGACGTTATGGGCTCACAAGTAATGTGAGCGTTTCTTGAATGACTACTTACTTTTTATGTAGTAATTGTTAAAGAGACTTGTCTACCTACATCTTCTCAGACTAAGTTCGTCAGTGAGAGATTAACGTCTTGCCGGACAAATAACGTTTTGTGAAGCGGTTGGAAAACCTAATGAAACCCCTGCATAGGGATGATCATTTTTTTAATTGTGCACATTCATCAACAGTAAGCGGAATGACCATAAAGCTTGTTCGCTGTCAAATGAAAAGAGTCAGAATCGCATTAGAGAGGCAGCAGCCTGTGTAGACCCATCCTGTCGCCATGGTTACTGCCTCTTTGCAATTAGTGTACAACACAGAAATAAAACCCTTCCCTCTGTGCAGCGTTGATTAGTTTTTCATGAGAAACATTACAGGCTCTGACTCCTTGTTTGTAATTACTGTGTGAAAATACTATTGAATATATATCGAGTAAATTCAAGGCGGACACATTTCATATCATTCCTGTGAATTCTCAGTGAGTGTGTTGACGCAGGGCCTGAGTTTAGGAAAGTGTTGTCTTATTGAGTCTTTGAGGTAGAGACAGTTGTCGGAGGTTCGATCCCAAACTCCTCCAGAACCCCAAATTCCCCCTGAGGCTAAGTATGAGTGTGTGTGTGATCAGATGAATGCAACTAGCTTCAAAGTATTTTGATTGGTCGATAAACCTGGATCGTTGGCTTTGAGAAAACACCTCCTCTGGTTCTTCTTTTCCATGCACTCTTCATTACTGGAAATCATGGAGCCCACCTCCACCTCCACCTCCACCTCCACCTCCACCGCCACAGAGCCACACTTCTTTTTCTCTTGGTCTCTCTTCCTCCTCAAACCAGTCATACCTGACAATGATCACTGGGAATCAGTGCAATCACCTACTGGTGCGTCCTTGGGGAGGCAGCTGTCTGTTTTTTTTCCCATCATAAGCTCCTCTGGTTTTTCCTGTGGTCAATGGAGCAGCTTCACAAACCCAGTTACCATGTTCTTACACCTGCCTGTCTCTCTCCGCTCTCTTTCAGATAAACTTCAGGTGTAAACCATCTTTCAGAGAATCGGGCTCTAGGAACATTCGAGAGGTGAGTTCTGGACTTTCCTGTTGTTTGGCGTCATAACAGTGCTGCTGCTGGAACTCATTCCTCTTTCCTACCATATCTTTGTTGTTGTCTGATCCTAAATTAGCTCTTTATACTTGTCATTTCTGTGTTCAGCCCATTGTGGTGCGTCATCACTGGGTGCATCGGAGACGGCAAGAAGGCAAATGCAAACAATGTGGGAAGGTAGGTGGTCTTTCTGAGAGGATTTGTGTATTGAGCAACCATTACAAAAGCCTTTGGAATCGGTCCAGCAGAACTTCTCTTCTTGTTCTCCTTCGCAGGGCTTCCAGCAAAAGTTTGCTTTTCACAGCAAAGACATAGTCGCCATCAGCTGCTCCTGGTGCAAACAGGCTGTGAGTATGAGTTATTCACTGGCCCTGTCACTAACTTGAACTCAACCACCATAAAACCATCTATTGCATAACCCAAATCATGTTTTTTTCCATTCATAAATGCATCTTTTTTTTATTTGGTGTTTCCCTCCAGTACCACAACAAGGTTTCCTGCTTCATGCTGCAGCAGATTGAGGAGGCTTGTCCAATCGGGGCTCACGCTGCCCTCATAGTTCCGCCCACATGGGTCATCCGGGTCCGACGCAATCAGGTAACCCCTGCCGTCAGTCACCGTGTTATCTGCTACTGACCTTAATGTTTGGAGGAGTGAAAGTGCGTGGATATGTTTATAGCCAGCGTCGCTGACTCCAATGTCTCTTAACAGTCGTCTATGAAGTCGAGCAAGAAGAAGAAGAGAACGTCGTTCAAGAGGAAAAGCAGCAAGAAAGGGGCAGAGGTCAGTGGTGCACTGTGTGATGATATGACTGTGTCTCTGTGTGCGCCACCAAACTGTATATGATACTCGTAATATGCATTGAACTGCAGATGAGAGCGGGTGAAAGACCTGTTTATCTTTCCTGGGTTCCATGTTTGGCTCAGACACAGTTGACATCCTGTCGCAGTGTCTCTGAGCAAATCGTGTTTTTCTTCTGACAGGAAGGACGCATGTGGAGGCCGTTCATCATCCGGCCCATCCCCTCACCGCTGATGAAGCCCCTGCTGGTGTTTGTCAACCCCAAGAGTGGAGGGAACCAGGTATTCATGTTGGTCGGCTGCTGTGTCTCCCAGTGTTTGTACTTGTCACTCTACACTGGAAAATCTGTAAACCAGTAAATCAGCCAGTTTAGGAATCAGGCACTAAATCAATAAATCAGAGAGGTTTAGACTCAAAATCATGTGACTCATGTCAAAAGCTGCACATGCACTTTCACATGTACCTCATAATTATAATCAATAACAAGAAAACATCACATAAAAGCAGTAGGTACAAATAAAGAAGAGGAACAACATTAAAACATTAAAAGATTTAATAAAAATATGACATCACAGCAAGGCAAGTCTCTAAAAATGGGGTTTAAATGATTAAAAAGATATCTGCAAGCCTCATCTCCTCAGGCAGGTCGTGTCAAAGCCGAAAGGTCCTGATGCCAGACCGAGTCAAATCTTAAAATCAAAATCTTAAAATCAATTCTAAACCAGACAGCGAGTCAATTATGGAGCGAAGCCGGGATCGGGCTGATACGTCGTCTATGAAGCAGATGCTGCGTTCTGTACAAGCTGGAGGCAACTTTTGATCCATATCTACATCGAGTCAGAGGATGACAGACGATCTGAGGATCCAGCTGATGTAGAAACATTTAGGCCTTCGACATTAATCTCCTCCCTCAATTGAAACTGGACTGAAGTGTTACACAACAACCTGTCACTCAGTTAGTTATTTGGGTGTCATGTGTGTTTCTCTGTCTCACAGGGAACTAAGATCATGCAGTCCTTCTTGTGGTATCTCAACCCAAGACAGGTGTTTGACCTGAGCCAAGGAGGACCAAAGGAAGGGTAGGTCTCACACTCACACACTCACACTCACACACTCGAAGGTCGGCGGTTCAATTCCCAGTCCCAAATTGCCTCATAGAAAATGTGCTGTCCACAGAGGCACTGAATGAACGTGTGTGTAAATGTGTGAACGGCACAAAGCTGAGCTGCAATGTGCTTAAAGTGATCAAGACCATTTACAGACCATTTACTTATCTTGTAGCCTGGAGCTGTATCGTAAAGTCAACAACCTGAGGATCATGGCCTGTGGAGGAGATGGCACTGTGAGTAATGAATCAATATCATGTTGTCCGATGATATGAGCTAATAGTTGTGTGTACTGTGAATTCAAAAAGCCCAATATCTGTTGTGTTTGTGTGTGTTTAAACACAGGTGGGCTGGATCCTGTCTTGTCTCGACGAGCTGGCAATAAACCCTCAGCCTCCTGTCGCCGTGCTGCCACTCGGGACAGGAAATGACCTCGCTAGGACCCTCAACTGGGGAGGGGTGTGTACAAAACTGACAAAAACAACACTCACACAACAATTCCATGTGACATCTCCCTTTCACCTGTTTCACATGTTATTAAATAACCGTGTGTGTCTTTTCCAGGGCTACACAGACGAACCTCTGTCTAAGATCCTGTCCCACGTTGAGGACGGCACCGTCGTCCAGCTGGACAGGTGGAACCTGCAGGTGGAGCCGAACCTCAGTGCAGCGGCTGAACTGGATGAGCAACAAAGTGATAAGGTCGGTGCGCGTACAGCAAACAATCTGTATCTTATCTGTATCTTTATCTTTTCCGTACACATTCCCCACATTTTTATTTTATTTTAACTGAATGTGTGAGTATAAAGCCAGTGTCCAGTCTTTCCTACAAAAGTTGCTCACTGAGTAATATGCCATAAATATCTTAATTTTTTGGCCCATGAAGCATTTGCACTGTTGTCCTCCTGAGGTCGAGCTGGTCGAGGCCGCCTCTGGCTTCCTGTTGGCTCCGCTCACACATTAATGTGAAAGATGTATTTTTACAGCTGCCCCCTGTGGGAGAGAAAACTAACTTTTGTTATCATCCTGGAGGTGTCATCCTGTCAGTGCCACTAGCAAACCACAATATCTTGTTGACAAGCACTTAAGACTATGACAAGATGAGATTTTAATCCAAACGTAACTGTTGTGTTTGTGTGTTTGTGTGTGTCCCCTCTCAGCTTCCTCTAGATGTTTTCAACAATTACTTCAGTCTGGGATTCGATGCTCATGTGACTCTAGAGTTCCATGAATCCAGAGGTACACTGTCCTCTAACACTGTCCACATTATACTGATGTGTTAATTCATTGTAAAGTGTATATATGAAGTGATTTACTCTTGTATGTCATTGTTTCAGAGGCCAACCCAGAGAAGTTTAACAGTCGATTTAGGAATAAGATGTTCTATGCTGGGGTGAGTTCATGTTAAATATCAATGTTGTTTATTATGGTTTCCTGTATGTTTCCGCTAGTATTCAGTTTTCTCACAATTTAACAAGGTCGTATTGTTGTAGCGAGTTAAAATCGGTGATGAAGACCGGTGTTGCCAGTGTGCGATGTTGTTGCTCAGTTTGTTGTGTGTGTGTGTGTGTGTGCTGTACAATCAGGCTATGGCATGTGCTGAAAGACACACAACTATTTGAGTACCCTGCTGCGGTGACAGTTGCTGTTTAGGAGCACATTGTGTCTGTGACTTTGCCGGAGGCGCTGGGAGATAACTGCATCCAACTGTGGCTTTATTTAATGATGCGGTCCTCTGAGAGCCCCCTGCTCGACTGCCTGTCTGTCTGCCTGCTCACCTGTCCTCCTGTCTGTCTCTCACACAGACAGCCTTCTCAGATTTCCTGAGCGGAAGCTCCAAAGACCTGTCCAAGCATATCAAAGTGGTGGTGAGTAGCTGTCAATCAGGCACGTAGCTGTCGAATCTGCTCTGTGTCTCTCTCGGTCTGTCTCTCTAATTGTCTTTCTCTGTGTCCAGTGTGATGGGACGGATTTAACATCGAAGGTTCAGGACTTGAAGCTGCAGTGTCTGGTCTTCCTCAACATCCCCAGGTCAGCCAGTGCTGTTCAAATCACACTGATACTTAACACACTAACTCTATACTCCTAATCAATGCTGTAAATACTCTTATTTTGCTGATGCTCTCAGCTATACGCAGCATCTATTCCCCTTGTGTCCGTCCCTTGATTGTTGTTTACCATGAGACTAATGGGTTCACTGGGATCCACAGGGCTCTGTATAAATATTTTCTCTCCCATCACTCGGAGCAGATGCGACAGACGGCAGCTGTTTCCCATCGAGTTGTAAAGGGGGATACTATTCATTTAAATTAGGAATTTGTGGTTCACGTTGTTTATTTTTAGCACACGAAGGAGGCAGAGCAGTCAGCCCGAAAACGCTCTGTGTGAATGTCACTGTGTTTTACCTCAGCTGCGTCTTCCTCTCTGCCGCGGCTGCTGTGTTTTAATGAGTTGATTCCCTTGTTTCACTTGGGTTTTGTTGCGAAGAGCCTGATGTTACACAAGCTGTAATGACACTGAGGAAAGAAGCCACCATTCATGTGTGCGATATCTATTTTGTTTTCGTCGGTAAATGACTGTGTGGTGTCAGACCAGTGATCGGCTGGATGAGCCTCATCATACGTCCATGTTCTGTTGCCCTGTGATGAAGTTAACCTGAATGTGTGTGTCTGTCTGTGTGTGAACTTCAGGTACTGTGCGGGCACGACACCGTGGGGAAATCCCGGTGAGCATCACGACTTTGAACCTCAACGCCACGACGACGGATACATCGAGGTCATCGGATTCACTATGACGTCACTGGTACGGAGCTCTCGCTGTGACACGGTAGCCGTGGTAACTCGGGCCCATAATCTGTAGTCGGACAACTGGTGGATAAATATTTTGTTTGCTGTGATGAGTTATCATGGTGCACCTTCAAAGAAAAAGAAAAATGAATCCTTAATTTCTAAATGATTATATATTGAGAAAAAAGTCGTACTATTGCAAGAATAAAGTTGTAACATGACTTTCAAAGATTTTCAAAAGATTTATGCAAGAAACCGATTCTATCTTGAGAACACGAACTTTGCGTGAATTGTCTCTTTAGTGGAGAAAGACATATTTTGCAGAGGTTTTTTCTCATTAAAATCTTGTAAATTTACAACATTTTTTCTACTAATATTAGATCTTTATTATCAAAAATCTCCCTTACAGTGGCTGAAGTTGTAATATTTTCTTTAACAACTTGGAAAACACGTAAAAAGAATAAAATCATATTCTTTATGGAGTGGGAGGAATACATTTCTCTCCAGATGGCCAGAAAAGTTTCTGAGAAGTTTTATAAAGAACAGCAGCAAAGTTTTTTAAATAACACAGGATTTATCTTTTTGAAAAACAGATGCTGTGCTCTTTTATGTCACAAAGCCAGATGGAGCCAGAGATTTAAAGCTTTACAAGTTCATAAATTAGTGTAGTATATGATAAATACTCATTAATTTGAAGGATCCGTTTGTGTGTGTGTGTGTCTGTGTGTGTGTGTGTAGGCTACTCTCCAAGTTGGCGGCCATGGCGAGAGGTTGAACCAGTGCAGAGAAGTTACCCTCACCACCACTAAGCCTCTCCCAGTACAGGTACGCATTGTGCATACTCGTCTAAGATGATGACTGTTTATTATGGTTATTATGGTATTGATTGATGGGTTGATATTGGTTATGTTCAGGTGGATGGAGAGCCGTGCAGACTGGCTCCCTCTGTCATCCACATCAGCCTCAGGAACCAGGCCAACATGATCCAGAAAACCAAACGACGGACCTCACTGCCACACCTCAACGAGTAAGAAACACACTTACACACACACACACACACACACACACAGTAGCTTTATGTTGTTACGGCGTGTACATGTATGTGTTGTTAAAAGCGTTGTGTTGCTGTTTGCTTGTTAGTCAGCAGCAGGTCCCCGAGAGGCTGAGGATCAGAGTCAGCAGGATCAGTATGACCGACTATGAGGCTCTGCACTACGACAAGGACAAACTACGGCAAGCATGTAAGGACACACACACACACACACACTCAATTACCAAGCATGTGTTACCCTAATGTGTAGGATGTCATCTAAAATGTTTTGTATTTTCAAACACAAAATCAAAAATATGATGAAGATGATGTAAAGTCTGCATAATAACTTCCACATGTTGAGACACAAACACAGCACAGTTGTGTTGGAATCTTTTAATGATTTTCAAATGTCAAAGAGAAACATTTATTGAGCTTGATAAGCCGTCGGCTTTAACACACAATGTCTGTTGAAGAAGATATTCTGATCCGTTGTGATGTCGCCTTCCAGCGTGTTGTCGAGCTGATGATCTGACCCTTCTGAGTGGTGCTGATCATTCCCAGTTGTCGGATTTTAGACACGTGAAAAGACGAATGCGTCATCGCGGCACCTCGACCTCGGCTGCTTGTTGCTCGTCAGTTTGTGGAAAAGCTTTGTGATGCTGAGTCCTGAGTGACGGCAGCGTCTTCAGCTTCAAGTGGGGAATGATTGGAGGTTGGAGCAGTGATGTGAAGGTCAAGGAGTGTATTGTCAGCTCCATCCTCTTCACTCGCACATACGTACACACAAACACACTCACACACACGCACGTGTTTGAGGAATATAACTGAAGAAAGGGCCCTGTTTCTCTCATTAAGAACAGTAACGCTCAGCTGGTCTTGCGGCGGCAGCAGCACACAGACTCACACACACACGCGCATGCATACACACAGTCAGGATGAGTTCATAGTGTTGACACAAGGTGGCACTATTTCCTTTTACAATACTGCAAACAGCATGTTTTATAACGGTAAAGTAGACATTGTTCTTCTTGTTTCTTCAGTTCACATCATCTCTCCTGGGACTTAATCCCACGTTATCTGTGGTGGAAATAAATATATATGGATACATATCTCACCCTAAATTACATCAATAATTCCTAATCACATATTCCAAAATGTTTTTTTTTCTTCCTTTCAGTTGGAAAACGATTCTTATCTCTTTCTGAGGCTCATCCTTTGTTCTGGCTCTTTGAAGTCTGAGTCTGCTCCCCCATTATGCAAATCAATCACTGCTTCTCAACTGGTGGATGTGCAGCATTCGGGGAGATGGTAAAAATACGCCTCTTGCCCCGAGGCGCCGCTGTTCTGTCGTCTCTCAAAGCCGATTCTCTCACCGCGCTCTCCGTCCCCGAACATGAAGCGATTATACAAACTCTTTATTAGCAGAGATTCGGATTAAACCTGTCACGAGCACAGTTTTCTTATCGTGTAAGAGGTTTAGTTACAAGTTAACAACCGACCAAGACAAACACAGCTCCCTGATCTCCAGTCACTCAGAGATTTGAAATGATAAAATGAGGCAGATGGCAGATTTCTGTTGACAAGGCCAGTGAATGAAATTGACATATTAATTCTAAAAGCTGTAGCAGTTTATAATTTGACTGTCAAAGTATCAAAGTAATATATATATTTCTGTATATATTTAAAATAGAAATCTTTTTAATTAGACAAGTTGAATGAATCCTCCAAGTTAACGTTTCATTGAGTTGCCGTGGTCAAAGGGAAAATACCCTGATCTGTATCATATTCAGTTTTTTATCATCCTAAAAATGTGCAGGTTTGGTTGAGTCCATCTATCATCAGCTTACTGTCTGAATAAATCATCCGTCATGGAGATTATAATGTTGAGTTTGCATTTGATTTCACTGTGTGATCACGAGTGTGTGTTGCAGTCGGTTCCATCACATAAATGAGGACAGACTGTCCATTACAACCTGAATGAAGGAGGATTCATTACAGGTTCTACTCGACTGACTTACATGTGTTCCTGGTAAACTGTATGTAGTGTTTTATTGCATTTTCTGGGAATATCAGATCTTATTAATCAAATGTTTTACCTTGTTTAAATGAGAAAACGCTGTTCAGCTCTCTCTGAGGAACAGTTTGAGATATATGAGAGTTAACAAAAAACACAAGTGGCACTAAAAGCTCTCAAATCGGACTGGTTTTCTGTTCACTCCCAGTGGAGCCTTTGTTTTCCTCACAAAGGTGTTTAGTATCGATGAGAGGTGTGTGTGTGTGTGTGTGTGTGTGTGTGTGTGTTTGCGTCTGTGTGTGGGTTCAGGATCTCCTCGCTCGATTTGACGGCTCTTCCAGCACAATGAGCCGTGTGATGTTCAGCCAGCAGCGGTGCGTCGGGCAGCCGGCCGGCCCGCGCCTCCTCAGGGAAGGCGCCGTCTCCATTGTTCCGGCGACCCACGTTGGCTCATTGATGACAAGGCGGCTTAGTCAGGCTCATTTGGTGAAATAAAAGACGGCCGCGCCAACATCAACTTGGCTCATCCAGAGCTGGAGTTTTACAGCTATGTCTCATCCCTGAATGGGAAGAGACGCTTGTATACGTTCCTTTGTCGGCTGTGATGCCGAGCAGAGATGGTGGCATCGCAGCTGAGACGTCTTTGTTAGACGCGTGCTGGTGAAAAGCAGCCGATCCTTGACAACGACTCAACGGCATCGAAAAGAGAAAACAACCTGCAGCAGCAGCGGCTTCTCTGTAGCAGGAGGGACATGAGGACGTGGACAGAATCAACACTGTTGCCCACAATAAGCTCCATAGCTGCGGCATCACCCTAATTTAAAGAACTTTAAATCCCTCTTGACTTGTAATTTGCCTCTGGGCTTCGAGCAGCTCTGGTTCTGACCTCATCAGCAATTTCTGTCTTTCTTTCACAAAGAGAAAACCATCGGTCCCTTTTCCCTCAAAGTACCACAGCTGAGTTTCTGTGTCCCGCAACACTCGACGCAGCAAGATTGAATATCAGTTGACATTTTTTTTGGTCCTCGGCACCCACAGTGCTGCTGGCCGCCCCAATCGTCATTTATTTAATTACATCTGGAGTCCCGTGTCCCCGTCAGAGAGGCGCTCTGTCCGGGCTCCTGAGGGCCGGACCGTGTGAAGTCAAAGTGCTGCTGGATAATTGTCTTGTTCCTCTGTTTTCTGCAGCCATTCCTCTGGGCCTGATCGTGGTTCCTGGCGACAGTGACTTAGAAACCTGCCGAGAACACATCCAGCGCCTGCAGGAGGTAAGACGGAGAGGGGAGGGAGCTGGGGAGGGGATGAGATGAAAAGGTCACGGTTCCGTGTCACTGAGAGAAAAGGTGACACCGACAAGAGAGGAAGCATGAAAAACTTTGTTTTATTAATTGGAAGCCAAGCCAATTAAGCTGGGTGTGTGCGATGTGTGTGTGTGTGTGTATCCTAACCTTCTTAATCTCTGGCTTACTCTACTTTCCATCCTCCTACGCTTCTGTCTTCTTCTCTAGGACTTCTGCTCTGTCCATCCTCCCTTTAGGTGCTTGGGAGCGCAGGTTGGTAGTTGTACGTTAGCGAGTTTGCAGTGTGGTTTTTTTTGTTTGGCTCAGAGGCACACGGGAAACTAACGGCCTCCACTTCTGATTACAACAATGATCACAACGGTCAGTCGCTAACTTTTGTGGCATCGACAATCACAACCAAGTTTTCATCACACTTAGAAAAGACTTTTACAAGTGAATGGCGGAGCGAGAATGTTTCAAATCAAGGGAGCAAAACAATGAATCAGTCAGACTCTATTTCTATTGCACTTTTCATACAAACAATTTAACTAAACGTGGTTCACTTAATAAAAGCAATAACCCCCCCCCCGCCATCCAGCCATGAATCCATAACAGAAAAGTGAGGAAACGCTGTCGTAAATCTCATGAAATTCAAATGAGCGAACACCAAAGGCAGGTAAACAAAAGAAATAAGAAGATGAAGATGAAATAATAATAAGCCCAAAGAAGAGTTTGTCAAACCAGATAAAGAAAGAAGGGCAACAAAGTCGACACAATCGAAACTAAGTCAATCATTAAGTAAAGAGAATAAAGAAATAAAAGGGAAATAAAAAGGATATACCTGTTAAACAGTCTAAGATGTATAAATTAATAGCAGCAGTAGATGTTCAACTAAAGTCAAGTCAACTTCAACATAATGTTTATTGTCATTCATCCTAAGACAAAAAACAGTTCAAGCTATTATGTGATCTAATAACATAGTAAACAAAATAAAACAGAGGTCAGTAATGGTGCTATCACCATATGGTAACTCTGAATAATTAGGGAAGTTCAGTATATAACATATACACAGTGTATTGCCGCTGTAACTGTAAAACCTGTCTGTATACAGACAAAAGTAGTAGTATATAGTAGTATATGTTATAAGATAATATATAGTAGAAATATGTAATTTCCTAAATAGTATAATAATAAAACACTGTCATAGTTTGATGTAATAGTATATTAAATGTGTATGTGCAAGCAACAGTGTAGAGTTAAAACTAGTGTCACTTGTATTCAGTTTATTCAGTTATGAGGAATACACACTATACCTTCCTTATCAGTGTGTTGACACAAACACAACATCTCTGTCAATATTGGTGTGGGAGTCTTTTAATGATTTAGAAAACGGAGAGCAGTCGGTATTGAAAACATATTCCGTTGGTTTCAAAATTGACTTCCAGCATATTGTCGAGCTGCCGATCGGACCAATCCCAGAAGAAACGAGACAATCGGGTCAAAGCAGCCGATTGGTGTTAATCAGGGTCTGCAGACCTGACTCTCATTATCTAAATGGTCAATTGACTGTGGTTATATATTGTTCTAGTCTTATTGACCATTCAAAATGCTTTGCAGGGATATTCACTAGAGGAGATAAAACTGAAACGGCTTTCTATCATAAAGGCCCTTAAGAAAGATATTGTTTTTTGTAGTTGCCAAACAAGACATTTATATAATAACATGAAAACAGTTTTTCTGCTGAACACGTGCAGGCAGCATTATTCAACCACAGCATCTGTGGAGGGAAACATTTAGATTGCTTCACTTTTCTTGCTGTTGCTCTTTTCCCGAGAAAAACAAACTAAACTCCTGAATGAAGCCTCCTGATTCTGGTAGAAAGGTGACACCTGACACTGGCGCTTTGAGACTGGCAGCTGAAGACGTCTGTTATTGAAGCCTCTAAATGTCCCACCAGCATGAAATCCTGCTTTCTATTCCTCGAGCACACACCCACACACACACATACTCACACACACAAATAAAAACACCCACACACAAACAGAGCAGCTACTGTATTACACACAATATACACACCACAAATACACACAAAAAAAAACATGTTTTAAGCATCAGGTAAAAAACAAAACAACAACAGCCGTAGTCATTTCAAATCCCTAGAAAATGTAGACATCCTAATGAGAACACTCATTAAAATGGGCTTGTTACTGCTCATGTAGCTGCACAGTGTGTCTGCTACCATCTAAAGAATACCACGACACCTTGGGTCTACTTTCTGTAGTTTGAACCACCGTTCCTCTCAGTGATGACAATATTGTTCTCAGCGAGTTAAAATCTGAGATCTGGTAACACAGGGACATTACTGAGACCTCCACAGATGCTGGTAACTAACCAGCAAATGTTAAAAAGGAAGTGTTAAAAAAAACCTGCGCCAAAATCGAATGGAGTCTATCTGTGGCGAAGAGAAAGAAAATGGACCTTTGTCTTGTGTGAGATCCTAAATTTCACATGAGCATTGCAGATCTATCCTTTACGGTCCTTTCATGTTGGAGCAGTCATTATGGAACATCTCCTTAATGGAGACCCGTGTTTGAAAAGGACAGTACTAGAGCAGATAAATGAAAGGAGAGATGTTACAGATGTCCTGACGTGGCTATGACGTGCTCTCACTGAACTCAAGACAATGCAAATGGATCTACATGTGTCAGACTAATACAGACAATACAACCTAGGTTTGGGGCTCAGGCCTTATTATAAAAGAAATCTGCTGACTTCTCTGCACTGATACAGTCAGCATGCAGCAATGCAGCCATGACTTGGTCAACAAGTCCAACTTTACTCCCTGCTCTGCCCTCCAAGCGATCTCTGAAGACTTTCACCTCTGAAGAGTCTCTGTGAACACCTCCCTTTCGTGGACAACCGAGAACTCCTCAGTCAATCTGCTAAAGGGTAGCCCGGGCTCCTTCTTCTACCCGGTGATGCTGGCTTTTTTTTTCAGGGGCGGCGTATGAGCCACCTTTTGAAAAAGCGATTGATCTTCCTTTTGAAGCCTTTAGATCAGCAGGGATCATAGAGCCTGTGTTCAGGCTCCATGTTGACAGATCCAGGCCTTGAATGCCCATGGAATCCCTGATCTTCCCACTTCGATCAGATCGGACTTGAAGACCTCGCCCAGGGTCTTGGTTCGCGTCCCAGAGACGGTGACTGTCCCAAAACTTTATCTGACTAAATCCAAGCCTGGTCAAACAATGGTGGCTATGACAGGGCCCTGCCAAACACCCCAGGGGCCTTGTCCTTCTATTTAGGACCTGAGTTCTAAAGGATCCTCCAAATGGTCCCTCAAGATATACAGCAATACTTGAGCTTCTCAGCTTTGTGATCTTGTCAGGAGTAATGAACTAATGACACGCTGAGACATTTGCATCAAAGATTTAATCTTCAAAAGACCAATTCCAAAAGCCATCCAAACAATCTCTCCTCTACTTTTGATTATCCCCCTATTTCATCACACTGTCACTTGCAAACCTTTTTCCAAGTACATATCTTTCAAGTGATGTGACTGGCTGAGAGGAGAATGAATCACTCCCCCCCCCCACCCCCCACACACACACCTCTGACTCACATTCCACTTCAGTCAAACTGAAAAGAAGGAACCAACACACACTCGTTCAGGTGAAACCATATTACTTAAACTCTCAGAGATTAGTTTCCCCCGTGTGTCTCGGTGTTACCGCACGATGCATGGACTGTTGTAATTGAGTATCTGCATGCAAGACCTTTGCTTAGTGTATTGATTGTATAGTGTGCTATTGGAATCTATATTCTTTGGTGTGTTTGTATGGCCGTGTTTGTTGTGACCCGTTTTTAGAAAGTGTGCGTTTGTCCGATAATGTGGAGGCGGTTTATCCTGTTGGTTGCGAAGAGGGAGAGAGTAAAGATGTAGGAAGTGCAGAGGAAGGTCAGTGAGGTTTTTTATTTTCCTGGGTTTAATTGTGAGGTTAAACCGCTCGTCTTTCTTA
This sequence comes from Pseudopleuronectes americanus, assembly GCA_038501795.1. NCBI lineage: Eukaryota > Metazoa > Chordata > Actinopteri > Pleuronectiformes > Pleuronectidae > Pseudopleuronectes > Pseudopleuronectes americanus. The sequence continues at coordinate 4,565,751 of CM076739.1, read as the reverse complement.
AGGTCCCTGTGTCGTCAGATGTTTGAAGCCTTTTCATTGTTGTGTTCAGGGAAACTCACTGTTAGGCAGCAGAGAGACAGGATCACACAAAGAAAACCTAATAATAAATGTTAGAAATCAAACTCAAAGAAGAAGTTTCTCTGGATGTTGAATCTTAACTACAAAATGAAGTCTTGCAGCACCAGGATGTTCTTTCGCTCTTTTAATTCAACATGAAGCACATTTAATAAAATAATATACAGGATGTCAATGTCCTCCGCACAAAAGAGAGGGTATTTCATATTAATTTTCTTTCACAGGCTATAGATTTCAAGGATTAATTAGTCCCTGTGCTGCGTTCAAAGCACCAGCTCCATTTATTACATAAACTTTCCCAATTTCCCTCATGCTCATCACAGGCGGTGTGATTTGTAAGAGGAGCTGTAGCCATAACGATGTTATTTCATATCAACGGACATAATTCAGGCAACTCAGCCCAGTGCCGTTTCTGTCAAATGAAATTTAGCTTTGTGCGGCTTCATTTGAATGAACCTCCCACCTGCTTGCACCTATTTACACCCCGGCACCCTGCGCTCGTATTACAAATGCGCCCATGTAGGCAAAGCCAATTTCAAGCTCAGGAAAATACCAAACGATTAGAGCGCTGTGCACGCTGGTCGCTGCACCGCTACCAAAAATAATGCTCTCGTGTCATGTTATCAAAGCTTTAAGCCACCGAATTCAAACGCAAAAACAGGTCGCAGAACATTTGGTTATGCATCATGTTTGCATTCATCACGGTTACATATACACAACAAGCTACAGATGCTGTATGAAATAACATGGACAGATGTTCTCCCAAATCATTTTAATTGGGTATGTACAGCATATGTGCATATCTGATATTTTGGATGAACACACACATTATACAGAGTCGCCTTACTACTACTACTTCTAATAATAAAGACACATAAGCATAATTGTAGTAGCTAAACAAAAGTTGCAATAGCCGATCTGGAGTTTTGAGAGATTATTTTAAAAACACAGTTAAGTTTCAAGATCCTCATGTGAACTTTTCCACTGGCTCAGGGCCCTGAAAGAAAAGATGACATGTATTTAGCAACATGAATTCATAATAACGTGCACAATAACTTCTAAAATCATTCACCAGAGATTGAAGCCAGTGGGGCTCCAGTGTAGGCAGTGTGGATGGAAAGCCAGCCCGAGGTCATCCAGTACATTTTCACTCCCACTCTTCTCTCTCTCTCCTGGGACCCGAGAGACGCCACTGAAAACCCTTTGCTTGAAAGATCGTGCACTCCCTTGCGTAGTCGGAGAATATGAATACAGCTGCTGCTTTTTATTATTCTTTAAAAACATGTTTAGCAGTATCTCGTTAAAGCTGGCCAGTAACAATCTGAGATGAACTGGTTAAGATTCTTTGAAATAAACAGCATCTAATAGCGGAGGAGAGGGAAGAGAAGCAGTTCACCTGCTCCCCGCTCCCGTGAGTCATTCTCAAAGATTCTCGTTTTCACTCCGTTCCTTTTGGTTCTGACCTCTCAGTGGACACGGAGACTCTGTACTCTTATGCTCCGTCACCCTGACGTGTGGTGTGGGGATGGGGCTGCTGTGCTTTTACAGCATGCTGCTCTCTAGTAAGCTGAGAGGTGTTCGAAAAGCATAACCCCCTGAAGTCCTTTTTAAAATGCTTTGCCTGACAGAAACTGACTTTAAGGAATAGCATGTAACTTTTCACTGATATGTTCTCTCCACATTAACAAACCCAGTGAAGGGTTATTGCTTCTAATCCAGCAGAACACTGTTTACTGTGTATGCTTTTAATTCCCAGGCCAAGATGTTTGTGGTTTACACAACGACTCAAACCTCGGCACAATGCTGAGAAGCCGCGATAACCCAGTTACAGAAGTACATGTTAATGCAGTGAACGTGGAAGCAGCTCCTCCACATGCTGTGTTTAGGCCCCACCGATGAGAGGAAACTCTGTGTCTCTTCTCTTTATGTGGATGACATGTTCCCACATCCTTCATCTCCCAGATAGCCTTTCATCTCGCCCTTCACGAGCCACACTTTATTCTATCAATGTTATTTATAACGCAAATATACTAAACCCTGTATGTGTTAGATCACAGAGACTAAGAAGACAGCTCGTGAGTTGTTGTCAGACTTTGTGTTGCATGGCAACCAAAGTTATGTAACGTTTGTTCGCCTGCTCGCTGGTGCATGGGAAGAAAAGCTTCTTTCTGATGATCTGTTGATTGCAGGGTATTCAGTGGGCTACATTCAAACAAAACAGCAAGTGGTAATTCATGTTTTGTAGCCTGGGGTTTGGCATTTTGTTGATTAGTTTGAAACCAGAAGTAACAATATGGGGGAGTAGTGGGGGGTGGAGCTTGACTGATAGCTTGAGGACACGGCACGCCCACCTGCGACAAGCAGGAATTGGACGGTACAGGCTGTCAATCACACGGTATCCACGCCCCAATGCATTGAATGAAATATTTTCTATATTACACTAAAATTAATTGCAAAATTGATTAATTAATTAATTGTTCCCTCTCGGCCAATGGGATCAGCGGATGGAGCCGTACTGGTTACATCCAGGTGTCCCCCTCGTAACAAGGGGTCACCTATCTTTTGCCTTTAGTCCCCCCCCTCCTCCCTATCCATTGAAAGATATACTAGAGACCTACTAAAGTCTACATTCTTATAAATCCATTCTTCAAGCTTTTATTTTTGTGGACGCTTTTACAAATACTTGGCATTGGCTCTTATTTACACTGACTAATCCTGTTTATTCAAACTGTACGTTCTATTTATTTCTGAGCTCAGCTTCTCTACCTAAGTGTGGTTATTTCCTCTAAAGCATTAACGTTATCAAGTAAAATAGTAATTATTAATATTCCGAGTTATTTCACAACAACACTTCAATCTATAGGCCTTTTGAGAACGGCGTGAACTTGTGGATGCAGCGAGGATTTGTCTGGCACCTGACTGACAGGTCAGCTGCACTGCAGGGCTCCATGCCCCTTTTGATAAAAAGCACACCCGACTCTGTGCTCAGAGCGAATCTGGGAGAACCGAGTCTGACCAGAGCAGAGCAGGAACTCTGCAGCTTCATGTGCGAGGAGACGAGCGGGAGTGAATGGAGAAAAGACAGAGGAAGAAAGGAGGTGTAGAAGAAAAGAGTCAGCCAGACAAGTTCAGCGTTTGATTCAGTGTTTGTAGGTTTGCTGTGGAAGCCTCCGGCGTCTCACTCGGCTCGAGACTGCCGCTGAACCCGACAGCAGATTTAGATAAATACAGACAAACGCACAGAGCGAGAGTCGAGGTGTTTACTTCAGCCAGACTTTCTGTCACCGTCTGCACGAAAGCGTTTTGAAAGGAAAAAAACTTCACTTTCTTTGGCTTCTTTCCCTGGGACTTTTCTCATTCAGATATTTCTTGCAGTGCTGAACTGAAATACCTGGTTTTGTGTTGTGTTGACGCTTATTTTTTTTCTGCTGAGTGTCCCTCTTGCAGGGTGTTATCTCAGTAACTGTGGAGAAGCCAGTGTGCATTTTCTCAGGCAAAAAGAAAAAAAAACCATTATCAGGACGCTGGGGAGCGAGTGGGTTTCGTTTCTATGACGACAGCATCTTGACAACATATCCCCACCACCGTTGTATGATAGACTTACATAACCCCTTTATCACAATTTGACAGGACCAGTGCAGGGCTCGTTTTGTTTGGCCTGTAGTAATGCTTCAGGGCTACTTCAGATTTATTCCATGTCAGTAGGGAGTTTGTCCTAAAACTGGTCTGCAATTTACTTTTATGGTTTATGTGCTGGACGTTGTGTTCGAGCTTTTTATAAAGAGCCTGTGGTGCAGAGTTAGAAAATGTTGTTATTCTTTCTACCTTGTTATCTGCATTGATGATTTTATAGTCACTGTTTTTGATTGAAATGTAACTGAATTTGCTTTATTCCTGTTCATGTGTGTGGTTAATATAAGTTTATAAGTTTGAATGATTCACCTAGCTGCTGTAACTTGTTATACATATCGGTCAAGCCCTGGAAGCAATCTTTAGACCTGAGTTCGCAAAGTTATTTCAAAATAAAAGCTCAGTTATTCCCCTCAGTATGAAGTATCGCAAAGTGACATGCTTTTACTTTTAACTCAAATTTCCAAAAAGGAAATGATTCTGTGAATGAGACCTTCTGCGTCTGGCTCAGTCGGATATGGTGAAATTAAAAAAACAAAATTATTCAAAATCCAAAAACCGATTGCTGACCACTGCTGTAGTTTATTATTTTATAATTGATCTGTGTGACGACAATGAGATAGGGAGGAGTGTCAAATTGTATACAGTATTTTACCGCACAAGAATAAACAAGACAAGACCGGTAAAAAGATTGGAGGAGAAATGTAAAAGCTATGGATCAGTCGAGTGAGAAGACGAAAATGATGGAGGAGGATTTTATAACTTTCTCTGGCATCGTGATGAGAGAGATCCAGCACCACAGCATTTAGTCCCTGACCTGTGGACAGACGAGAGTCTTTGGTCCAAGCATCTGAGGAGTCTGACAGTGTGCTGCGGGGGCAGGACTCCACTGGCGGAGAACATTTAGTGTTCTGCAAACAAAGAGCGGAGTTTTAAACAGGCGTCTACACATAACAGGCAGCCGAGCAGGAGGCTGTCTGTTTCCTGATCTTGTTAAAAGTGTTCCTACAGCATTCTGCACTAATTGGAGACAGGATGCAAAAAAAAAGTCTGGATGATACTAAAATACCAAAAAGTAAAGTCGCAACTGTCAAAGCTGACTGAAACTTAATTTTACAAGTCATTATTTTAGGAAATATCAAGTTTCTACTGTATTTACTTTGGGGAAACACACCGATGAAACTTAATGGTATTTGGCAACGGTGTTATGCAAGATTGTGTGTGTGTGTGTGTGTGTGTGTGTCTGGAGCTACAGTAGATATTCAACGGGATATTTTGTGAGTAAATGTAGAGTGAAACATGAATGGAGAAGAGGCGTAGTATAATAGTACTGACACGCTTCTGCTGGCGGCCTGGATCCCAGCAAGGACGGCAAGTTGCTCACATACAAGACAATCAAGGCAGTGACCTGATTCAACTGAGGGACGCAGCAGAGAGTGCACTCTGGAACTCAAAGAGAGAACAGTCGGGTGTAGAGCGACAGGGAGACGAGCGTGATGAACACCGCATCGAGATTCCAAACAGTTAGAAGAAATGTTTAAGGCAAAGTTGATTGAGGACTTGAGAAGGCTTGTATCTCTTTGGGAAAGATATTCACGCATATAGATTACGAATAAATGACTCATAAAATCCCAAGATGACAAGATGAGGTTGGGGTCGCGGGACATGTGCACAGGTTTCCGTCCTTCGTTTTATTCGAGCGCCTGGTTTTTCGGCTTGAGAGCATGACTTGTTTATGTTATATGTTTAAATTATGTAATGCTTGCACGTCAAACCCTTCGCTCACACTCAAATATCCCTCAAACAACCCCTGCTTGTGCTTCGATCTTTCTCAAATAATCAAATCAAATAATCTTTTCCATGATGAAATTGAAATACACCTGGCATTCTGAATTTTGACACATTTGTTGCACAGGGAGAGAAAAATGACCATCAGGAGCGGGTTGGGGTCCTGTGTGTCTTGTAGAATGTTTGGACAGGAGCATTAGCAGTTAGCATGCAAGCCCAGTGATCCGAGGCCCCTGGGCAGTGGGTTCCTAGCTCCGGTCGTTGGTATTCACTGCTTGACCCGCTGTCCAGCATCTCACTGTTCTGTCTCTCTGTCACTCAGGAGGAGGCCGGCAAACCAAAGATCCTCTCCTCGCAGAGGTTGTCTCCAAAGTGGTGTTTCCTTGACTGTAAGTAAATCCCATTTTTAACAAAGCCCTTTTTCCCCTTGATTGTTTTTTTTGTTCATTACTCTGACTCCCTCGCCTCAGTAGCTCTTGTATAAATGTTAAAGAGCTTTTTAAATGAAAAGTGAGTTGGAAGTTACTAATGAATCACTGTAGGGATACGTGCAGGAAGCCGTGTGCATTGGTTTCAGGCAAGAATAGCGCCTGAGCACTGAATACACTCACATGTAAACCAACGTTAACATGAGGGGAAATGTTAAAAACAATTATTTGAAAGCAGAGCAAATCCATTAGCCATCCCATGTGACAGAGAATGAGGTCTCCGTGGCAACGACTGCATCATTCTGAAATGACGGGGGACACAATTTGTCCTAAATCCTGATGGAGCACGATCACTGTCTGCTCATGGTCCTGTGTTGGAAGTTAGGGCTTCCTACCTGGTCGACTGCTAAAATCACTGATCACTGCTTATTACATCAAAATGATATATTTCCAATTAATAATTATAAGAGATAAAATACAAAAGGTATTTTCTTCAATTCAGTGTGACTTATCTGTGAACTATCGTGGCAGAAAAGATAATTTCAGAAATTTGATTTGGTTTCACTTACAAAAACCTGGAACCAAAAAGTCTTATTATTGTAAGAAAAACAGGAATGAGTTAGTTGTGCAAGAAATTGTGTCTATTCTGAAGAAAGAGCCAAATGTACTTGGAGGAAATGTTCTATTCTAAGTGAATTTGTAGATTTAGATCCATCAGGAATGAAATTCTAGTTTTGCTTGATTTTTTTTCCCCTCAATACTCGCAATATTTACTTATTTCCTCGTTAAATTATAACTTTTTTTGAGCTTCATATGACATCTCGATATTTCTTCTGCTATTGTTTCAATGTCGGCCGGTGTGCTCACTGCGCTGCCCGGGCACCAACTGTGCATCCACTCCTCCAAGTGGAGTTAAAAATAGGAAAATAAGCACTCCTACACATGTGAAGTGTCAATTGCACCAGTTCACTGACCTGGACAGAGACTGACTGGTAGACACAGGGTAGTGGGCAGTGGCTGAGGGGGAGAGGGGGGCTGGATTATGCTCTTCACCAGCTAAAGAAGAGTGATAATATAAATTGGGAAGTGGCAGAAGTCAGTAGAAGACATGCAAATGTTTTTGTTATATTAAAATGTATTCATGTAGGCTTTCTTCAGCCATCGCTTACATTCCAGACTTAGATGAGGTTCATTATATCAGTAGCTGAGATGAGGAAGGGGGCAGATTGACAACCCACGCAGATCATTATTTTTCTGCTGCCCCACCTTCTCAGTCTTGTTACCACTAGATCAGACCGGCACAGACAGATACACACAGTCTCTGGCTGCCACAAACAAAAAACTGAAATATAGCCTGAGCAACACCCAAAGGATCCATTGTAGTTTTGATTTAATGGTTTAAAACCTCTGTGAAGCAGAACGTCGGATTGAAGCAGTGTTATTAGAACCAGTAGCAGTGATGGTCAGGGACTATGAAGGTGGTTCAGGTGTCGCCAGTGACATTGAAACAGATTTCTAGACCTCATTGTGGTTCTCGCCTCAAAAATAACAAAAGCACAGTTTCATCAGCTCTTGTTTATTGGTGACAGTCATGAATATTAATATCGGCTTACCAAAAATATCACACAGAAAAAACTGGGTTTTAAACTTACACACACACACACACACACACACACACACACTCCTCTAGCGTCGAGTCCTGATGGAATTTCCGCCGAGAAGTTGAGACTAAAAAAGAAACAATAGCTCAAAGTTTTACGAGAAGAGAGAAGTGTTAAAAGTTTACACAGGGACATTCCAACCAATATCAGTGTTTTACATTTACAGACTTTCTGTTAACGTGACCTCTTTTAACCATGTGACCTCATACATCAGCCACACAGTTGTAACAGCAGTAAGAAATGTTCATTTCCTCTTTTTAGCCTCAGATGTTTCTCGGTCCTTTTAAAGGCTCATTTGAGTCTTCTACCCGTAATTTAAATTTCTACCATGATTGTGCAGATCTTCTTGGATACAGACAAAACAGACGAGACAGAGCAATAACATCGGAAATCATTGGGGGGCAGTGGAGCCAATTATTCAAGCGAGACGACCAAAAGTCACAAAGTAGTTTAAGGAAGTCTTGGCTCTGCGCTGCCCTCTATTGGATGGATGCTTAACAAGCGTGCCAGCGTAAAAGATGCGAGTATGAGATCAGTGACTTTAACCTTGTTTCGTTTGTAAAGGCCCCGTATATGAGCCTGAGCACTGATGACAGCACCAGGCCTGATCTTCATTTTAAAGCACAGACTATCATTTCAGAGTAATCACACTGGGCAAACGTGTATTTTGTTCGAATGGCAAAGCATTGGGTGCATATAAGGGAAAGTGACGTTATCTCACCATCTGTAGCAGCCGCTGACGATCACGTCCTCTCAGATTTGTAGTATCAGACGACAGACCTGCTTCGCGTCACAGCGGGGGATCTTTTAGATTGTCAAGTAAAATAAAAAAAGAAGATAAACAACTTCTGACAACTCTTGTTTTGGACGAACTCTGGGAGTCGTCTCCAGTGCTCGGTGGTTAACGGCGTGTGTTTGCGTTTGTCTCCTTCAGCTACGACAGCGGATCGTTTCTACAGGATCGACAGAGCACAGGTATGTCTGCCCCTTTTCCTGCTTGGGAACAACATGCAACAACAATCAGTTTTCTTTATATCATGCAAAATGCGACAGTTAGAAAGCTTCCCAGTTTCCATCATGGTTGTTTGCCAAGCTCTCTCCTGGCAAAGGGAAATGAATCATCATCACCCTCTTCAAAAGCCGGTGTAAACCTGATCCTTCTGGCGTAGAGGAGGAATATGAGTTATTGTTTTTAATCATTTTTAATGACTTTTGTCCCAGTGTGACAAATGAACCATTTGATTTGATAGATCAGCCAAAAACATCAAATTTATTATGTGTATAAATTGTGAAACAGGATTTTAGTCATTTTGATACCAAGATATAATATATTATTATAAATGTAGCCAATAAAACAAGGAATCATGACAGAAAACCGGTTTTGAAGTGATTTCTGCTTCAGCTCCGGATGTTACTGTGGTTGGTAATGAGATTGATTGTGCTATAGAAATCGTTTAAGAATTAATATCTGTTAATACATAATAGATTATATTATACTGTTTGTGTTGCTTCATCAGGAACATCTCAACTACGTATCCGAAATCTCCCAGGAAGAGCTTTTCATCCTGGACCCTGAGCTCATCGTCACCAAGACCATCGGCACCTCCCCCTCCGCCAGTCTCGACGTAGCGACCCCTGCCTCCAGCCTGGTGAACAGCAGGTGAGTCAGCCTCCCCACTGGATGAACCCTCACCCTAAAAACACTAGATGAACATTATCGTATCCTATTGAACATTTTCAAAGCCACCGTCTATCCTGGCGAAAACAAAAAGGGCCAGCTGTGTTTTTACAGAGAGAAAATCCAGTTTCCAGAATCAGTTTATCTCTTCTCCACAGAGACACAGCGCTAATGTGAACGCTCACAGGAAATCACATATTTACACAGTCTGCACATGTGTTTGATGGATACCTGCAGGAAAGCGTTTGGAACTGTGAAACCAGCCCAATGAAAAGCATAGTGAACTGATTATGAAGCAGGCACAGAAAACAGACTGGGCTACCGTTTGTAAATGAATCCAAAATAAGACAGAAATGGAGGAGATGGTGGGAAAGTGGCTCTTTGATTGTCTACAGAGATACTTGGATGACATTTTGAAATGTGGGCACATCACAGACAAAGAGTCTCACCGCGGGCTGTACTATTCATGAACCCTGCAGCGCGGCACAGATTGCAGGCTACTGCTAAATCCACTGTGGTATTTTGTTGAGCCGGGCCCACCTGCAACCTGGTTGGGGGGGTCATAGGATCAGACAGAACACATGATCATAGGAGGATTTTCTAAAAGGGAAACAGAACCTGGAACCATTGTGGATCTTTTCACCCCCCTAAAGTCCCTGCTTGTTCTTTGATTGACTATCGGAGTGCGAGTCCAGGGTTATGAGTGAAATCAATTCCTGCTCTATAACTGAAAAACCAAGAAAATCCCATTCAGTGTCTTCTACATAATACTGTCCATGCAAATTTTGAATGTGGGGGCTTCAGACAGTGTGGGAGGACCAGCAGGGGATGGACAGTCCTGAGGGAGGCGTCAGGGGAAAGATTTTTAATGAATCAGTGTCCGACACGCCTGTTGATCAGCCCGAGAAACAACAGGTTTGATGTCCACAGGAGGCTTTTGTGGATGTGAGGCAACATCCGTGTCAAACGTAACCCAGCAGATCTGCGGCTCCCGATTGTGGTTTCGACAGTGTGCGTTATCGCTTGTGTTGGAGACGGCAGATGGAAAAAACTCTTTGTAAACAGACTCATCGGAGAAATGTCCTGTAGATATCATCATACTGGCTGATGAGGATTACAGAGCTGGGAAGAATCACTTGTTAATCCTGATAATGGCCAGCCGACAAGAAACCGTGCATGTGGGATATTACGTCTTTATTCTTGCCCTTCTTATATATTAACAACAGTATTCGGTTTATAGGAGTGTCAAATGATGTTATAGTGAATAAAAGGGGGAGTGGGGGCGGTTCAGTGCAAAGATGGTGCCCAACACATTTTTCTTACATCGTGAACCAATCATATCGACTCGGAGCCTGAGTGGAAACAGCAGGCAGGAAGGCGAAGCAGCATTGTATTAAGAGTTAATGGCACTTTTACATCACTGTCAATCTTTGACCTTTAATTTTCCATTTTAATGAGCCAGTCTTTTGTTTCTACTCCCCCACACACACACACACACACACACACACACACGCACACTGTACACTCTACACTGTATAGTTGCCATCGTCTCTAAGGCAGTGTGGGATGGGCTTGCTCGCTCTCATTGGTCAAGCTTGTGCATGCAAATTGTAGTGTGTTGCCTATTGAGCCTGTTAGAGCTGTAAGCCTGCATGAAGTAGAACTGCATCAGTGCGTGTGTGTGTGCGTACTGTATGTTTATGTGTAGGTGTATGTAAATACATGTATAAATACATATTATTAATATTTATTCAATGATAATATTTCCGTCTGCATTTTTCTGCTCCAGAATCACAGAGTGTTACTATAATTTTTGCGTGTTTGTTTGTGTGTGTCTGTGTTTGCGGGTAGCATATTTTTCATCCCCTGCCTCCATATTAAATCCTTTTAACCATATTTACACACACTCTCACACAGATTAAATTCTCACCTACTGGAACCTGTTACAGCAGCTGTTAGGTGATGCTCTCTCTCTCGCTCTCTCTCTCTCTCACACACAATGTGGATTTAAAAAAATGCTACTAAAACCTTAAAAGTTGTGTTACAATATATCACAATGTGACAATAGTTCCACCTTTGCTCATGATATCAGTCGATCACCGCCGTGACCAAGAGATTTTTCCCAGTTGAACCTAATCATGAACTTGCCTGTGCACTCTGTGTGTGTGTGTGTGTGTGTGTGTCAGTGTGTATGTGTGTGTGGGAGGAGAAGGAAAAAGCACAAGCGAAGCAATTATGACAACAATCACTGAATTTACAGTGAAGCGAGTTTACATGCCACAGCAGTGGGTGTTTAATGTCTCCCCACGATATCGACTGTCGCTCAGAAAACGGCACATTAGCCTGGATTGTTTTTTAATAGCTGATCACTGCACATTACAACCTGACCAGTGATGGAGAGAAACTGGGCCGTTAAACATGGTAACAACGTGACTTGCTCTCCCTCCTGATCACGTAATGTAACAAGTTCACACATTAGCAGCGGAGCTCTTTGCGGCCATTTCAATAATTAATGGCGGTTATTAGTGTAAACACGAGTGGGCGCAGAGCTTTATTTAATTAACCCAGGCGAACGGTGTTTGCTTCAGAGTCAGGATGTGTTGTTTACTTTTGCGGTCACCTCAACTTGAACACGCGAACACCGGCTCTGGAAAACCACTCGGCGGTGAAACGGACTCTTTCAGGATCACGATATTTCTCCCGTGTGGATTTAAAATGAAACTGTTTTTTAATGCTGTGCTGGAAGACCAGTCTTCAGAATACAAAAGAGGGAATAAATAAACAGGTACAATGTGAGTACAGGCAGAACAACACAACCTCCTGATCCCAGCATCACTTCCCTTTGGCTATTTGTGTGTGTGCGTACGTGCGTGTGTGTGTGTTGGCGGGCTGATTTGCAATGCTGAGTGCACTGAGTGGGAGGACGAGGAGGAGAGATGAGGCCGAGAGGCAGGGGCAGAGTGAGGGAGAGATGGGTTTGGGAGGAAGAGTCAGAAAAACAGTGGATGGAGAGAGAGAGAGAGAGAGAGATGGAACACATGTCAGAGCACTCCAGAGTCACACCAATCTACTGTACGCACACACACACACACACACACACACTCAAACAGTGTAGCAGTGTGCCCACGCAGGGCCATAGGTGAACGTTATTCCTCCCACTGTAATTACCTCTCTCTCTCTTCTGCTTCTCTCTGACTCTCTGTCAAACACACGGAACGCCGCCCACACACAAAACATTTTGTTTTTTTAGAAAAGAAAAATGAGTTTAGCCTCACATGCTGTCAGTTTGCACTCCGGCGTCAGGTGAACATGTGACCGGGCGAGAGTCTGGATCTCCACAGGACGGAGAATCAGTTATTTCAGGAGAGAAAACCTGACTCGGACTAATTGTGGGAGGTTTCACACGAGTGAGAAATAACTTGCCTGAGTGTTTTTCAACTGTTCTCGAGTTTGTTGAGCGAAACATTAAAAATGCTTGACTTTTCTTATAGTGTGTAGCTGTTTTCAGACATAAACTCCAGAGAATAGCCGTAGAATTTGGTCCGGACTTTTCCGTAGTTTGTCTTTCACACGTAAATAACGCAGCAGGAGATTCTCCACTTGGCTGACAAAGGCAAAGCTTGCGGTTGTAGTTGCATAGTTTCAATTGGTGGTGTCTCAGGATTTGTGCTTTTCAAATGATTACAGATTACAAACCCCTGGTTAGAACAGCTTCACTTTGCTTCCACCTCTGCTCCTGAGAGCGGCTGGTCCTTACCACAACAGGTTCCTCATCAGGTAAACATGGACATGGGTCGTTGGAGGGTGGAGAAGCTCCTGCACACCTGTTGCACCTCACTCAGACTCAGTCATATACATCCTCTACGCTCCATTAATTTTTCCAAGTGTTGCGGTTTGGTGAGATTCTCCAAAGGCTCTTTTTTGCGATGCTTTCCTCACGTACTTGCAATTCAAAGAGAATTTCATATATTTCTGCTTTTCCCTCAGCTCATCCTGAATTAATGCCCCTTTCTCTTTTTCTCACCGCCTGCCTTTATCTCACTCAGGCTCGTTATCCCTGTATTCAGACTCTTTAATTCTTTATCCAGCGAGGAGCCAAGCTTTACCACTAAGTGAGCGAAAGGACACAATAGGCTCGAAGGCGAACATGCATCACCAGAGTCCTTTAACTCAAATGTACCTCACAAATGGTCATTATAAGGTGTTCAGTCGTCATTTCATCTTTGTAGGTGCAGTATCTGTAAATGTAATGCATCCTGGCACACAGCATATTAACCTTATAAGTGAAATGAATTGAGATTGTTTATTATGTAAAAACATTTAATTTAAAAGTCTTAGAAGAATTAACTTGACCCTGAAATACCTTTCATTGTGTCTTATCTTATGTAAAATGTGCAAAATATCCTTTTACTCACAACATTAGTTTTTGTGTTTCCTTCACATCTGTAAACTCCGACTGGGTAAAATAATAACACCATTTGGTCTCCACAAACACAAAGGACCTTTTGGGATTATTTGCATCTAGAGCGGGGAAGTGGGATCCGATCACAAGTGCTCACAGGAGACACTTCAGAACACAAATCTAACACCGGGCGTTAACACGGGTACTTAGCGCGGACCACTTGTGATCGGATCTCTCAGGACAGATATTAATACCAGATCTGAACGGGGCCATGTTTTAACAGTTTGCTTTCAGAACTCCCAGACTGTGAAGAGGATGAGGTGGTGCTGCCCCTCAACAGACCCGGAGCTAATATCAACTATTTCAGTCATAAGTTAAACCGAGGGGCAGCCTAACAGGCACTTTGGAACGAATGAGGCAAAGCTGCTCCGGTGGAATCCCAGAATACAAAAAGGAAACTGTAAATGAGCAGAACAGGTTCCTTTAAAACAGGCCACATGGATCACATCCTCTGAACAGTCCCCGAGCTGTCTGCAGGCTGACGGCCTCAGTGAACACCCAGAGCTCCGTGGAGGAAACATTGAGTCCAGGCTGCGATCTCACCTCACTGACTTTGCTTCCTCTGTGTTCTGCTGCAGTTGTTCTCAGAGGCAGCGAGTGAACAGCGACAGCTCCGCGGCCGAGGCTTTCGCGCTGAACGCGGCGCCCGTGGCCAGCAAACTCACCAGGTTAGTGTGTTCAACGTGTTGTGTTGTGTGTCCAAGCTGCTGGTTGTGTAGTGAAATAAGACGTAAGCACAGAAATATACCACCCACCAGCGGCTCTCGGAGGAGTCCTGCTTCAAAAAATGATTCCCAAAATTCCTCCCACTCATCAAAGTTAAATCAAGGATTGTATTCTCAGAGTACACAGAAATATAAAAGGTTTTGTTTCCGCAATTTTTGTGACCAGAGATAGAAATCAATATGCAACTCCAAACTGCTGCACGATAAGTTTAGAAAAACAGACTGAAACTTAAAGTCAGATCCTGACCTGCCGCCACGTCCACTAATTTAAAAACGGCCTTTCACGAAGTGATGCCGCTGACACCCGAGATGAGTCTGAGCAGGTTTCTGAAGGGAAACTCAGCTCGGTGTTAAAAGGAGCTTTACACCAAGCTGCCTAATCATCACAAACACAGACTCGGCCTCAACTCTGGTCCCCACGTCACACACGCTGGTTCGGTTCCAGGAAATAACCAAAGAGGGGCAGACCCAAACAATAGACCTGAGCCTGAGGAAGCTGTGTACAGGTTGTTCTCAGTGCTTTCACTAACTCGGTTGAAGTACCTACCGAACACCAGAGAGAGAGATAATTAGATTTATTTGATGCTATAAAAACAAATTTGTCGAGCGTGTGTAACAGCAGGAGATTGACAAGATGGCAGCATCTGTATCGACCCAAGATAACTCGACCTCATGTTTGTACGGTGTGAGCAAGAGGAGATACTGTACGTGAGATATCTTTATAAACTAAGATAATCTTCGTTTGCAATCTGTGTTCTACTGACGACACCAAATGTCAGCTTGTGCCGTGGAGACAAGGTGATTCACAAGCCGCAGCTCCTGGGCACTGACACACTCTTCTGTTTTGCGTTTGCTTTCAGTGGATGATGATTTCTCCCCATTCTCACTGTTTGTCATCGTGCGTCACTGTTTTGTTTTTTTCCGCAGGGCCGGCTGCATCCATCGCTCCAACACCACTGCTGCCGATTTTAAACCGAGACTGAGGTCAGTGAACCTGCAATCAGTTTGTTTACACCGGAGTGAAGCTCTCAGCAAAGAGCTAAGTGGAGTCAGTCGTTAGGAAACACGCAGTCCGCTTAATACGGTTGGAGATGTGTGTTGGGGGTTGTTTCATTGTTGAGTCCATTGTTGGTTGTTTCTTTTGTTGATTTGTCGCTATACTTTGTTAATATAATGAGGAGCCTCCTCGAGAATTCATTCATTCAATTTATCCAGGAACTGGTGCTTATTATATATTCATTCACCCCCCCCTCCTGACTCCACTTGAGAATACAAATTACATACGTGATTATTTATACATAGAGCAGGGAGGTGGTATCCCATAATAAAGTTAAAGACAAATGATTACACTTAGCTCCTTAATCTTGCTGGTTTTGTCTAATTTAAAAGCCACAATAATCCCAAGTGAGTGAGTTAGTATTCTTTGCATAGAGCTCTTCCATAATTCCACATGCTCACAATGTAAAACAATGGTTGTGGAGCTGATGGGGGCCTATTGGAAGATTTGTAGCACATCGCCCAACCCGAATAGCTCTGTTGATTTATGATTTTTGCTAAGTAGAGATCTCCAAAGAGTTGTTGCTTTGCATGACCGGTTACTGGTTGTAAAGTCAACAGAGAGTAGACTGTTGATTACTGCAGACTGTTTGTCTCAAAGTGCTCAATGAGGTTAAAACCAAGCACAGAGCAACAGGAAGCTGGTTCACGTCTCCGTTGGCCATGTATACGATCACAGAGTCCGTGGCAGTAAAACTCTTTTTTTTTCAAAACATCCCTGCACATGAAATTTGCCAAAGAGGAGATTGACAGTATAAAGCTACTGATCCTGAGAGGAATGAGATGCATCGGGTCTGTGTAGTTTGTGTAACTTGTGTGGGGAAGAGAAACAGAAACAGGAAGTGGTTAGACAGTCTCCCTGTCTCTACAGACGAGAGCAGAGCCAGAAGACGGAAGACACCGACGGAGAGAGAGAGAAAGGTAACACACACGCATACACACACACACAAACACACACACTCACTTTGAACCCTTGTCAACTGATAAAACCCTAACCTGATTTGAACCTGAAAGGTGGGGGGGGGGACAGAGATGTAAGACAGCATCTGTTCCTCCAGACAAACGCTTTTATTCTGACACATAGCGTCCCAGCTTCTGTCTCCCCGCTCTCGCAGTGCATGCTGGGAGTCTGTGTGTGTGCGAGCCCTCGTTCCTGTCTGTCAGTGTTGCCGTGCTTTTGTTCTCCTCGGGAACACGTTCATTTTCCCCTCCGCTACCTGCGTCTGCGCTTGCATTGTCTCCAGTCGTGTCTGTCGTGGTGGTGAGTTTTTTTTTGATTCCAGCTTTGGTTGTTGTGAGCCCAGTGTAACCCAGTTTCCCTGTGCCACTGTGGGAATCAGCCCCATTCTGCAGCAACAGTCCTGCTGTGCTCCCTGAAGGAGCCAGCTGCCTCATGGGAAAGCACTGTGAACAACTCTCAGCTGTGTGGCATACACACATCAACAGTGGCATCCTTAATGATAACGACAATTATAACGTGGCTCTTGTTTTTTAATTAAGTCCATAATGTGTTAGTTAGACATCCCAGAGTTAAAGATGTAGGATTACAGCGACAGGAAACAGTTCATCCAGATTATCTGAACCAATGATTGCGCTCATTATTATTTGATTGTCCCTTAAGGCTGACAGAAGAGGCAGTGCTCCAACCCTTTGGTATTACCCTCACCTTGAAATTAGCCGTGCCCTTCTGAGTGTGGTTTTGGTGCAAAAGGTGATGGCAGAGTCCCGAACAAACGACTATCGACTGCCAATTGAAAATGCAAAGAAAATAAGGTCGTAACAAAATATTGCTTAAAATGTACAAAGAAGGACCCGTCATGCTGTGGATGAATGGGATGGCTGAGTTCCCATCATGCTTTTCTGCACCATCCACCCAAAAAAAGGCGTTTGAACTTTGTTAATGTGATGCATGCTGGACTAAACCCAATGCATGCTGGTTAAAAGTACTGTCCGAGTGTTTCCAGCGCTGCAGAACGTCGGCGTGTGACGCGATCTTAAAACCATGTTCTCCTCCAACTGCAGCACCCGGGAGCCGCCTCTGTGACGACACAACTCCGCCCTGATTGGCTGAAAGCTTCACTTGACACGCATGACCCGTCTCACATTTTTATCCGGAGAAAATCCAGTTCCATTATCTGCTGTTTATATCTCTCCGTAAAAAAAAAGGTTGTGATGTATTCGTTCTCTTTCTGGCAGTTATTTGTTTACACACTTTGTAGATCGGTTTTTAATTTTCAAGCTGTTAAAACGGCTTAGTTGTAAAAATAAGTGATGCTCTCGTAGAATGTATTTTTATCTTGTTGAGAAGGTAAACAAACTATACAAGGAACGTTTAAGGCATAAATCACATGTATGAAAGTACGTGTATGTGTATATATACTTATGTATTTCTCTATCTTTGGTATAGATAAGAGGGGTTATGTGTTTTGTTTTTTACAGTACACCTTTACAGTTATTACCTTTGTAACATTTCCCTCATATTACTTAACCCATCACTCTGTGTCTTAAGTGAAACTGTACTTTGATTTAATTGAGATGTGTAAAGACTTTAGATCGATTGTCTGATGCGCTACAGGAAGTAGAAAGGGTCATATCACATTGTCGCATGAAATCCGCCCCCAGTCAGACCGAGTCCACCTTGAACACAGCCAATAGGAAGGCCTGCCTCGTCATTGGTCGAGCCGTGGTGGTCACACTTCACTGCGATTGGCTCAGCTGTTTCAGAGCCATGAGATTGGTAATGTGATTGGTTGAGAATCAGGACAGATGCATTTCTACGAATCTGAATATCATGAAAATGTGACATATTTTCCGTCAGTTATATAAGAAAGTGCAAGTTTATAAAATACAAGACTAATTACATGTAAACAAAATGTCAAGCATCTTGATAATGATGGCCTGCAGCTGGAAAAAAAGTATTTCAAAATATTACTATATTCTATCACAAGTTTGAGTACATTTCTATTTATATCGTATAAATACAGTGTTGTATTAAAAGTTGTCTGGAAGATGGAGGATGAGTCACTTAATGTCCTCGCTGGTCGCTGAGCTCCTCATCAAAGCAAATTCATGGGAAGTTGGACTGAAGCTGGAGTCAGTGCATCGAGAACACGTCTTCAGCAAATGGACGACGACTGTCACATTCCTATCGTACCAGGCCCGTCCTGAACCAGTGACCCCAGAGGTGTCTGAACTGGGCTGAGGGGAAAGGACCTGGACCGGCGCTCGGGGGTCCAGAGTCTTCTCAGATGGGACGCCACATCGAGGTGGTCATTTGTGCTAAAGGACTGACTGCATGAACTCACTTGTCAGAAGTCGGACATTTCAGAATTTTAAATGTTATTATTTTTGAATGATCATGCATGGGAAATATTTGAATATTTAGAGATGGGCAACTGGAGTTTTATGAGCTGTTAGCCGTAAGCTTCAAAGTAAAAACTATTAATATTTCATTTCACATGTAATGAAGCTAGAACATGTCAAAGTTTTACTTTTTGGAAATAAATTACTACAACAAAGTTACTTTTCATGTTGTCAATCTTTTAGATGCACCTGTATGTGTATGGCCTGATTTAAACCCCACTGTTGACATGTTGTGTTTATTAGTGGTAATATATGCTGTGTAAGAATAATATAAATTCAATGATAAAGGTTTTAAAAGTGGATTTGAACTCCGGACTCACCTTCCGTGCCTTACTACAGGATTCAATATAAAGCAATAATACAACTGTTACCTTGGGGCTCCTTGTTATTTCAGTTTATATCCTGCACAGAGTAGCACACACTCACACAGTCACATTAAAGTTCAGCTCAGGGATTCTGGGAGTGTGGATCCCTGTCACTGATACAAAACACATGCGTCAGGTGACCCAGAATCCCTCAGTGAATCGGAAGAGGAAACTGTAAACATGGCTGCAGACCTCGTGTTAGCCTCGGCTGAACTTCACACACAACAGACGACTCCTTTCTTCTTTCTCTCTGTTTCTATTCTATTCTCCCTCATTTGCATTATTTGTTCAGAGGAACAGATTCATTCTTTCTTCCTGCCGCGCACGCAACTTCTGTTTCTCCACCTCTCCCTTTAATCCTCACGCACAATCTCCCATGAGGGTCAGACAGGTTGACGGCATAAAAACTCAAGAGCTCAACGGAGCAAGTGACGCGTGTGTCTGTTTGTGTGAGAGAGAGAGAGGAGAGACAGAAAGATGTGTCCAATTTATAAGTCTGGGAGGTCTAGGCATTGCTCCTATGTTTTCATAAATCCCTCCTCTTCCTCCTCTTCCTCCTCTTTCTCCTCTCCTGTCTCCTTAATTCCGCCCCTGGTCAAGATTCATTTAATTCCTACATTCAGGGAGTGTGTTGGGTTTTGTGGTTTGTGTGTTGTTTTTTGATTTGTCTTGCAGCCACAAAAGCTATTAGATATTTTTTGAAGTCCTTCCCCCCCTCACTCACACACACATACACACACATACATGCACACTAAGCCTAACATAACTGGATTAGGACTCAGCTATTTAGAGAGAGAAGGAGTGCGAGCGAGTATTGAGGTCAGCCTAATAAACATTCATCTCGTATCCCAGCCTGGCTTCAGCCGTACACAGTGTTTCAATGGGTTCCAGCATACTAGCGAGTGGCATGTGTTTCAGTGACATGAGCACACTGTGTCTGTCTGTCTGTCTGTCTGAGTGTGTGTGTGTGTGTGTCTGTGTGAAGTGGTGTGGATTAGGATGTCCGGTACGCTGCTGTCATGTTGCTGTTTTTGGCAGGTGGAGGATGTGGTGTGTTAAATTGAGTTGCGTTTGCACGAGGATGTTTTCAACCTGCCCACAATGGCACAGAGGGGGTGAACAAAATAATGGGAACACCTCAGTGGATCAAACAGTTGAAGCAGCTCCTCGGCCAAACATCTGAATTAGAACATTACATCCCTGCATGAAGGGGATTTAATACAGGACCCTTGTATTATACAGACTCAATTTGAACCCAGTATTCCTAATAACATAATAAAAGCAACTAAGTTTGTACCCTTTATACATTTCAGCAATATCTGTCACTTGCCATTTCTTATTTTATTCCTAGAAAGCATTTGGTTACAGTTAAGCACAATAAATGTGAGATAAGTAATTAAAACAGAGATGCTGAGCATTTCATAGCTTCAACAAGAATATGATATAATGTATAATACAATATAATATAACATAGTATTGTCGTGATGCTTCCAGGCCAGCTTGCTCTTGCTTTCCCTGATCGATAGAATTCAAGATGTGTTTAATTTGAGGAGAGGACTAATATTGTGATACACTTTGTTGTGTGTGTTTGCGTCTTGTTTTCTTTAACCTGACATCATTTCCTGTGACTACTTGTTATCTTAAGCTCAAAAGATTGTTGTTCTGTCCCTGATTTATCCGCACAAAACTCTCACACATGTTCTTAAACCACAAACTGCGTTGACATCATGACAGCTCCTCTCTAACAGCCTCTCTGTCTCTCTCCTGTCAGAGATGTTGATTGAGTGCGTGAAGAACAAGGACGTGAAGGGGGTGAGTAACAGTTTCATTAACCAATCCATCATCTTGCGTTTCGACAGTCATCCCCGACATGCATCATTTTGGCCCGAGGCTTCAGGCTATTGGAAAACTCCTGCTGCTCGGCACCACACTGCAGGCACATACAGTTTAATATAGGAGAGTGAACAAGGCACACAGAGCACAGTCAGCATGTTGGCTTCATAGGATCACACATCAGATAGTGGCCAAACAACCTGATGCATCTTCGAGAGGAAAGATGTTTCTGTTTCCGTCCAAAAAGTTGCCTCGAAACTTGCATCTTGTTTTCATTTTCAAAGCCCATCTGACCCTCCTTCACTAAAAGCTGCAGGAGCTGCACCAGAAGGGGGCGGACCTCACGGCGCTGGACCAATCGGACTGCAGCTTGTTGCACCACGCCGTCAGCACGGGGAGCAAAGACACGGTCCGCTACATCCTGGACAACGGTAACTGCAGCCAACCAGCCTCCATTGTGAATTACAGATTACCACATAAGCATATATTGATTTAATCGACCCATATATTTGATCAGACTGGATAGAGGAGGAAGATACTTTTCTTTTATTTCTTTTTAAATGTCATGGTTCCGATTGGATAGATGTGATGTCAGAGTGAAACCAGGAAAGAATAAAAGCAGCAACAATATCGCTTATCACTGGATAAATACATTTTAATATATACAATCAGCTTCCATACAGTAGCAAGGACTTAATCTTTCAACTGGCAAATAATGAGCTTTCAAAGGGGGTTAACTGTGTCTAATAGATGTTTTCAGACGGGGTTAATTGGTTAATATAAAGTTTTTTGTTTGTAATTTCATAACATGTAAGGAAGTGTATATATTGCCCCGGTCATTAGTTCATTCAACTGCCTGCTTGCTAAACATTTAGCTCCCATGGCTCCTAGACTCCAACAGAAACTAATATTAGCGTCCATGTTGCTGTTGCCTAGCAGCAGTGTTTTGCACGCTGTGTACACGACTTCACATGAAGGAAACATAAATCACATCGTCTCCGCTAAATTATCATTGCTCCCCGCTCCACTGATTGTAAGTTGACAACATGAATTCACATGTTTAATTTGATAAATCCTGTAAGAGCAGATGTTTTGACTCACGGTGTGGTGCTCCTCGTGTCTTTCAGCTCCGAACGACCTGCTGGATGTCACCGAGAAACTTCAGTAAGTGCCTTCACGGTTACTGTTGTCATCTAAACCATGCAACAATATCAAATATTCAATGTTAACTTTGAATAAATTATAAAGAGGCTTTAAAGTGCCTCTCTTAAAATAGTTTTTCTTTTTATTCTGTCACAATAAATTCAAATAGTTTCCTGGACATGGGAGAAACTCTGGCTGTGACTGCTGCAGCAGCTTTGATAGAGAGCAGCTGGGCCCCTGCTCTGTCTATATGTGCCGGGGCAGCTGAGCTAGTTAAGCACATTTTAAAGAGAATAAACATAAGACAGCAAACAGAAGCAGCGGGACGCCCGACTGTCAGTGGCGGTGGACTCCTATAGAAAACGTGAGCCACGATACCTCATGCTCACCCACTCCTTCTCTCTCTCTCTCCCTGTGTGTCCACCAGTGGGGAGACGGTCCTCCACCGGGCTGCGTCCCTGTGCCACAGGACCATCTGTCACTATCTGGTGGAAGCGGGGGCGTCACTGATGAAAACCGACCTGCAGGTAGGCTCGACCGGCGTTTAAGAAGAAAGCAGCTCCTGGGTGAGCTTCACACCGACTACACTGGTTGTTCAGCGAGGCGCAGAGTCACAGCTTAAGGCTTAATGGGATCGCTGGAGCTGGTTAAAATCTCCATCCGCCTGTGCATGGAAACTGGGCGGGTGTGGTGACCTGTAACCGGGCACCTGAGATTGGATTCCTGCTTTTATTTATTTATTTTTTTGGTGCACGATGAAGTTTTTCGAACCATCCCTAACTCCACTGGGATGGTTTATTGCAGCCAAGTGTGAAGTAGGTGATTGTGAGGGGGTTTGAGTGAGAGCATTACAAAATCTGTCCAGAAGAGAAAAAGAGATGAAGCTCAGAACATCGACATCTACTAGAACCACAGAAAGAAGTGAAAACTGCATTCATACATTTATTACAGGCATTTTACTCTGGAACTATTTCCCCGAGCTCACGTTGCTGTCCTCGGAAAAGTTTGTTTGGTTGTTCTTCTTTTTTTTTCTGTGTGTGTGTGTTTTTATGGAGAACACTCATTTGTACAGTTCGCCAAGGTCGAGCATCATTGTGGATGTGGATGAGTTGGAACACTGGACGTGACTGTGGGCCGAACAAATGAACAAGGCACAGTTTGTGTTGGGTTTTTTCCGTGGAGGTTTCAGCCGTGTAGAAAAGCTCCTGTAACTGTCTGGACTCAGCAGTGACCTAGATACAGAGAAAAGGGGGAGAGAGGGGAGGAAAGACAGTAGGGAGGGCGAGTTAGAGACAGTAGAGAGGAAAGAGAGAGACACTGAGAAAGAGACCAATGACCTGGGGAGATCAGGGTTTTAGCATTTTTCGCGCTGAGATACTCGCTCATTGTCCGGAAGCTTAATGCAAACTTGTGGCGTCAGTTGTGCTGTGCCGCTCTCTGTCTCGCTCTCTCTCTGGGAATGTCTCCAAATAAACGGCAAAGACAAATGTGCACACACACACACACACACACACACACACACACACACACTGGACCCAGCTAATTAGTGTCTGTTCTAAATCCAGTGGCCCCTTCCCCATAAACAGCCGCTTAGAATACAGTACGTGTTGTGTTCTGTTTCTTTCCAAGGACACACGCTGCGTATTTCATTTCACATTCAGCTGTTTCTCATTATCTCCGCTTTATCAGTCGGAGACAATGCTACTCCAACAACAACTGCACTTTTCAATTATCCGGGAATAAGAAATGGAAGAAGCTGCCGACACAGGCCTGTAAACTCACTATCACACAGGCAGCTGGAGCCCTAATGAAATACCTCATGTGTGTTTCCAGCGCCGAGTGGAGACTGGTCACTGTGGCAAGTGGGAGCCAGACTGGAACAAAAGTGCATTTTGTTATGAGGAGGAATCAAAGCCTGAAGGCTTAGCGTCTGACAGAATGAACAACATATTGATGCTGCTGTCGGAGGCTTAGCGGCGGCCTGAGCGCGCTCCTGGTGAGGCCGTCACAAGAGGAGCGTGTTCAGCAAGCTGCCAATCTGCCCATTAGACTTTAAGATACCTCAAATTGGACGAATCTTCTGCACCGTTTATTCAGCAGATAGGTTTTAAGTAATAAGGGGGAGTTTTAGTACGAGTAAGAACATTCACCGCTCGGCTTCAGATGTAGGGAGGCAGCCGGTGGGCTGTGCTCCTGCTTTATACTGAGATACACTTACCAAGCACTTTGTTAGGGAACCTGTACACAGGCTAATTTATGCAGTTATCCAATCAGCGGGCAGTGTGGTAACAGTGCTGTGTAGAAGTCCTGCAGATACAGGTCAGGAGCTGCAGTTAAAGTGATACAGCACTTTAAATGTGTTTTATGGAGTTTTAAACTAAATGATATGTTTTGGGATTTATTGATAGACACTTTTGATCAAGGGGTCTTTCGGTTTATTGATTTTTACCCATGTTTCCTTGTGTCTAGTTTTGTTTCCCCTCTTCCTGTCTTTGTCCTGTGATTGTCTGCACCTGTTCCTCATGTGTTTCACCTGTGTTCAATCAACCTTGGTGTCTGTTCCCTTTGTCAGTTCTGCATCGTCTATCTCTTTTATGTTTCCAGTTTAGTTTCATGTTGTTCCTAGTGTTTCCTTTGATTTTCTGTTTTATTGTGTTGCTACTAACCTAGTTTTTTAAGACTGTGCTTGCTTTTGACCCTTATTTTCTGCAAGACCCTCTGTTTTATATACCTGTTGTTTTACTATCTGTGTTTGTGTGTCTGTGAAATTGCATTTTGACATTGTTCTAAAAGAAAAACCATTAATTGCAGATTTTTTAAAAACATTTCCATCAAGTTGTGTAGTATACTCAACAGGGGCATGAAACTGATGGACTGAAGTATGGTTTGAATTTTGAGAAATTGTATCAAACCAAACAAATCTGTCTTTAGTCTGATGTGGACTGTAAATGTTGCGCTGCCGGTCAAGGAGTTTAAATAAAATAAAACCCAGATCTGTAACTGTGTCTGTTCCTGAAAGTGTCTCTGTGTCCCTTCAGGGCGACACGCCAAAGAACCGAGCAGAGAAGGCTCAAGACGCCGAGCTGGCAGCGTATCTGGAGAACAGGCAGCATTACCAGATGATACAGAGGGAGGACCAGGAGACGGCTGTTTGAAACTGTCAAACTCTCAATGAGCAGGGCAGAGATGAAGATGCTGTCGTCCTCCTCCTCCTCCTCCTCCTCCTCACCACGATGAGACTGAGGCTTCCACGTGTCATTCCAGAGTGGAGGCCCAGGAGTAGGGGTGGACCAGATCTGATCCCAACATGCGTTTACTGGAGATTATGGCAGAGATGACAAATGATGACAGTGACACGGAGCTTGTGTTGTGGAGGACGAAGAGATGTAAAGTCCTTCCTCTTCTTTTTGAGAAGCTTGGTGATAAAAAGTCTTCAAGAAAGTCCGAGCCGCTCCGACCGTGGACAGAAACTTGATAGAAACTCTTTCATCTCAAACTATCTGCCATGAATTAATGATACTGCAGCGTTTGGTCGGGCTGCACCGTCTCACTTGTCTTAGCCGAGCCTCACGAGCCTTAAAAAACCCAAACGCACCAATCAGAGTTTTTCTTTTGGGCGGAATTATGAAATGAATAGTGAGCGCAGCGAGAGACTGGATGAGTTCACTGAATATCCAACCTCTTGGGAAACTTTAGAAGAAAGTGACGGGAATATCACAGGGTCAAAACCAGAGGGGTTCATCCTCAGGGGGCCGTGAATATCCCTCACAAAGTTCAGGTGAATCAGAACCAATGTAACGGACCAAAGTGCTGACGTTTTGATACGATGGGGATGAGTTCAGGTGAAGCCATAAGGAATCATCAGGATCCCATGTATTCTGCCATAAGAAGTGAATATTGGAATGAAGCTGGTGGTTATTTCCACTGAGCATGAACCCGACCATTCTTTATCTTACCTCACCTATTCAACAATATCATTATATTGTACATACTGAATTTTGTTGACTCTGGTTGTCGACATATTGTAGAGATGATTACTATTTATGTGTGTGTGTGTGTACAGGAATCGATCAATGAGACATGTCTGATTATGGTTTTGTTCAACTTGAGCAAACTATAATTTGTTGTGCCAAACTTTAAATTGTCGTGACAGTTAAACGTGTAGTTCACAGAAATGTACAACAAAAATAACAAGGACACAGGAACTGAAATGTTCGGAAAGGACGTAGAAGTTAAATTCTGAATTGCGTGAGGATTGCAAGAAGCTTTTATATTTGGGGAATATGCAACAATTCGGTAACAACCAAATGCTTAAAGATTAAAAAACTGTTACATAGCCAAAACACTGTGGACAAAGATACATTTTATAAAACATAGTAGTGTGGATGGAGCCTGAGAGTTTTGTGTCTCTACGTGCGACAGTGTCATTCTGCTAAAGCTTCACTTCAGACAATTTCTCATCTTCTGCTGTTATTGGCGAACACACATTGAGATGCAAATGATATTTTTTATTTAAGATCGACATTTTTCAAAAAATATTTGCTTTCATTTGACAAAAGTAATTTACGGAGGTTTCTTCCTCATTGAACAAAATACCATCCAGCTCATTCCCAGTGTGTTGTCATCCATCATGTCGCCCTGCTGGTGACCAGAGCACACACACACACACACACACACACACGCCCACCCACACAGACACGTTCTGCTCCGAGATGCAAAACTCAGACGCTCTGCTCCTTTGAAAAGTAAAGCTGAGCAGCAAGTGAACCGACCTCCAACTCTTTTATAGATATGAAAAAGAATTAAAAAAAACATTCTATGCGCCCAGAGTTTTAAGGGTTTGATGATATTCCTTTTTTTTTGTACAGTGTATTATTAAAAACTTCTCTGACTTTGATTCAACACAGCAGCTGCCGAAGAAGAAACCGACTCCTCTGACCTTTTTCTTCTTTAGTTTTGCTTGTGGAATTTAGCGTTTGAACCGTGTTGGTGTTTTCAGATTAGTTTTGCTTTGACAGTAAACTCGTACATGTTCTGCATCGCAGCGATTAAAGCACGATAGGTCGTCTTTTTTTTTAATACATCTGAGGCCCATATAATATTAATGCTCTGATGTTTAGGATTCTGCTTTTTGTAAACAAGTTGTGATAAAATAAATGGTTTTAATTTTCAATTCTTTCTTTCTCTTTTTATTTCCCTCTCTGCACTTGTTTTTTCCTTCTTTGATATTTGTACGATTTGTTTTGTAGTCGCTATGAAGAGAATAAAAGAATGAAGTGTGTTTGAGAAGGTATAATGTTCTTATGCTATCATCTATATGGGATTAGACCCTATTACGTTAGCTTTTAATTATCCCTGTTTCACGATGATATAAGGTGATGACTTCCCTCGGTCTATAAAGTGCCTCAAAATAACCGATGAAAGTTGACTTTTTACCTGATTCCCCCTCGTGCTGGTGAGTCAGTGATTCAAGTGCAAATAAAAATGGTAATTGATGTCGACTGTCAGGCTGCGTTTGAAGCGCGGAGAGACACGAGCATTCTCCCTGACATCAAACATCAAGTGAATGTAAATGTTGTTTTCTTCAGAGAAACCGTGAATTGAACAAAAGTGCTTGTTTAGTTTTTATCAGGAAGCCACAACTGACAAGAACACGTGAGGCTGTGAAGTGAGATATGCATCGATTATGGTATCGATCGGGGTAGCTGTGAAGAGACACAGGACAATTAGCATCGAGCTTCCCTTCTTCCCTTTATCCCCTGTTGTATTAGGAAAATGTGAGTGAATGATTCAAAGATGTAGAAAGAAAAAGACTAAATCGTTTTGATTGCATAAACTTACAATGGTGTAGAAAGTCAATCGCCAAACCAGGGAGTAATATCTATGTAAAATCTAGTTAGACGACAGTTCTTTTGCTTCAGAAGTTGCCCTTTTCTTCTCGGTTCTTACTGTTGCAGCGTCACATTAAAAGCCAGAGTTGACTTTTATTGTGAAATACTGACTGGAACTGCAACATGGGTTTTTCAGTGACCTCAGCACCTTCACAAGACAAAACATTGACATTTCTCCATTGTCCTGACAGCAGATCAGTTTGAGATATGCCTGGAAGGAGCAGCTGTCAGGAGCCGACTTTCGACTCCTTTCGCTGTGCGGCAACAAATCAGATCACAGAACAGCCGATAAAGGCCAATTAGTGTCTCACTTATTTACTTCCACTTTGTCTTTCTGATCCAGAATCCTGTCGCCTTTTGTGTTAACCCCACATTTACATTTGCCACCGGTGACTCGCCACATCGAGCAGCGCAGAGATCACTCCGAGGTCCCTGAAGTGACCAAAGAAATGTTCTTTTTAAAGTCAGTCGTTTATTCGCAAGAAGAATTTCCTCTCTGTTCTGATCCCTAATTGGACCAACTCACCTTTAGAGGATCTTGGTTTAAATACCACTTTCCAATAGAGTTCCTAATGAGTCCATGCAGGCTTGTTACTTCACACTTCATCCAGATCGGATGTATTGATCAGGTCGTACTGTTTTCAGGACTTAATGAGCGGCTGTATTGTTTTCACTTGAAGCAAATATCCTGTTTTGCTCCTTTTCTCTTCATTGATTACTTGTGTAAGTGTTATTCTATGAGTTGTGTAGAGGTTTCACTCATTTTAACAGAGTCCAAAAAATCCATTGCTGTTTGAATGGGTCGAGTACAGACCTCTGACATTTCCCCTCTTATAATTGTCCCACTGAACTAAGCATATAGTAGTGAGTCCCCCTTGAACACTTCAAGCATTCATAACCAGACTATGGTGCAGAGAGGAGCTCGACAACTTTGTGTTCATCCTTCCTGGTTTATTGTTTTTTATTGTTTGAATTCATAAAATAATACTATGTGCCTATAGACTGTTGACGTGTGTGCCTTATATAAAGTTGAAGTTTAAATATTCAACTGCTGTTATTTCATTTAACACATTTTTTTTTAACTGACGCTACATACATGTCGAGAAATACGCAGATATTCAAATTTACCCTGTGACACATGGGTTTGAGTCCCCCATTGATCCGGCAGCACACGTCAGTGATGGAACGAGGCACAGACGCTTCATGGTTTCAGATTCTGGTTCTGCGAGAGCTCTTCATAATGCATGCCGCCCCCACCGCACTCAGTCCTGTGAAATCACTGCTCATTTTCCCATTGACGAGTGCGAGCTAAGTTCTCGTGAATAATTGAAGCGCCGGTTCCGAGGTGGTTGTGGCGTCTTTGATCAGGAGCTTGACACGCTGCCAGCTGCTCTTATGCTCATTTGCAAAGATTAATCAAACTCTATTATCTCCCGTGCAGCAGGGGGGTGGCAACTGGAGCGGCTACTTGTTACACACACGGTTAATAACACTGTGAACTGATTGGTTCAAAGGTTACTATGGAGCGGCTCATGAAAAAATTATGACTTGTGACTTATGTTTCTTGTTTAGTTCCAGAAAGTTTACCACAAAGCTGTTTGAATACCATCGAACTCTGATGCATTATCACTTTAAGATTGTTACTGTCCCTCTTTCTTCCTTCCTTGTGCTTTGCTTTGACTCTCTTGTCGTTCTCTTAAATTATGGCTCTGAGATGAAAGGAGACGCGTGAATTGATTCGGCCTCGCCTGATATGAGACAAAGATACACGATGATCAAAAGAAACAACAGACGGCGAAATGGGATTTCTTCAGCGATGCTTTTATCATTTGCAGATCTATAGAAAAACAACAAATAGCAAAGAGGGTGAAGAGATGAACTCTCAGCGGTGAAGTGAAAACCTGAAGCTTGTGCCCTGACGGCCTGAGAGGCTGCTGGGTCTCATGGAACCAAACTTTGCAGTGTGAAGTGTCTGTGTGTGTGTATGTGTGTGTGTGTGGGGTGAACGAGGCTAATGCAACCAGAGTGAACTGGTTTGGGAGACAAAAGCTGGGGATGAGGAGGTGCACGAGTGGAGAGAGGCAGGAGACCAGAGACAAGTTTCCCCCCCCGACCCGACCGCTGATACACAAGTAAGTGCTCCGCTCTCTCTCCTCTGCTCCTTGTTCACCTGAGATCCTCTGAACTGTAGCTGCTGCAGAACAAAGAGAACCAACTGATCATCAAGGCTTTTATTTTGTTTCATTAAGTTAACCCTTTAAAGAAATACCTACCAACTATCTGTGGAACAAACATCTCACAAACTATTTATCTTATCAGCCTCACAGTTGGCATGTCTCGTTGTAAATTGCCAGAGAAAGTGCACCGATGATTCTGGTCATTGAGTTGTGTGTTGTATTCTTTTTCCAGTAAGTGCTTTTGGGATGTGGGTCGATCAGTGCTGAGTGACAGCAGGTTTGCATGATCAGGTCTGGGAGGAAGGAGGGGGGGGGGAGGGGAAGACTCCAGCTGACCCAGAATGGTGAGGTGTGCTGGTGTGATTGCATTTCAGTCAGGCAGTCGCATTTATCTCCTGTGTGTTTTTGCAGATAGGTTCAGTTGTGAGGTCAGCAGTTGTCCAGCATCGTAACTTGGTCTTGTGTTTGTCGTGTGTGTTTTCTTTCTCGTGTATGATTTAGTTTAGTTGGATTTCCCAGGGTTCATTTAGTCTTTCTGTTGTTGTACCTGTTTGTTAGTACAATGCACCTGAATCATGGCAGCAACATTCCTAGAATCATTCATTACTCTTCAGCAAATATTCTTCAAAGTAAATACACAACATTTCTTAGATTGCTGTCATTTTAATATGCAGAACGTATTTACAGAGCTGTTTTTTTGTAGGTTTCATTTTCTGAAAAACACAGATTGTATAATAATCCCTGCAGATAAACCAGGTAGGATGAATCTAACATCTCTGTAGTGTTTATAAAAAGATCTGCACACAACATCCAGCACAGAAACAATAAATAAAAAGACAGAAAAATATTAGCTTTCCTAAAAGCTCTGAAAGTTTTCCGATAAATAGTTGTTTTCTTACACTCTCCACCGAGACTCATAATTACTCTTGGTTTCTGTGTTTGTGTTTTTTTACAATTAGGTGTTAAGAAGAACAGACTTAATGTGTGCGTTTTTTCAAAGGCACACATTTCAGATTCATACGAGGCTCCGTGCTGTACACTCTCACTGAGCTGCTCCTCTAACCCTGTTTTGTTTGGTGCTTATCATCTGCCCGCTGGCTTTCATTAGTCTTTATATAATTGTCCCATTTCCTCAGCCACATCCCAGCCCTTTCCCCTCATCTCAACTTTGAGATTCTGCAAGTGAAGCTCTTCTATACACACTCCACACATTCTGTATGTGGCAGAGAGGTGGCAATTTGGGGTATTGGTGTGTGTGCGTGTGTGTCGGGCTGTTCTAGCACATTTTAGGGGTTTGATTAAAAATGTTTAAATTGTGTTTTTGCTTCCTGCTGACGCAGGCAGCTTGGTTGTGTTGAATTTGGAACACATCCAGTGTGTGTGTTTGTGGTTTTGTGTGTGTGGTTCGGCAGGCAGCTGGGTGCACTGTAGAGAGAATTACATGTTATTAGTGCTTTTTTGCTCATTTGGCGACTTAACAACTGGTGAAGCAGCGACTAAAAGTAGAGAGGACATAGAAAGATAAACAGGAGTCACACACACAGAACTATTATAAAACTCAACTTATGTACAACTCAACCCTACACACACTTTATGACCTCATGGTTTTTGTTGTCCTGCCTCTCTCCATTTTCTAAGCTGGCCATCTTATCTCTAAATCAAATAATAAATAATTATAACCAACGAGAAACTCTCAATAACAAGTAAAGACCAGAGACTGTCTGCTGGGAAACAGGAGTGGTGATGTCATGAAGCGAGATTAGATCTAATGTGCGATTTCATATATCCAACAAACGATCATAAATCATCTTTGTCTCTAGGGAAGCTTTAGGTTGTGTATGTGTAGATCTTTTCAAGTTATGCAGGATGACTTCTTCATGTTACTTAAAATATGACATCATGCGATCAATATAAGCTCTTATTATTTGCAGAGATATCTTGGAAAATGTGTTTTTCCGACCATGTTTATTTTTTTGACCTTGACCTTTTATCGACCAGTTCCAAAATGTAATCACCCTCTCCACCACACACACACACACACACACACACACACACACACACACACACACACACACACACACACACACACACAGGGTAATATAAATAGAAACTGTGAGACCCAGTAGGTCTTATTATACAAGTCAATAATGTTTGTTGTTGAGTATTATTCTGTGTTTGGGTTTGAAGGGGTTGAGATCCTCTTGCAACGATTTCAGCACCCGCAAGGTCTCTGCTGTTCCAGGACCAAAGTAATATGTTTGGTTGTGAGTCAGTAGTTATATTTGCGATGGTCAGGTGTTTGTTGTTTCCTTGATTTGTCTTTTATAGAAAAGACAAATAGATTTGTTTGTTTAGTGGCTTTAGATGTGAGACAAAAAACTGAAAACATGCCTAAAACATGTCTTGTGTAAACAGGGTGTGGGTGGATGTGTGTGTTTGTGTGTGATCCCCCAAAGAAACGGTCTGTAACCTCTCTGGTATAGAGGGTCATATAAGGAGCAATAAAACAGTAATTTCCACTCGACTGCCTGTCAAAATCCCTAATTACAAAGTCAACAGAGACACACACATATACACACACACACACACACACAAGCATGCTGTGTCACCAACTCTCCAGCCCTCATACCCAACCCCCCCTCACTTCTAATGTGCTGGACAGAATCCAAACTTCAAACTCTCGGCTGGGGAGCAGAATCTGTCTTTTTCAAAGCTCTTATTAAGCAGAGCGTGTCAGATCAAAAAAAATTAACATGCCACAGAAATTCACTTTGTCACCCTTTTATTAGGAGGTGTGTGTGTGTGTGTGTGGGTGTGTGTGTGAGTGCCATTAGTTATAATCCAAGTTCTACACTACAGACAAAGCCCTCTATACTAAACTATGTAACAAGGAGATAAACCTGAATCTTCATTGGGTGTGTGTGTCTGAGAACTTAATTTACAAGCATAGCACAATAGGGTACAGACACAAGAATTGTAGATTATAACAATGAAAGTGCTGACAGGTTAAAAATCTGATCAAAGCTACACGAATGAATCATAGTGAATCGGATCATATGCTGTTTTATTGATAATTATTTACCCAGTAACAGAGTTTACAACCTGTCGTTCTCTTTGTGACAGAGTTAATCTCATTACTAATACGAGTCAGTCACTGTGATACAGAGAGAAGATGTTTAATGTGTATTTATGAAAAATACTTCCTCATTGCAGTAAATCTGAAGGGTTCAACTGATCAGACTTTAAAACCACAGAGGAAGAGATGATTAAATGGCCACTGGTTATATCCTGATTTAATGTTAGTCAGCAGAGAGGCAGGGGAACAGAATTATTTAATTTCCTTTCTCTGACAAACTAATTTCACCAGAAATAACCATCACGACCCAGAAGAAATCTTCTTCTTGTGTTTGCTTTCATGTTAATAAGAAAGTCCGAGTGTTTGGTTTCCTGTTGTGTCTTCAGGCAGATGGACCTCCAGGCGCTGACTCCGAGATCTGGAGCAGAGTGAAGTCACTCGAGGGAGTTTAGAGTTTCTCTGTGTGATGACCAGAGATATTCTCTCTGGTCGCTCCAGCCTTTCACATCCCCACAGTGACAGTGGCTTAGCGCACACAAAGAAATGCCTCATCTTTATAATCATCTGCGCTTTGTATTTTTCTTCATCCTTGAACTAAATCCCAAATGACGGACTTTTAAAAAAAGAGCTTTTTGAAATCTCAAGAATTTATCTGAGCTATTAAATAGGTACGACTGAGTAATCAACAACTAGAGTTGAAGTCCGGGGGAGAAGCTGAAATAAGATTTTAACAAAAGAGAAACTCAGGCGTCACGAGTGTCACAGATTCTGATTCAAATGTTATATATATATAATTTCCACAGTCTATATCATATACAGCATCTAGTGACAAAGCCCAGATACAAAATATGTCATGTGGAGTAAGCATTTGGCAGATGTAGGCCGAGCGTCCTTCTAGAGGTTTGATCAGCCCAGTGCAGACTCCCAGTCTGCCAGGCAGCACACAGGCAGGGTGTAAATGAGAGCAGTGTTGACACGCATTCGTATGCAGCCATATTTTTCAAAAGCTGTTATGCAAACAAATCCTCCAATGCAGGGGTCCTCTGTGAACACACAAGGACAGTGGGGGGGCTGTTCCTGGAGATAACAGGGTCCAACGATATCATTTCCAAAAGGGACATTTCTGTGATTAAAAGGTTTGGTAGGAAAACTCTCACGTTAAATTACTTTTCTATCAGCATTAGAAGGACGGCTGTCAATCGATGTATTTAGTAAGTCAGTGTTTGAGTATTATTTGAGCTTGTCCCTGAAACAAGTAGAAGATGAGGAGCTGAAACGATGAAATGACAGCACACATCGCGTGAATGTGATAAAAGGGCCCGTTTATCTGGATCCGCTCTGAACTTGAACAGGTTCCTCCTCGGGTGATGTCCCACCTTTCCACAAAATGTCACGGCAATCTGCTCGGTCGTTTTAAGAGTCCTCTTGCTGACGGCAGCAAAACGACAATGAAAACGCACACATCCCTCAGCGGAGGTAATAACACCTGCCTCTCGTCGGCTGTCAACAGCTGGGAGCAGCCATGAGCCCTGATATTTACCCTTATCTCTGAGCCATTGAGAGAGTTAATAAAAATGTTCATTTCAATGTGAGATGCGATAATGATACACGTGCACACAATACATCCGCTGCTGCAGCTCTTTACTGGAGCTGCTCCTTAATAACATCGTCAGCAACAATGAGACAGATTTGATCACTTAATTACCTTATTTCCATACATGGCCCCTGTGCACGTGTATGTGTTATACCGCTGTTAATGCATTATTAAAATATTATGTGAAATTAGCTATAAAATATTATATAATATCTTACGTTACAATATTGCACATGGATGCGTCACTTTTTATTTTATGGGCAGCATCCTTGAGGTCAGAGGTTAACAACTGGACTGTTGTTAACCTCTGACCTCAAACTAACCACTGGTCATCCCTCAACACTAGAATCAATGATGTTGACCTCTGACCTTCACTCAGAGTCTTAATAAGCGTGTTATTCATTGTCATTACCTTTGTTTTATACTGTGTTTAAAATGTACAGCAAAAATTCAGGAGTAAAATCATGCCGTGTCATTATGTCTTAGTTGTTTGACAGTTCTGTGATCAGCAACATGATTTTAAAAACCCTTGTTGCCACAGATATATATTTTCTTTATCCCCCTTGGTGCTAGTTCACTTGATCCTGGACAGGCTCGGCGTGGTGTCCTCATGGGACGCTGCTGCAGTGCTTTCCAGCTCCAGTCCCTGGACGGGCTATTAGAGCGGCAGCGCGTAATTGCAGCCCCGGTGGTGTGTGAGACATCCTCTCCATCGTGCTCCACCAGCTTCACTTCACACTGTGTTACCGACTTGGAAATGACAATAGAGAATGTTTAGTTTGAGACACTGTTTGGAAAAATCTATGTAAACTACACATACACATGTAGTTCAGAGTCCATTCTAAACCTGGCTGTTTACTTGTGTGTGTTAAAGCTCTGGGGCTCTGGAGTCCTCCTCAAGCAGTTCTACAATATACCGTCTGTGCTTTTTATATACAGCTGAAACTTTGCATCATCCTACCTGGTTTATCTCTACAATTGACATCTTTACTATTGGATGTGTACTATGTGGATATAGTTAATATGACAGTATGTTAAACAAACTCTACGAACAGATGATTAGTTTCCTCACTTTTCACACTCAAAAAGCAAAAGAAACTTTTCCACCACGCGGATCAGATCACCTCAGCCCCGAGGCGGCATGGGGGGGGATTCAGATACTAATGATGGTTAATGATGCCTGATGGAAAACTTCAAGTCTGGGATTGAAGATAAATCAGTTTTGTGGACAGAAAAAAGTGTGCTCGCTTATAGGCATCTATCTTCTGATGGTCTTTTATTTTTGTTCAATGTCGAAGTGATGCATAATCTCTGGAGATGTGTTCGCTGTGCAGCAAGGAGTATTTTGAAACATGGAAATACTATTTTGTAGGTAGCCAGTGTTCAGCAGTCCCCTGTCGGGTTGTTACGAGCACTGATGGAGGTTGTGAGTGGAGGAGATAATGATCACACACACACACACACTGACCCTGGGCTGAGGGTCAAATCCTAATGGCTCAGCAGATGTGATGCACGTGAACCTTTTGGGATGTGTGTTTCTCCAGGATGAGGGCTGCCCCCCCCGCTGCTGCTGCTGCTGCTGATGATGATAGTCGCTCTCATCCCAGACGTGGCTGGAGGGAAAAACAAAGGTAACCTTCCATTCCATCTATTTCTCTGTCACTTTTATTATTGTTATTACAAATAATAAGTCCATGTTGGGATACATACAAAATTATTTGTTTATTTTGAATACAGTGACGTCCTGCACATTGTTATATCTATTTATATACTGCCAAAGTTTGATGAATAATCAAATCAGAATCGTACTAATGGAAGCCAAGGCTGCAGAATGCTACAGAATTCCAGTATGAGGAACTATGGGATAATGATCAGGGCATTTGTTACTGGCCACAGGTTTGGTTTTTTTATCCTCTCAGTTCAACATTTTGGAGAATGTTGTTATTTTTTCCGTTGACACAAGGAGATGATGTAATGTCTGTTGAATACAGAGCCGGAGTCAGGATGTAGTTAGTCTGGTGGTTGGACAGAAATAAAACAGTGGAGGTCGGCTGCAGGGGTTTCATTGCCACATCCACCATCAGGTTCCTCAAAGAGCGACGGGTCCACAGAGGAGCGCTGCGCCAGAACATAAAAGAAACATCACAGACTGCATGAGGCTGCTCTGCATCAGGGGGACAGATCCCGACTGGGCCCCAAGTTGTTAGAGACACACACACACACACCAAGGTCTGATCAGCCTGAGGTGGCTCTGCCTTGGCAGAAGGTGTCTTGTGATTAAAAAGGCCCAAAACACCCCGATGCCCCAAAGGTACACAACTGACGATGTGGCCCTAAAGGCTGTTGGTGATCCCGGATTTCTACTGGTGGTTGGTAACTTATCATTAAACTAGTGCGAGGGACCTTCAAACGTACACAGGGGTATTCACCATCTTGTCCACAAGGATAAACAAACAAAAGTTTGCTCTGTAGAATCCTCTGGAAACTCAAAATGGACGGTCAAGCCTAAAGCAGATCATTATGAACACTAGTCAAGTATTATTGCAAAGGGACATCTTGGGGTCATGTGCGACAGCAAATGGGATCATAGACTGTAAATACAGATTCAAAAGAAAGAAGTAATTAAAACTGAATTATGACCACAGCACAGAAGGATCAAGTGAGGTTACATACAGAGAGGTTGTTGGGATGCTTGGACACAGCTCTTCTCCCTTTTCAAACTAAAGGTCGCCCTTTATTTTGTAGGGACAATCTGTGTCTATATATATGCATGTTTAGTCATGGTATGAATGGATATCTATTCAATGCATACATGTATGTTCAGTCAACATGTATTTGCATGATTATTCAATGTATGTCTACTTCGTACATTTCCTTCGACTGTTACACTTTGCTCATCATATTGATAACAATGCATGTTTCGTCCAAAACCATTTGTAAATAGACTTTTTTCTGCTCTTTAGAGAAAAACAAACCCTCCCAGTATGGGTCAGAATGCACCGACTGGCGCTATGGCAACTGTGTGCCTAGCAACGGAGACTGCGGAGCAGGATTTAGAGAGGGGTCATGTGACCAGCAGACCAACACGATGAAATGTAAAGTACCATGCAACTGGAAAAAAGACTTTGGAGGTACACACACAAACACAAACACACACACAAACAAACACAAAGAGCGAGAAAGACCTCGCTCTGTTGTTCCTCACCAGACAAACTGACAATGGAAACAATTGTGGTCAATTTTACATTGCAGCTCAGTGAATGTAGGTTATAGCAATTGAAAAGTGGAATATGGTTTCAAAAGAAGGAGGCGTTTTAATTGTGGGTAGGTGAGTTATTTAAAGGGCCCCCTGTGAATGGGAAAGGATAAGCAATTTTCATAATCACAATGGACGTAGCGTGCAGGCCAATGTGTGATGATTCCATGGTCCAAGGTCGGTTATAGCTTTTAATAAACAGCTAAGGCAGGACAGAGTGGAAAATAATACAACAATATGTCGCAAAGAAACGAATGTGAATCAAAATTTAATTTCAGAATAAGATAGAAGTTGATGGAATATGTAAAAGCTGCCTTGGATGGATTAAAGACTGATGGAAGACTTATTAAAAACTCATGTGTGAGTGTTTGGGCAAGCTTTATTAGGGCCCGAGCACTGACAGGCACTGACAGACAGTGAGGCCCTATTGAAATTGTAATTATTATTAATCAGGCAGATGAATTGGCTTTTTGAGGGCTTTCAAATGCTCAAATTCTTACAAAAATTTGCAGAAAATTTGAAAGTGGTGAAAATGTACGTGTTTGGAGGAATTTTCAATGGGCGTGGCAAAATGGCTCAATGGTGCCCCCCCCAACACTTTCACATTGGCCGATCTTCGGTTATTTTTTAGAGGACATTGATTTATGTTTGACAGATAAAAACTAACGTTGATCCACAACCTTAGAAGCATGTTATTCTCTCTCTCTCTCTCTCTCTCTCTCTCTCTCTCCCCAGCTGACTGTAAGTATCGGTTTGGGAGTTGGGGACATTGTGATCCGAGCTCCGGCTCGAGGACCCGAACGGGGACATTGAAGAGGGCTCTCTACGACGCAGAGTGTCAACAGACTATTTCCGTCTCCAAACCGTGCCAGGGAAAACCGAGGAAGCAAACAAAGGCCCGACTGACGGGTTCACAGCTGGACGTTCCTCAGTCTCCGTCGAGAAGAAGGAACTCTTTGGCCTCAGCTGCATTCACAAGCAGTTAGTGGCTGATTGGTTGTGAAGGGGGCGCTCGTGAGGTTCTCCAGAATGAATAATAGCTGTAGACCCAAAACGTGTTCTACCCTTTTTTAAATTTGCATTTGTGATATCAAGCAAAACATTACGCATTCGTATTTTAGTTTCACCCGAGTGTTTTTATGTATGTATGTATGTGGAATATAAATATTAACTCCACCATGATCAATTAGCAGCTTCTACATCAGCCTGGTTTATATCTGGATTCTTCACTTCCTTCACGTTCCTATATGAGTGATATTATATATATATATATATCTTTTTGTGTTGAGGCAGGTGTAAATAAGTATTTTAGGTCATTAAGGACTGTCTCATGAGCGCCCTCTAGGGGAATTGCAGCCAATTCCAATACAATACTGTACAACAGGAACTGTTTACTTTTAAGAAATAGAAACATCTGCCTGATCTCTGCCCAGTACTTATGATTATTGAGTTGTAACAAACATATAATCTTGTTATCTTTATTGCTTTGTGATACTTTTATATTCTTCTCTTCTTCACCCCCCCAAAAATAGAAACAAAGCAATAACTGTCAGAAGCAGTTATGGGTCTGACAGCTGGACAGTGGTCCCAACACTTAGAGATTTATAGCTTGATTCCCATTCACATATTCCTGTGCCTTCCTCAGCCACGATGAAAACATGATGAAGCGAGCGTGACCCGTAGCTTTATGACCAACCAATCGCAGCTTCTTCTAAATCGAAGGGATATTCGCGTTATTAATCTTCCTTTACACCACCCTCCACTTTAAATAATGTGAAAAATGTCGGCCTGGGGCTTTCTCAATATCTGAGCATTCACCGCCGAACCTTTAATAGAATAAATGCACGTGGGCACCCGCTCCCTGCTGGAGACGGGAGCTATTTTAATTTCCAGGGTTGTCTCAGCTCGTGTTTGCTTTGGGTCTGGAATTATCTTATTAATCTGGGATGTGACTGTAGCAGACAAACTTTTTGTTACTGTATGTTGGAGAGCTGGAGCTGATTGGGGCTCAATAAACAGCGTCTCTTTCTATAAATCTCACCACCACTGTCAACATTGCCTTAGGACCACAGCAGCTCTCCGTAATCCATTACATTTATTTTCACTTTGAATGTTGCTAATACGTTTTGACAATTTTCTTCTTCTACTGTAGCTGTAACAGAGCATTTATGTTCTGTGTATCTCTTTGATCTGGTCTCCGTATATTCTTGCTTGGTGAGTTTCTGTAACTGTGATGTCAATATTCCAACGATCACTGTTATTATTTGTTTATTATAAAAGGCTGACACATTTCTCACTGTGACGCTAAGTTCTGTCGCTTGGGATCTCGACGATACGGTGTCATGTGACTTTGAACCCGTTTTAATGACCTGATTTGCCTGTCTCTCCGCCGCACAGTCGGTCTCACACACACGTTCTACACACACCTACACACACCTAGAATCCGTCAGTCATGTCTTTGATGTAGGTGGGAGAAGAAAGCTTTCATCAATAAATAAACGGCTCCCCGTTGAAGCTTTATTCCGCTGTCTTAATATCAGCCGTCGACTCGCATCTGGGTGAGGCGCCGCTTGTGTTGTGTACACAGATGTTTGTGTACACAGATGTTTGTGACCTTTTCCCCAACTTCCTTTCTCGTGATATTCTCCTTTAAGTTCAATCTCTTGGTTGTGCTTTTGATTTTAT
The DNA here is from genome assembly GCA_038501795.1 of Pseudopleuronectes americanus. NCBI lineage: Eukaryota > Metazoa > Chordata > Actinopteri > Pleuronectiformes > Pleuronectidae > Pseudopleuronectes > Pseudopleuronectes americanus. The sequence goes on along the minus strand of CM076739.1, from coordinate 4,524,865 downwards.
ATTTTCTGTCTGTTCCTCGAGGGCTGTTCCAATGTACTCAAGACATTTCAAACGAGTGCGGTGATCACAACTGCAAAGACCACACAACAGACGCACAATCGCAACAGAAATGGATGTTGACCATGAAATGACCTGGATTACTCACTGTTGTGTTGGGGCTTTTTTGCAGTTGTGTTTTCAGCAACGCACATGTGTCTCCTCAGCAGCACAATTCTTCAAATTCAGTAGAAACAACTGCGAGTTGAACTAGTTAGACTTAGGTGGTCAAAGGTCAGGGTAACTGTGACCTCAAGACTTTTTAAATATGACAGAATCGTCAAGATGACCCTGATATGTTCTGGGCATATCTTTAGGAACAGAGGTGTGTGTGTGTGTGTGATTGACTGGTGATGACAACTGTTTGGTCCTAAATGTCCTATATGAGCAAATCCCCTTCATACATCTAGCCTATTACTATATCAGGAGAAAGATATTTTACCTCATACCTAGATATTACAGCGAATCTAAAGCTAATATAATAAGTACATGGCTTTGGAGAACTCTGCAGGCTTGCTTTCCAGCTGTGGACCTTTCCCCCCCACTCTCCACTTAAGTCCTGTCCGACTCGTCACAGCTGGTCCGGTCTAGTTTGAAGTTTGAAATTGGGACAAGTCGCTCCAGTGACTCGACTGGAACTGGTCAAATGGCAGACTCACAGGACGATGCAAGATGATGATGATGCTTTCTATGAAACGTAGAGGACGACTGTTGGACAACCCTGTGATAATTATAAAATAACAAAAAGAATATACACATGGTGCAGTGGAAGTCCAAATTCACAGCTACATACAAATACGAAAGAATGAAAGATTAAATAATTAGCGTGCAAAGAACCCTAACCCTAGCCCTAACACTGATGAGACGATGCTAATGTTAATAACAATCACATATATACCTTTTTCCCCCTTGTTTAGGGTTAGGAGTTAGGTTATATCTTTGCCACTTGTTTATAACTCATTTTTATAGTTTCACAAACTTATATCATTGCATCAAGTTTGGTTATTTACTCTACAGCCACTTTAGTTAACTTAAAATCCTATTCCACCAGTGTAATTACACACAAACACAAATTCAGCATTAAACACATGGGCCATTTTATATTCACATCCAGATTACACCTCTCCTAGATCACTGCATGTTGGCCACATTTGTTTTGGGATAGTTGGGTCTTATTTTCTGTTTTAAAAGTTGGCAACTTCCAGCTCACAGTAATTTTGTTTAGACATCAAGAAAGCTGGGCGTGCTGCATCACTGCCCACATCCATTTGCTGTCTGGGTAAGCAGAGGGTAACATCATGCATGAATGCAGTGGTAAATAAATATAATATCTACAGCTAGAAGAGAAAGGGAGATGAGGAGTTTACAGAGGAGTATCTAAGTAGTGGAACGTGACGCTGCAGGGATGAGCCCCTCGTGGAGAAGGCCTCAGAGAAAGCCTGGCAGGGAAATCACAGACTCTTCCACGATGGAGCCCCACAGGACATTTTATCTCATTTACTAATGAGCTCGGCCTTGTCAAAAAAGAATGAACCTTTGTTCTACATTTCCAGGCTCAGGATTTCAGATAAGAGCACATAGAAGACACTTAAAGTCAAAGAGGTCACTCATGTTTCGGGGGGGAGGAAGTGGTTTGTGTAAAGACAGCGCGGTCCGCCGCCTGTCAAATGGAGACGTGCTCGCAGCCCTCGCTCTGAGCCGCAGGAGCCACTGGTGGGACCCACTGGGAATGGGATCAACCATTCTGAGGTCTGGATTCCGACTGTGGATTATGTTTTATCTCACAGTCATAACACAGACTAAAATAATGGCCGCTGTGATCATTTTCCAGCGTTGGGAAGTCCTGTCTCGTGGTATTAGGAGCCTGTGTGAAGTGTCTCAGTGTCTGACTCGTCTTCCAGCTCGTGGATGTGTCACTCAAACCGGGCTCTGTGGATCACCCAGGAGTTTGAATGCATTGATAAGGAGAAAAATGCAGTTTCACGCTTGTTAAGACTCTTGGATCAGATCCTAGTGGTATAACAAAAAAAAGGACACAAGCACTCAGGCCCTTGTTTTTTTTAAATTAAAGCAAAACCGAAGGATGTCAGTCCTCCTGTGCCCTGGGTGCAGTTCAACCATTCTGCGCTTCATTCACTCATAAAGAAAGAGACATGCTGCCCCCTGAACACAAGCCTTGGCCCTGTAACCGTCATGGAGCCGACTTCCTCCATCCCCAGTGTGTGATTCCGCGGGGTCAGAGTTGGTGTGTCTGCTGAGATGAAGGAGCACTTTCCTCTGCTCATCTCATCACCACTTCAGACTGAATTTATGCTGCTGAAGTCGTCATGTCTCTGGGGTCTGGTCCATTCGCTCACACAGGTTCGCCCGTTTCAATTAACACTTGAGGAGACTTTAGCCTGTGTGGCTCCGATCTGAGATATTAATAATACATTTTGTTTGTACAGCCGCCTCAAAATCTTTTAGAAACACTTTACATAGGATGAAAAAACAGAATAAATAATGCACTTTATGGCTCAACCACTTTGACATGAAATCTGCTTTTTTGGGTCATTTTGTCTTTTGTGTTTTGAATTTGACAGTTGACAGTGAAATCAGAGACTCAGAGATTTCCTTTGGGAGGAAATCCAACTGTGGATGTCAGGGTTATTAGGATAATAATAGGGTGAGGTGACTGTATTATGCGAATATATGTGACTTTAGAACAGATTAATACGTGATAAAAATATAATTGTAGTAGTCAGAACATAAGTGTGTGTGTATTATGGAAATTACACACTTTTGGTTTATGATTAGTACACTGACATGTGTTTAAGATGGTGTGTGTGTTACCATTTCCCGTTCCTGCTGATGGGTATTCCTCTTCATATTAAGACAGTTACACCTTTGCCATGGCAACGCACCGCCTCTCCACGTCTCCCTGAGCGAGTGACTCCTAAATACCAGCGACTGCCATTTTCTTAAATCTTGTTTTACAACCGTGTGCGATGCAGTTGTTTGTGTCTGTTCAGGTCACGGTGTGAAAGACGGTGTGTTCCACTCTGACCAGGACAAGACGACCCAGTCACTTTCTGAAATGATAATAACATCTAATAATAGAATCTGTGATCGACTCTGAGCTTCTCGTCCATGTGGCTCATTTCTCCGACTCCTGACGGCTTGCCTCTCCAGATCTAGGTCAGCTCTCATGTTCTGATCTCCGTGTTCCATTCCACTGGAATCGACATTCGGGATAAATGATATGTGGAGCTTCTATCTGTGTTGCCGTGGTTACCGCCTGACGTCGGCTGCACAGCGCCAGTGGGAGGGGCTATCTCCGGTCCCAAACTGATGCTCAGTTAAATAGATAAAACTCTATTAGAAATCCACTGAGCAGAATGAGGTGCGTTCTCTGATTTAGACACATCAGCAGGATTTTGTGCCCTCACAACTATTTTGAAACTTTCCCAAGTGGGATTTTACAAGAATATTGGGATAGTGATTGAACCTGTGGATGAAAACATACCAGACACCGATAAGAGTCTTTAAATTACTTCACCTTTAGAAGACCTGGGTTTATTTTCAGTGCTTGTGCCCTTGTGAACCACATAATGTAGTTTTCTATCTCGCTAACATGTCCTGGAGGAGCAGACTATTATTTTTTTCACCTTTACTCACTATATCCATTGCACCTGTAAAAATCCAATTTGTTTTTTTCATTATAAAAACCACCAACAGGCTTAAGAAAGCATTTTTTCAAAGTTGAAAATGCAAATGCAGGTTGTTAATGTGAAGTTACAATTGTAAAGCTGATATTACATCAAGTAATATGGGCCAACAATTTGTTTTTCTTTCATTTTTGCTCTGCAACTCTTCCAAAAAGTTTCTGTACTTATTTCTATAAATAGACACATCGCTGTCCTTGCATTTCCTGAGTAAGGACAGTTCCTAAGTATATATATATAATATAATAACATATAAAATGTCCAACTGCTTTGAGTAACTCCCCTGAATGATGTGTTCTTATGAACCATGCATGAGGTGGGCAGCAACACACAGGGCACACTCCTTCAACAGCAGGTGTTTATTAGCATTACAGTTTATTATCAACACAAGCAGCTTCTGATTTATCTTTAGAACGTTTCATTTAAAAAGTCATACGAGCCGTGGACTGTGCCAGGCGATGTTCCCGTGTCAGCTTTCGAAAAAGGGTTGTGTTACATTAAATACATACATACAATATAAGAGAATGTACAAACAGCCATAAAAGCATTATACAGACAAAATAAACCACCAGATGGGGGGTTTCCCCAAAAGCCACCACAGGAAACTGAAGCGAGGAGAGGACTTGTGTTCGCACTTATCGGTTTAAAGAGTAAATCAACTGCGACCCATAAAAACTGTAGTAAACCGCTGATTCGCTGTTTTATGACCCACGTGGGAAATAAACAAATTCTTTTTACCCAAAGTGCTGGAGTTAAGTTTGTGTTGGAGCAACATGCTACCACTGTTACATAATTGAGCTGTTTTTTTGGAGTTGTAAGATAAAATGCATGACTATATTTAATTTCACATTTTTGTATTCTTGGCCGTTTTAAAGTCAACCTGGGTAAAGTTTGTGTTTTTGGCCTTACCTCAAATACACAGCGTTGTATTAGTTTAAAAGTTTTAAAACTTCTAATGTCAATGGTTTTTCATTGTTTCTATTCCCCCCCCCCATACCAAACACAGCTAAACTCAGAAATAACCCACATTTTAATTATGTAACAATTCATAAGCACAACATGTTTAATATTGTATGGTTTTAAAAGAGGCCTACTTTCTCAACCAGCTTCAGAAAGCAGTCCCCCAGTATATTCTCCCAACGGTCTGTTCCTCACTCTGTGGTCCATCTCATCTCAAACCATCAATCTCCCACTGGGTTCCGTCCCCGTCCCCACACACACACACAAAGATTCACTGTCGATATCAGGCCGAGCTACAAATTTCAAGTCGTGAATTTCTTTCCTCTTGTTGTTTTTCTTTGCAGCACTTTGCCCACTAAGTACCAATTCACTCCTCCACACTCTTCAACTCGAGAAGCGTCCGCTACTCGAACTCACGGTGTTTGATTGTGATGGACATTTCTTAGATTAGCTGACCTTCATATGAATTGGATCAGTTCTTGGAATGACTAGAAACACTAAAGTAATTGAAAGGGAGTGTTTGTCGATAACCTTTCCAGGTGACCGCCTCATAAACTGGTGAAGAAATTCCCCGTAGTGTAGCAAACAGTTGATACAAAATAAATGCCACACTTTTCATTATTCTGCTTGGAAATGTTCATTGTGAAAGCCCCAAACACCTACTGCTACTTCATCGTGTTGATTTACACTTTAAAGAGTCCTCCCGCTCGTGGCCTGTGAGTCGTGGGGCTCTGGCAGCGCAGCTCTTTAGATTTAAAGCATTTACAGTACATATACAATTGCTGCCAACATAAAGGAAACATCACAGAGACCTTTGTGTGTCACCGTTTCCTTTAGTTTGGTATGACAGGTTTCCAGCTCCCGGATAAAAACATTGAAAGCAGGGGGGTGTACTCTTCACGGAAAATTGTACCAGTTTGCTTTTCAACATGAGAAAAGGTTTAAATGATGCCACTGTGTTTTAATAGCAATAAATTGAGCCCCCCCCCAAAAAAACTACAATTCACAATGTCTTTAGATCACTATAAAGTACATGCTCTGTACATTGGGAGGTATATACTTCATATACTCTGAAAGAAGACAAGGACCACGTCGCATCCCCCTGGAATGATTCAGTATGTGATATATTTAGAGCAAATATTCAGAATGATCGTGTATTTACAGAAATGTGCTTTATATTGATGTTTGAACATATGGAGGTGTTTTTTAAACTAGTGACTTGTTACTATCTATTGTATTTTACATTACATCGAGTTTTACTTAGAGATCTTAAGAAAATGCTAAACCAGTGTCTTACTGTAAACTACCAAATTAAAAGAAACACCATGCAATGTAGTTTTCTCCGGATGTTTCCTTTAGTTTGGGTTTTTGAGAAAAATGTCATTTTGCGCTTGCATGACATTGTTCCATCAGGGAAAATACATTCTGTGGGATTTCTCTTGGAAAGAAGATGGAACCCGTCACCAGCGATCATCACTGTGTATCCAGACGATCTTCTGAAACAAGATGTCCTGGTTCTTCATCGTCCTCTGAGACAGTGTGAGCTACCCTGAGCTGTGCGTTGGCTTGTTACTGGCCACTGCACACAACAGTGGAAAACCTTTTCTCAACCTTTTAAGCTTTTCTTCCTCTTAATTAATACTTAGGAGGACAAAAAAAAAGGTGTTCACTCAAAACTGCACTTAAAACTTGAAATTAAAAGTTCTGGCCACTGGTTCTCTAACCTGTTATAATACTGTGCTTTCAAATGAATGAAACTCACTTTAGTTTATCTTGGAAGCAGATGTCTATGGATGGTTTCTGCTACTTTCACCCACTGGGCCAGACTATATTTAAATGCACACCAATATTCCTATATTAACCAGATAATAAGCAATAATTGTGGAACATTCTATTGGCAACTCATGTTAACTCCACAATAGAAATGATGTCTTATCCTGAGTACTATAATATAATAGTCGGAATATTGATGTACACATAGTCAATGCCTCCTGTTTCTCCACATAGCAGATATACACTCAGCGTGCACTTTATTAGGAACACCTGTTCACCTCTTAATTCATGCAATTGTGAATCCAGTGGAACTTTAGTATAGATGATGATTCCTCAAAGGAAACCTTCCAATAGCTTGTGGGAAAGTGTGTGGTGTTCCCAATATGTGCTCACTGAGTGTATATGTATTTTAAAAAATGTGTAGTGATATTTAAAAGATAATTGCGTTTTGAAAATGTACTTTCATTGACATAAACACATTTGTAAAATCTTAGCATCGCTCAGCCTCGGTTTTTCCTGTTTTCTTTACACAAACATAAAATAACCACATTATAACACCACGAAACTGGTTGATCAGAGAATGTCCTCAGGGTTTTAGTGCAGTCGTTGAATACTGAGAGAACATTAACATCCGGTACCCATCTGTAGCCGTGAGCTCCTGGTGGTGGCGTGTGATGACAGACCGATAGAGCTGGCGAGGGCTTGTTGGAAGTGTCCCGCGATTGGTTTCCGCTGGGAGAAAAAAGCTCGATCACAGTTATTAGACTTTATTGTGCAGCCACAGGTTGAAAGCACCTCCTGTTCCCTGTGGGTCGGACTCTGGGCCGGATCCGGTGCCACCACACCACCACCAACCTCCTCCCCTCCTCCCGGGGCTCCCAGGGATAAGTGGTGTTATGGATGCTCTCCAGCTGAGAGTTACACTGGCAAACCACAGGAATTAAAAAGTTCAGCTTTTTTCTGAACAGACCAGTACCGCACTGGGTGAAAGAGAGCTGGTGAGAAATGGAGGCAGAGATGCTGTAGCTTGGTCCCTTCATGAACAGAACTTAAACTACTAGACCACGAGGATGACCTGTCTTCTTTTCAACTGATCCATGAGTGTTTCCATTACCTTTGTGGTAGAGTTTGAAAATATTGATTGGTAATGGTTATATTCATGACTGAATCCCAGTGTTCCCAGCAGTTTCTAGGGTAAATGTTTGGCCCCTTTGTCAGCTCCACCCCAGTTTGATAATGTAGGTTAATAGGATGGATGGAGGTTCTCGTGAATTCTTTGCCTGGTGAAGCTCTCACTCCTTCTGTCAGTAGGAAGCAGCGAGGCAGTCACTTCCAATTTCTTTAAACTCTGCTGTCAACGATTCACATTGTCAATTAAGAATATGAACTAACCCACCGGCGACCCCCCCCCCTCCCCCCTTGTGTCTGTCTGAGCTATTTGTCCTCGTGAAGTCCCTGAAAGACAAAGGACAGCCGCTCACTTTCCTTCTCCGTCAACACTACAAGATTTATTCTCACCGTGAAAAACACAATAAAAGAAAACGCTGCCTTTCATGACAGATCTGAAGAACCTGGATAAGCACCAGGAAAACAAATAAACGTGCAAAGTAAGTGAGGAGGAACAAACAACTTTGATGATAGAAGAATTAAGTCAGTAATGAGCCTCAGTTCTTACTTGAATATATAATAATAACAATAATAATACTGGTAATAATCCTTTATTTCTGTGACGCTTTTGAAAACCAAAACTACAAGGTGCTTCGAGAACAGAGATATTTAGCCATGCGTGTTGCAACTGGAAAGGAGTAACACTGTATTTTCTGTTGAGCGAGCATGAGAAACTGTTTCAGGCATTTGACTAGAGGTGCTCCGGACATGCAAATTAAAGAAAGGGAAGTGAACACGCTGCTAAATTCAGAACCAGCTGATGGACCTGGCAACGTACAACATGAAATCACTGAGCTGCGAAGCTGCAACGAGCTCAGAGCTACAACAGCCTCCCACCGCTTGAGCTCCGTAAGCGTCCTGAGGATTATTCCACTTACACGAAGTCTGCATCTCTGTTTGGGACAAAATGCTGCTCGTCAAAGAGTCCCAGCCGTCGTATTACACAGGCTAGTGTGATGTATGTGTTCAAATTAAAAAATTAAATGGCCCCTTGATAGGAAAAAGGTTCCCGTCCCTGACATGCACAGTGAAAAGTGAGCTTAATGATTGGATAAAAGCTGGAAAGCCACAGAAAACCGGCACCAGAGTCGTCTCCAATGGTTCAAAGTACCAGACAGTATCCCCACGACAAAAAACAGAGAGAAAGCAGAGCTGAGATTAAGGAAATGAGTTTACTTCAATCTTGCAGTTACCTTGTTTTACCATCTGCAAATTGCCAATGTTAGTGAACATTTCAAACAAGAGGGAGAGAATGATGATTTTTAATCTACTGATGAAATTACTAGTTGTATTTTCGCTCAGAAACGTTCCAGAGTAATTTTTCCGATCATCCACAAAGCAGAAACTTTGCATGACAAATGTAAACACAGCCAGAGAGAGAGAGAGAGCCGGAGACACACACAGTGACATGAGGTGGAGTAGAGCATGAGGAGTGATGATTAATTGAGGAGATAGGGAAGGGAACAGAGCGAATTACCCGAAAGCTTTTCAAATGTCCGTGCCGACTCTCTGAGAACAACTGATAATAAAGGGAATTGTTTCCACTTCATAACGTCTCTGCTGCGTCCACGTCCTCGATCATAGCACAGAGCATGATGTTGCTCAAGTTTACATTTTGATTTGAAATATTCCCATAACCGTCCTCCGACTCTTCAATAAGTGTTGGTAGAGAAACACCTTGTTCCCTGTGGAATGCCACACAGATCAAGGAAGACACTTATACAGTTGCCTTATCCAGGAGTTGCTGAGTGCTCTTGGGATGAGAAAGTGAGAGCTACACCACAGAGGGATACCCAGTGTTTAGATTTAATAGGGCACTGTTAAACAAGCTCAGGACCCTTGAGAATAAACAGTAGAGTCAGCATATTGGACATCTTGTCCATACAACCGCACCTCTAATGAAGCCACTGGGTTACTGCAGTACGACCTTATGTTTGGGCGTGAGGCAGGTTTGCCTGTGAATCTACAGAGAAACTTTTCTCAACAGACACGAGGAATTGTTTATGAACTTGCAGAATCCATTGGTGCCAAGCAGGCATCAAGGTAACAAGCAGATAAATGACCACAGGGTTTGTTTCTCACAGCTATTGTCTGGAGACAAACCCTTGATTCAGAAGTTGGGACTTCAAGAGAACAAGGTGGCTTTAATTTCTACTTCCCTGTTTTTTTTACCTGAGACCAAAAGATATACGCTTTAGTGTAGACACGTTTTTTAATTAAGCAATCCAATGACTTCAACTCAACCAAGTAGCTACTGATACTGGTATTAAAAAACAACACTAAAACTTTTTGTCTTTCTTGTCTTGTCGCAATGCTGATCATGGAACGCCTTCGTAGACTAAACTGAAATGAGACAGAGCTATGAACAGACCCATCAAAGTTTACCTCAGGCCTCCGGGACGCAGAGCAGATCCTCTGCCTGTTATTGCGCCTACAAGACGGAGAGCTCTTCAGTAAGAAGAAAATCACTTCAGACAAACATACAAATGAGTGAGAGGGAGTAATGAAGTATCGGAGGAAGCACAGGATGAGGAATCTGAGACGGGAGGATAATGAAAGACTCCGAAGATGACAGAAAATGAGATGTGGTACGATCTGTCTGTCAGGACTCCAGGGAATAGAGTGGATGAAGATGTGTCGGAACCATTTAGGATCTGGTTGTTGCACAGGGTGAGAAGACCGGCCGATCAGAGGTGACTGAGTCAGATGGGATTCAATATATTGAAGAGGAAGCAGCAACGTAATCTATTGAGACAAGTGGAGAACCGGAGTGATAAGAGAGGAGTGAGAGTCCAAAAGAACTGCTCAGTACAAGGAGACTCAGAAACTGAGATAAGACTGTTAATTTGAGCTCCACTTGGTTAGTTAAGGCTAATATCTGTACCATCCTCCTCCAGTGTGCATGTGCAAGTGGAATACTGAACCCAAACTGTCCCTGATGACGTACCATCGGTGGGAGTGTACTCCTGCTTGTGTGTACTTGTACAAATATCTTTGCGAGGACTATTTGAAGCTTGAGGGATAAAGGTTCAGTGTGTAGGATTCTACGCAGGAAGTGAATATCAAATAATCCTAGGGATGTTTTCACAAGTGTGTTTCATCTAAATTGTACAAATTGTTGTTTGTTTTACCCTTGAAGTGGCATTTTATAATTGAATAATTTATATTAACACAGGGAGGCCTATTTCACTTAATTCTCCACACTGAACCTTCAAGACTTGGTTTTCAGGATAGTGTCAGAAATAGGTTTTAGATAGGATTATGTTATGACCATAGAGATCCCATGGAGATCCAAGTCGCAGGTTCCCCAGCTAATCTGGAGCAAGTGGTTGAACCTGGGATCTCCCTCAGCTGGTGGTAATCACCTGGAGGCTGGAGGCTTCATAAGGAGGTCGGGTTTCCTTGTTCTGCTTGTTTGCTGTCAGAGGATCAACACCTTCAGTTGGTCCTCTGAGTTTGTGTTGTTGGTTTTGTGTTGTTGTTTTTGATTATCCTAAGAATTTGTCATGTGCCTGCTTTTATTTTCATTACCCTCTCTCTTTTATTCTATTTTTTTTTGTTTTTGTGTTGTACGTAAATATATAGAGATGCTGTTCAAGTGCATGTGTGAAAGGCTAAGTGTAAAGTAAAACATGTTGAGGTAACTAAGACTAGATAAACTCTATATAAATGTATACTTTTATAAATGCAGTTAATTTACAATTGTCTAGCATATCACGTCCATCCAGTGCAGACCGGCTGCTGCAGTCTCCTCATTTTAAAACTAATTCCGTCAGACTGTGGATTCAACCAACATTTGAAGTTCATTTTAATTAGCGAGCTGGTGACGGCCGATAAAATCTGCCAGCAACACTGGTCATTACAGCCGGGGAGGTGTCTGCTGTCAGGCTGCTGGGGAGAGAGACTCTGCTAGTTCTGGTCTTCACTTCACTCTGTCTGAAGAGATTCAAAAGTTTTAGAATAATGGAGTTCTAAAGTGGGAGAGATGGTAGATTAGTGTTTTTCCTATTCATTATTCCATTTTCTTTTTTATATGATCTCCAGTTTTAATTGTTGGCTTTCTCTCGGTCCTTCAGACACGGCCGACAGGAAACACTGAATTATAAACTATCCTCACACAAGCCTGTTATAAAAAATGTTTCACTGTTAAATGGAACCAGATTTCCAAAATCAACATATATAAGCTGCAGATCATTGCCTGTCACAGAATTTAAGCTACGACTGTGTGTTTCTGGCTGAACTTCAAACTATAAGTGCTAGTTTTATGCACACACGTTTGTATATTTTGTAACTTTGTATTTATTCACAAGAGATATTGATTTTCATGCCCATATAGAAGGCTGTGAGTCACCTCCCACTGACTACTTGCAGACCCACTTATGGAACCTCAGCGTCCCAAAATAGCTCCTCCTACTGGGCAACACTGCTCTAGAGTCCTGTCCACTCAACGTCTGTGTGTGAACTCCAGTAAAAACGTCCCTACTCCATCTCGCCCTATTTAAAACAGCGACAGCAAAACATTAAAGACCACTATGAGCCGTTATCACTCTAATTTGTGGAAGGAAAAGCTGCCAACACTAAACACACTGAGGTGTAAAGAGTTGCTGAAATGTGTAATGATTCCTGCTGCTTTGACCCTGTGGGGAGCAGAGTAAAGACACAAAGCTACATGAACACAACTTGGTGTGAAGCTTTAACTTGACAGCTGCTTGATGTAGCAGTTGTACGTTTATTTTTCAGAGCAGCACGATCTTACACAGTGTCCAAAACATCCTCACTTAACTGGGAACAGCAGTGATACTAGGGTCGCTCCTCCCTTTGCGTTACACAAGACTTTGAAAACTTTCCTCTGATCGTGTCTCAGGACCAGATGCAAAGCGAGTTTGAAGTAAAGCTCCGGCCAGACGGGCCACATTATGTTTGCTTTGAGGTTCTGAGGTTCACATCATCTCCGCAGATTTGTCTCACACACACTCGTGTTCTGTCACATCACAAAGATTCTGCTGGATTCACTGAACTCCCTGTCACTCTTCATGAGACGGAGAAGTAGCCATTAGAAGATGGTGAACTGTGGCCATGAAGGAATGAACATGGTCTGCAACAATACTCAACAAGACTTCATACAGTTGCACCACTGCAACCTGATCGGCTGATTATCTCCCAGTATTCCCAGTAAAGCGCTGGGTGCGAGCATGCCCCCATGTTTTAGTCACTCCTCTTCTGTCCCAGCATGCATGAGCGGAATGTCATCATTTTCTTCCTTGCACCGTTTCTCTCATCAGTCTGAGCTGTAGGTGCTCGACTACTCCCCTGACGAGCTGCTGAGCCACGCTAAGCCGACACCAGTCCCATTATACGCAGCACCCCGACCCGAGTCCTGCTGAGTCATGGGAGACTTCTCAGCACTTTGGCTGACTTTTCGGATGGGCCTTACTACAAATCTGCGTTGAGCGCAAATAATGCCAGTGTCCTTAAAAATCCTGAGCTCCCAAAACCTGACATGCCCTCATCGTTTATACAAATAACGAACGATGTGAGAACAAAAACCAAAACACAGATCGTTCATTGTGAAATATCAGACGGTAGTGTCATTAAGCCAATAGAACAGTTTATAATATCCTGATAACTCGTCTCCCTTTTGGTTGTTAGGAATAGAGAGCAGGACTAAATGACTAAATTCCTCTGAATCTATTCCGTGTCCTACTTTTCTCCCACGAGCTCGTAATTTTCTTGACTTCCTTCCTCCTCGTCTCTTTCTCCCATCCTCCCGCCTGTCATTTCATGCCACACAGATGTTTTCTATTCGGCATGTCTGGAAAATTGATCGACACAATAATCAGCTTTTCTTGTTTTTGAACTGAAAGCTGTGAAATGGAAAATTGTTGAGAATGGAAAACCATTTTTTCAGCTCCAAAAAAACTAAATCAAAGCAAACCAACACATTTAGTTTAATGAATTGTTTTCATCATTGGAGTAATATTTAATATTTGTAGCTCTGTATCAAACAAGTTCACTGAACTGGGGTGTGAAATAAAATAAACTGGTGAAAACTGCAGCATCATTCTTCACCAGTTATCAAGCTCCCATCCATTAGTTTACACCCGTCATCTACCTTTTGATTTTTCTTCTTCTCCTCTATGCCCATAAGATTCATTACTGGTGATACTGGGCTTCCACAGCATGGGGTCATTAGCTTATGATACTGTGCAGTGTGTAAAACGAGTTGCTGTCACCACAGTGTGAGTACGAGCAGCCTGTGCCGCGGTGGGACCAGTCTGAGTCCGTGCAGCTAACTGGCAGAAGCTTGTTAACACGCGTCTCCGTACTGATTGGCTGACTGGGACAGACTGTAGCTGTGATTATGTCTGTGGCCGCCGCTCTGCTGTTCTGACAGCTCAGCGGAGACACGCAGATTTTTAATTGGTGGCCAAGCTGTGCCCGAACACAGCTGGAATTTGTTCTACGGCGTTGGGTTCTGTGCAGGTGAAAGAACGCCTGGTGCACGGGCTCAATTTACTGGCAGTTAGTTTGTGGAATACATCGTGATTTCACATCCCCTGCAGGTGTCCCTATCCAGTGAGTTGTGCCACCAATCCATTTTTCTATTTCCATTTTTGCAGAGTTTATCCATCCATCCATATCATCTACATTTCTATTCTTCCTACAAAATATGTTGTAGACCTCCACTCGTCATATTTATTTATTTATTGCTATTAATTCAATTAGATGTTTGCCCTTTTGTGACTGTTTACCCAGTCCCATCCATTAATTCATCTATAACTCGTATGTACATCCAAGTTAACCAGCAAGACCACTTCCTAGGCCGTGCATATTGCCATGTATCATGTATGTATCCATCCCTCCATCCATCTGTTTGTTTTTCCTCCATTTTCTCATCCCTCTGCTCACATAAACCGCTATTCGCCCGCTGCAATTATTTTCCCTCTGTCTGTGAAACTATGATTCCTCCCAGAGTGTGATTTGTTCCAACTAACTGGAAGCTGAGCAGCTTATAACCTCCCTGGTCTGCACTCACATTACACTCTGAGTCCATAGGAACCAACTGGGATGACTGGCATTCATTTGCATGATACACAATGGTTGCTCATCCCCAGCAAACTGATGTGTGCTTTCTGTGGAAGGAACCTTGTGCTAAACTCCATTTCTCCATCCATTTCTCTCCTCGGCTCTCTTTCACTCACCTGTCAGCAGTCTTTCCTCTTTCCCCCCCCGTTCTTCCCCTCATCCATCCCACCCTCAGTCTTCTCCCTCCATCTCATCTTGTACCTATGTTTTTATACTGGCACAGCAGCAGGTTCTTGAAAGTCTTCTTGAATGTGGCGTTGCACAGTGCGTAACAAGCCGGGTTGATCGTGGAGTTGACGTAACAGAGCCAGTAGCCGATCGCCCACACCGTGTCGGGGACGCAGGACTGGCAGAAGGTGGAGATCAGCACCATCACGTTGTATGGCGTCCATGTGATGATGAAAGCCAGCAGGATGGCAAAGATAGTCTTGGTCACCTTTAGAGACGGAGAGGAAGAGTGAGGAGAACAGAACAAAGACTTAATTTCACTGCAGGGGTATGAATCTATTTGCGGATAACCCCAGAATAAACTTGTTGGCGGTAGTTAGTCAATGAGTGAGCACTGTGCCTGACGTCTTACAGTCTATTATTATTATTATTATTCACTTAACACACTGCTTCTCTCCACCTTGTAGAATAAGCTCCTCACCCAGCTACAAAGGGAATGGTTAATGATGTGATTATCGTCTTTGAAGCTGGTGTTGCTCATTCTCTTTCTTGTCATTGATCACTTTCTTCTCTGCTGGTGAAGACGCACAGAACACAGTGAGCACAGCCCCGTGTGGTCCACTGAGTCTCTGTAAACACCTGAAGAGATGTTTCCTTCAGGTTCTATATGTGATACACTTTGAAGTTATTGTAACTCCCACTTTCAGGCTTTAATTCTGCAGTTTGCTGTTTATTTAGTCTCAAAATGTGCTTGTGTAAAAACATGCAACACCATTTGATGATCATGGAGAGGCCTGGAATGGGCGTGTTCAAAGTGACTAATCAGAGGAGGGGAGCATCAGCCATTATCCCTGTCTCCAAAGTCGCATTAATTCAACTTGACTGTTGGGTGTTGTTGAGCAGTTGCGAGTGTGTAGGGAAGGAACAGGCTTGTGCTCACGTTCGTGCACGTGGAGCAGAAATGATTTCTACCCAGAGAGCATGCCTTTACACGCTCAGATACTGTTCTGTGCACGTGGAGAGTAGAAATGCTCCCCTCCTGAGTATGGTTTGGAACCGGCAGATACTATTGTGTAGCACTGTTGTCAACAAAGGTGATTGAAACCAAAGTAAATGGTAGAGGTGCGACAAATATAAATATACAATAATAGATCTTATTCTGCGGGCGATTGCTACATGATCAGTAAACCAGTGAGGTGCTGGTGAGGGCGAGGTGGAGGCTGCGTGGTCACATTCATCTCTTCTGTCTCGCTGTCTGGACCTGCAGAGCTCTGTTGTACATATTCATAACATTTAGAAAAACTGCCAGAGTCTCCCCCCCAGCAGCCGCTCAACAAGTTGACTTTTTTTTTAAGTAGAACGCTTCAATTTATTCAAGGCAAAGTTAAATATGCCAAGTGACTCTCACAGCACAAGTCAGGCACTTAATCTTAAGTGCCTGACTTTTGCAGAAACACTAAGTGAATGCTCATTAATTGTTATTGGTGGGACTGTGTGTTTAAAATGCAGACGGTTGAATTCTCATGAAACAGGACTTCTTTTAATGAATGCATGAAATTTAAAGTCGGTTCCAAGTCTGGTCCGGGATAATGATTAAGATTGTTGATTTAGTAAAATCCCCCCAAAATACAAATATCCTCTCTTTAGCTGCTGAGGATTTGAATGCGACCCGTGGAGACTTTCAAAACATGGCCAGTGAGCCAGAAGGAAATTTCATGAATGTCTAAAACAAAGGGGAATGGTTGAGGATGCATGCTGTTGTTTAAAAGTCTCAGCGGAACGTTTGTCAATCTGAGCCGTAATTAAGTGGAATGACTGCCACTCGTCTCAGGAACCAGCTGCGTGGTGCGATCCACAGTCGGGTGGACCGGGTCCCACCTGTACAGCAGCAGCAGATGCTGGAATGCAGGGACGCTCCTCTCAGCTGTCCCTGTTCTAATGATGAATGACATCACTCTGCTCTGTCTGTCTGATCAGTAAAGATGGAACCTGAGTACCGCTGCAGGCCGCGTCCATCATCCCCTCGTCAGACTTTAGAGGAACATGATTTCTATTTTTAGGGATCGTTTGAATGCAACAGAGTAAACTCGTGAATTAAAGCCACAGCAATATAAACAATAGAAGTACATTAGTGTGTCTGTCAGGAACATACTTTCTTCTCTCTGGCGGCCATCTGTCTTTTCCTCTTCACTTGGCTCCGGGCGATGCTGGCAAACTTTCTTGCCACGGTGCGAGGCCGGCTGATCGGGATCGAGTGCCTCTCGGCTCCCTCTACAGGCGGGACGATCTCGATGGCCGTGATGCACTCGTCCCCGGCCTGCTTGGTCACGATCTTAATCTTTCGACCACCGCGAGCTGACGCTCATTTTGGCCTTTGAAGGGTTGGTTGTTGTCGTGGCAACCGGGCTGGGATTTGTTGCAGCCTGTGAGGAGAATAATGTTTTGTGCCCATGACTCATGGATTTAAACTTTGAACAACATGTGCACCTCAACTAAAATCTATAATCCTTTATGAGAGAGAGAACTGCAGCACATGGGGTTATTTTTTTTTGTCAATATTTAATCTTCAGTTCATTACTGTTAACAAAAACGACATGTTCCCCCCATAACTGAAGTTAAGAATGTCAGAGATGAAAGTATACTCTAAAACTTGTTGTTGTAAATACTTGCATAAACCAGTAGTCAAATCAAAATCCGAACAGTTAACACAATATTTAACACAAACTATGTTGATCAGAAGGGAACAGGATGACAGACTATGGGCAGATCGAAATATAGGTGAACTAATTAAAGGGACATTAGCTGCACCGACCTCAGATATCACTTTCATGTGGGCGTCGTCTTTCGGTTCTGTCGGGGGGATGAAAGCTGTGGACGAATCATTGGAGCTCTCTTTTTCCTCCTGGATGGATCAATACATACATTGATTGATTAGCAGCAGCTCAAACACTGTAAATACTGCTGTGATCCCACTGAAGAACAAACCGAAGCAGGGATGTTGTGAGTCAGCACCTGTGTGAGGCCTGGACTGGGCTGTGCTGCTGGGTGCGGCTGGGCAGCCTGCTGCTCCTCCACCCGGCCGTTCTTCACGACCTCCACCGCGGTGGTGGTGGATTCCAGGCTGAGTTTGGGAGTGGAGCGGGGACTGGCCTGAGGACTGGTCTCGTTGTTGTTGTTCTGCTTCAACAGGTGACTCTTCATCAAACTGGGAGCCCTGGGAAAACAAAAATCACAAGACTGAGCAGAGAACAGATTTTTTTTTGTTTGCTCAAATCCCCTGCATGCTATGGAATTCTGTGCGTGTGCCAAAGACACTGGTCTTTATGTTCTAGTATTATGCACACATATGAGTATGAACATTATGTAATATATGAATATTTAATCTGCACATATTATGGAAATTCCTTTTGCAGGAAACAGTATATTTAATTAATGATGATAGACTGGATAATATTGTCTTTACATAGATATAAACTGTAGCATACAAAACTGTCAAACATAAAGCAATCCGTGCAACTACACATATTTGCAGAATCAATAAATATAACACACACACACACACACACAGCAACTCTGTCCTCCAACAATCTGCACCTGTAGAACTAAATCTCTGGAGAATGGACTCCAGTATATTTTGGTTTACCAGCACATTGTCAGCACCTTTTTGAGTTGGAGTTAAATATATATTCTTGTTTTTTACTGCTCACATGTCGATCTCCCTGTGTTCAGCACATTCAGTCCAGCCATTCCTTCAAATATAACCGAGGCTGATACTGTAGTTAACTGAGTAGATCATTATAATAATAAGTAGAAGCAGTTTAGCTCATTTCTCTCTTTAAAAACGAGTCATCATCAGATTCCCTTGTATCCAGAGTCGGTGTTAGAAATCTCTGGAGACACCGATTTTTCCTTCCTTCGACAGAATAAAACATAAGTAGCTGCATAAGGAAAATGTGATTCCATATGCTATATGGATTTTTCCTGCCATATTTTCCCAAGTTTTTTTTCACTGGAAGTTATTTGAAACGAGTTGTAACAACATTGAATTCCTTCAAAGCTCTTACTTTATTCCCTTCTTTCTCCTTCTTCTCTGGTTTGTGTTTGGAGACCCTGCTCCTGGAGGCCAGGGAGATGTGGATGTACAGGACAGTCATGATGATGACGGGAAGGTAGAACGCGGCTATCGCGGTCCCAAACGTCACTGCCGGGTTAGAGAGGAACTGTGGAAACAGAGGAAGGAGAGAAATGCCTCAGTCACCGAGTCATGGGGCTGCAGTGCAATGCAGGAACAAGTCCTAAGCTTTATCAGAAGGATGGAAACACATGATATCAGGGATTTTTGACTGTGACATAATTGTTGGTTTGAGTATTTCCGAGTGTGACGCGCCGTACCTGAATGTAACACTCTCCAGGGGGCACCGTCCGTTGTCCAGCGATAAACTGCCAGAACAAGATGGCTGGAGCCCACAAGATGAAGGACAGAATCCACGCCGCTGCGATCATCAGCCCCGCCATCTTAGTGGTCCTTCTCGCCGGGTACGTGAGGGGTTTGGTCACGCAGAAGTAGCGATCGAAGCTGATGATCAACAAATTCATCACCGAGGCGTTTGACACGACGTAGTCTAAAGCCAGCCACAGGTCGCAGACCACGGGCCCAAGTGGCCAGTAGCCCACGATGATGTAGACAGTGTACAAGTTCATGCTGAACGCTCCGATGATCAGATCAGCACAGGCTAACGAAAACAAGAAGTAGTTATTGACAGTTTGCAGGTGGCGGTTCACTTTGATGGACAGCATGACCAGAATGTTTCCAGTCACGGTCACGAAGCTCAGGGATCCCGTCACCAAGGCGATGAAGAACATCTCCAGAGCCTTGTATGGACTTCCCGCGCCCAGTCCATCGTGCACCGGAGAGCAGGATGACGAGTCATTGGTGGACACGTTGCACGTTGCGTTGGAGAACAGGTCAGCTGATTGGTTGACCGATGACCCTGAGAGAAGGAGAAACAGAAGATGAGGAGAAACTCAGGACATTTTCATTCCAACTTCAAAATTACCTATTTTTATACAATATTGGAAGGTATACATAGTTTTTGGTGTCAAAACTTTTCATATACTATAGGTTACGTTTTGTCCCTTGCAAACTGTATGTCCATCTCTCGCAAGCACCCAACACCGAACATCGAAGCAAATGAACGGACCAAAGTTGGAACGACTTTACATTTCAGTTTGATCTTCTGATCACGGATAAAAAGAAATGAAGTGAAGCCTGTGAGCTGATTTTTAGGCAGTCGAATTGAGTTTGCCTCTGTAATTGCTGCTCAACAAATGTATGAGGAGAAAACCTGACTGTGCGAGGTCACTGGTCTGAATCCAGTTTGGAATCCTGAGTGTTTCACCGTCCTCTCTCGCCTCATCACGACTGCTGTGCCTCAAAATATGTTTTATATTTTAACAGGGTGTTTGGCCGCCACTGGTGACGCTGCTTATTTACTGTCTGTCTTCAGTGGCTGGATTTTTCCAGATCAAATGCTCTATGAATACCTCAGATGTTCAGGGCCAAACTCCATCAAATGGACAAGTGATTTGACACAATGGGTGAATGTTGTATTCATTATGTCTCGGCACTTCAAGGTAAGGCGGCTGTATTTGTACAGCACATTTCATTCCATCAAACGGCATCAAGGCTAAATGTAAGAGATGGAAGAAGGTGGGAGGAGAAAGAAATTGAAAAGGAATAAGAAAATTGTGATGGAGACTTTCCCTCGCACGATCTGAAAGGTCTCCTACATAACCATCCATAACCCAACATGACATTTTATTAATTGATTCTTAGCGTTTTCTGTCACCTCTGAATCAACGAGTTGTTTAATCAAACACAATCCTGACACACGAGCAGATATGAACGTGCTCTTCCACTTCAGGCGTTTTCTGATACTTTGCCAGTTTGTTTGCCTCAGTCACCGTCTGTGTTGTTTATTATGTTGCTCGTTTAACAGTATTTACAGTCGGGTTGTTTTGCTGGGAGCAGTTAGGTGGTGAATATAAAAAAATTATACTAGTTGTGAATCTGCTTCAATTCTAATGTATTTATATTAATCAGGCAGCTTAGTGATGACTCACAGGCCCTCATCAGTTTAATAGTATGAAGTGTTGGCAATTGCATATGTTTGCAGAATATTTGATTGGAAACACTCCCGGCTTCGTATTGAGGAGGAACCTGCCTATATGAATATACATGATTATTATATTATCAGGCAATGGCTGAGATGAAATGCTCAACTCTTTCTAACACATCACGCTAATTAAATCTATTCGTATGCGCTTTCATGGCCGGCACCACTTCAAAGCACGACGCATATACTGGCAATTAATGCACAGCCCCCCGTCCAATCTGCGCTGCGGTCGAAAACTCAGTGTATGGTTCGTTTTTTAACAAGATGCTGAGTCAACAGAGTCATTCAGTTGATATTCAAACTCATTTTAACCGGGGGAGACTGGCTGCCTCTGATAACATTCACTGGGTGGATTAAGTGAAGAAACAAATGCTGCAGAAGAGGGAGGCCAGATGATGGAGAGCAGGAGGAATGGTGGTGCTTCATTTTTTTTTAAACATTAAAGCAGAACTCCAATTTTCCACCTTCGACGTCTTCTCCGATATACCGCCGAGCATTCTGGGAGAGTGTGTGAGCGACGCACCAAAGGTTTAAACGACTTCAACAACACTGCAGAGCAATGGACAGGTTGGAGTTCCCAAAGGCCAACTTGAAACAGATCTTAGCATCTTCTAAAAAACTTGCCTAAACACAATTTTCAACAACAATATACAATCCAATTCGGGGTTTATTGCCAAGTAGGTTTGCACATACAAGGAATTTGCTTGTGATGTGTTTGTGAACCTATAAACTGTCACTTCCTGTAGTAATTTCACTTTTTTTTTAAACTTTAAATGCTTATATAATATAACTGCTGCCCCTACCCTGCTTCTGATTGGCTAACCTATTAGCTGAATGAGGTCCAATCACGTTATGAAGGCAGATCCAATCACAGTCCAGTCCCCCGACATTCATACCCAACAGTGCATGTGTTCCTCCTGAGCTCAGTAACACATCCATGTTAAGACTGAGGTAAATTGAATGTAATAACTAATAAAGAATACCATATTAGATATGCAGCCTGAGATAAATCACTGCTTTCTCTTAAAACTCCTACAAGTCATAAAACAGCCAATTTGTCTTCTTGTAATTGTGAAGAAATATTTTGACTGCACCAAACGGGCTCTGCTTTCAAAGAGAACCCTTCTATTAAGAAACTTTCTATTATTATAATTACTGTGTTGCGCCTTCACGTCAAAATCCACTGCTTCATACTGGTTGGCACGGAGGTTAAAGCTGCCATTAAATGTACAAAGGCAGTGATGTCTAAGTGGAGATAAAGGCTGAATAAAAGCTTTAAAATCTGCACAAAGGGATCTTGTAATTAGGCAGAGAGGAGTGGAAAATTCAAGCGAAGACTTAAATGGAGGCAGAATGACTTAAAAACAATAGGAGTGACTACAAAGACCAAGCTTGGCGACGTCTGTCTCTGAAAGTTTGCTTAAAACTTCCGCAGCTTATCAAATCATCACATTTTGCCCATTTGTGCCCAAGGACCATTTGGCATGCAGATGGGAGGACTGGGATTGAACCACTGACCTTCTAGTCGGAGGAGGATGACCCCTCTACCACCCTCAGCCACAGCCGCCCCATTTAGATTCGATTCTAATCTTCAATTCGAAACATTCAGTTTTCAAAGCCTAATGTCTGCAGGATCACGAGAGGGCCACTGGCGATGGGCATGAGGACGAGTTCACATTTAAACTCAAGGCAAGTGTTCACGCTGCCAGTGGAAGCCCACACTGATGAGTCATGCAAATTGCTGCCATGCAACAGTAATAACCTCTGCATCACTCCACCGCCTGTTGGATATCACTGGAGCTGAGGTTCAGGCAGAGGGTCACTTTTTCTAATATTAATAATGCCGTCCTGCTCCCGTGCCCTTTATGTTCTCGTTCAAATTCACAGTGTTTTCAGTAATGTTCCTGCAGCAAAACCAAATCCCACCAATAACTGCTACTGACACGTTTTGAGTCTTTAAAGCGCCTTTTCCACTTGTTCAGAAGTCTGCTGACACCTGGCTTTTTGCAATTGGAATGGTTACAATCATAATACACGGCTGAGAGAAATGACTCGGGAGTAGACACAGGTTTTTATCGACTTTATTTTTGTAGTCTAGATGCCGACACAGCACTTTTTGGGAAATGGCCATATAAGTTTACGTACTCGTGGTAATACAGCGAGGTGAGAGATCCTCAAAGTTTAAAGGACCAGAGAAAAACTGATGGACAAACTCTTCTACTGGCAACGGGAGTGGAGTCGATTTGATTATACTTCAATTGCAGATGTGGAAGACTGGGAATCGAACTGCCGACCAGCTGGTTGTCAGATTTCCATGTGGTTCCCTGGCCTTTGCATTGCTCTCTCTGGGTTGACACACGTCCCATTTACCACTTTGGCTTTTCTTCATCCGAATGTATTGACTTCCTACCGCTGCCGCCAGCAGATTGCCAGTAAATCGGACTCATCTCACCTCCGTTCTGTAGCCACCTCCCCGAGTAATGATTCTGCCCTCGCTTCAGTTACCTCCCACCTTTCTCTAATGCCACAGCCCCACAACACCAGTGTCTGGCCAACACGCTACACAGGCGAGCCGGCCTAATGACTTACAAATGGTATCTTCAACACGCCATTCTCAGCCGTATTCACCCGCGCCTGAGAATTGAGCATAAACCCTGCAGTGTTCCTGTTTGTGTTGGTCCATTCTTTTTTTGTGTGTCCAAAATACAAATGTGCTCATTATAAAATAAGAGGTGAATCCCTGTCCTGCCCCGTTTTCTGTCATCTCTCCCTCAACAGTCACACTAGAAATGAATATTTCTGCCAGCTTCTCCCACATTCTGTCAATAATTCATCCACCATTTCTGCATTTCAGAAGAACACCTTGCTTTTGTTAAATACGCGAGTCAATCAATCTTTGTGGTAATTTTGAAAACACCGTTAAGCCTTTGTGTTAAGAGACACTGGGAAATGAACAACTCTATTGTTTCGGTCCTACTCCGATAAGGTATTTCACACAATGTAAAAACCTTCACTGTAAGAATAGCATTGATTGTACTCCTGATGCTTTGTGCAGGTCTCCATTGTTCTCCCCTCGCTGCAGACAGCTCACACAGACAGTTGTGTTTTGATAGCAACTCCGTTCAATAAAATCACACAATAAGATAATCATAAAAAAAGGGTGAAAACAGATTTGATAAAAGTATTCAGGGCTCCAATCCGAGAGGAGGTGTGTGAACTGCGGGGCCAGCGTGGCAGGAAACGATGACGCAATCACCCCCGCAGTTGCCTTCCCATTGGTTATGAGTCGGCATGGGACCCCCAGCAGTGAGTGAACAGCTTCACCTCATCGCTGGTCCCGGAAAATAAATCCATCCATTTCAATTTTTTCAAACTGCAGAGTGGGCAAACTGCTTCCTGTGTACAGCTGCATGCACATGCCCAGTGTACGTGAATGGTCTCTTGATATAAGTTTTCAGGTGTGTGTGGATGGGGATTGTTATATTCTGACTTTAACCTCATTTGTGGACGGATCTGAATTTACAGACTCAATCTGAAGGAGCTTGAGAGGATCTGTCAGTTTTATTATCTTGCCCAATGGCCAAGAGGAGCAAGGGATCGAACCAGCGACCTCTTGGTCAGTGGACCACTCTCTGTCCCTCTGTAGATCGATGGGGCACTTTTTTTTTCTATTACAAAATCAAGTGTGTAAATGGTGAAGGAGTACGAGCACATTCTGAAAGCACGGACATATTGATCATACACACAGCTCAGAAGGTGATCAGCATTTCACCATCAAACACACACACACACACACACACCCCTGCTGTTACTGCAACCATATAAAGGCAGTGAGTGAGAGTGGGTGGAGCGAGCCTGTGTTTAAACATGGATGTAATGTATCCGCAGTGTTTGAATCATGTATGTGTATCCTGCATGTGCGAGGGGAGCCATGCTGCTCCGTCACAATGATGCACGCCCCAGGGGGAAACTGCAAATATTTTAAATCTTAAACACTACAACGACAGAGCTGCCTGATCATTAGTAATTCATGTGACAACCCAAATAAAATAAACCTGCTCCGACTAAAACGTCTCTATTTTCCAGGGAAAAGAAAAAAACATGTTTTGAGTTCACCTCATGTTTCACAAACTAATCACCTCCTACTTATCGACACATATTTATACATTAAGCATTAAGTTATAGTTAGACATAGTTACATCAGCCATATCTCGTAAAGAAATCAGATAATTGGATTAAGTAGTATAGGTTGGCTCTGAATATGAAACGGAGAAATACTTTATATATAATATATTGGATCCTGCTGGTTTGCTTTATTTGTGAAAGCTTTATTTCTCATTATGCATATTTTTCAAGTACTGTATAGCCTAAACAATATAATGCAGTTCTGTCTTTAACTGTTTTTCATTATGAAAGGCAAACTGTCTATAACAGTCATTAACTGTGTGACCGAGCTCCGTGCACAACTATCACACTGTTCTTTCTTTTCTACCCCTTTAATACTCCGACTGCTTCACAGCTCACACAAACTCCTCTTCGTCACTGCTCATGCTTCATGTGAAGCCCAGTTTACTCAAAATACATATTTGGATCTCTCATAAACACGTCAGGGTCCCGTTAATAAAGCTCCTGCTGGTGACCTGCAGGTGAACAGTCTAATAACAGCGGGACACAGACGAGAGACGCTCGCTGCTGACGGATGAAAGGGACCCGGACGAGATGTACTGCAATCTGTAATTAGACATAATCATCACGGTTGGAATAGTAATTAACAACATGCGCCAATGCCCATGTGAAGCCACAGACGATGCCAACACGGCAACACAAAATAAACACTGCACACAGATGCATATACATTATTTGCTTACGTACATATTGATATATTGACTCCAGGGATCTGAATAGTGTTTCCCTGACTAGGATAGGGCTCAGATGAAAGTTAGCCCTGATCTGTTTGTTTTATGCGTCCAGAAAAAGAGGAGATGTGTGTGTATAAAGGAAATTACATAAATTAAATGTTAAATGCATCTGTGGGGTTTGGAAAACCACACCCAAGCATTACAAAGAAAATCTTCAATACAGATTAAACATTAGTATAAAAAGAGAAAAATTTGACATATATTAGTTTAAGAGAGAATTACAGAGAGGGAAGAATATATATTATAAAAAAGGATTAATAAGAGAATCTAAAAGAGCTCATTTTCATTGCAAATCAAATGTTTAAGCTGCAGAGCATTTCTAATTCTCTTTCTTGCGTGGACAAGTGGAATAATGGAGGAATCCAATGCATTTTCGTTCCACATGAAAACCTGCTGCTGCTGCTGGAGACCAGGTTCATGTGGACACTGAGGGGTGAAGAGGGACACCTGTACTCAGAGCAGGTACGTGGAGGACGAGCGTGTTAGGAAGATGTTCTTACATTTTTTATAATCTTAGATGCGTGTTGATTCTGTTTGAATCTCTTACTCGGTGACATTGGGTCTGTGATGTTCTAGAATCCCCACAGAGCCACATACGTTTCCAATGCATCTTTAATGGAGCTAACTCTCTGTCGGCCACGGTCTTTGTTGTTGATGTTATACTAAAGTTCCTATGCTCCGTTATTTGCTCAGTTGTCATGTGACCTGCAGTAATGGTATGAACAGGTGACAGGGCTTATAGAGACCTATTGTGCCTCAGGGTTGATCTGGAAATGGCCTCCAGGCTTCAGGGCTTTGTTCCTGTTTGTTTCTTTGTGAGCGGCTCCATGGCCTTGGCCTGAGTAGCTGTCGGACACTGATTGGTTCCAAATCCAATTTCATCCAATTAAGAAATCTCCAACTCCAAGAGAAACGGCTTGGACAGCATCTAACCCCCGTTTCTGAGTGATCTCAGCCTCCAGCTTGTTCCTTGTCAGCGTGATGTTCTGTCTGGAGTATCTTAAAATGTGTTTTTATTTAACTCTCTGTATATCGATTACTTCACTCTGTAAATAACACAGAAACAATTGAGTGAAGTGCAATTCTCTGTGGCACTGTTTGGAAGTTAAGTTAAATACGTCTACCATGGGGTCTTCACCAAATTGGATATGCTACAATATTCGAGTTTATAAGATCTCACCTGGTGAAAATAAGAAAAATAAGATCAGCGGGAAAAGCCGCAGGAGCAGGTCGCATTATTAACCCTCTGTAATTGAAGATCCTGAAATCTGATTGTGTGATTTGTATTAAGTTTGGATTTATAAGCTAGGATCCTATTGGTCAGTAAAAAAATTAAACTTTCATACACAACATACAACGCTCCATGATAAGATGCCCAAACCACTTCAACCATCTCCTATTTTGAAAAAAAGGAAAAGTGACTCGACTCTGGATGTTGGCGGTTTCCCACTCTGTGCCAACCGCCCCAGTGAGGTCTGGATATCACAGTCTGTTGAACCCATATACAGAACCACAGAATTATGTGGTTTACCAGAACAGAGACTCTCTCTCACCCAGACTTCCCATTAAGACCACAAACTAGATGTGGTAAGATGCAAATCCAAACGCAAGCAGAGTCAAATGTATTCATTCGTAATGTGCTGTGTTTCCTAGACCGGTTCATAACCCTTATATTCTGGATTGTACACTTCATGTTCTCACTATTCAGGGACAATCTCCTTATCGTCCATAGAAGACATGCTCTAATATGTCTGTCCTCTCTTCTGGTCCTTTCCCAAAATAAAAAGAACAGGACACGCCCCTGCCCACACTCGAGCTGCCTTAGATCTTCTATGAAATATACAACACAGGCAGATGAGAAGCACGTTACCCTTGATTTCATCACCATCATCTCACACACTCGTCTATACATGAACAACATCGCAGAAACAAGACTCGAGCCAGCGCACTGTTGCAACATTTATATCTCTCTAACATTAACACACACACTGTGAAGAAAACTAGCAGCCAACAATCTACTGAAATATTCATCTAAAATAGAGATTATATTAAATTATACAACTGAAGATGTTCCGATTTCACTTCTTTCACCTCCTGCAGCTGCGGATCTGAAAAGAATAATCTGAGTCTATGCCAAATAACATAGAATGACCTGTGAATATTAGGATGCATTTGAAGAATCCTGGAAGAACTACTTTGCCACCCCATCATTTTTTGATATCGTGTAAGGTTTGTCTTTGTTTGGTTGTGTTTTCAGAATATTTATGCTCCTTGCTCTGTTAGTTCTCCCGGCATCTTTTTCTTGTCTTTAATCCAAATCTCCTCCCCAGAGGGGGAAGAGGTGAGCAGTGAGGTTGCCTCCCTCTTTACACCTCAATGCTGAAAGCTAAATATTCATCTTAAATTTAAGAAAAGAAGGTTTAAAATGAAGAGGAGGTCCAAAATGCTCCTCGGGGAAGAACGCTGGTCCAGCAGTTTTCTAGCAAACAAGCCCCTGTGGGGCCACTATTGTTTTTTTTTCTTTCTCAGAAATGTGGACTAGAGCAAATCCACACGAAACCCACAGGGTCCAAATACACAGCCCACAGTATCAACCTAATTATTGGCCCAATGGGTCTGTTGTGTGCAGGCGTCACTGGTAGAGAGGGACCACTGGTGTGAACAATGCTTTTTCTGCCCTGAACAAGAAAACACATTTTATTACCTCCTACAAAGATGTAAGAAGTAACTACATGAACTAAGATTAGTCTTTTTTAACGTGGCAGCATGATGAGAGTATTCTATTTGGTTTATTTTACAACATTGCCTTTATCGGACCAGAGGCTCACACGTTCATCACATCTTATTCATCATAAGGATATGAGCCACCTGGAGCAGTGTGTAGAGTGCCAGTGGAATCACAATGATAAGCTCCGAGCCGTCTCTTGTTTGCACTGGGGATGGACAGGTTGACAGACAAGGTCAGGTAGGGGGTCTCCATGGACTGTGATGTCCACGGATGACACGGCGATCTCCAGTACGAGCGCGGCGCAAGTTGATGGGAGATCTGGCAAGGCGGAGATGTGGGAGTCAGGAGGAGCAAAGACGGAGGGGGGAAGATGGAAGGGGGAACGAGTGGGGTCTCAGACATGGTGGGGGAGTAGAGAGGAGTGTCTGGAGCGATTCGCGACAGAGGGATGAGAGATTGTAGTGACACCTGTCCTGATGAAAAGACAGGAGGTGGAGCTGGAGGTGGCCAAGTGAGGAAGCGGAGGATGAGGCGAGGAAGGTGGAAGGACTTTAGGGTTAGATACAGATTAACACTTTGGAATATGTTCGTCAAAAATCTCAGTTTTTCTTTTTGTTTGTGGACGAGAGGTTCAAATGCAGAGAGGTTCAAATGCAGAGGGAAAAGTTACTTTTGCAACACCTCTACATGAGTGTGGGCTTAGAGGTAATTATCCTGCTGCTGCTGGACGACACCATGCCAATCAAAATCTTTATTACAATTCTGGAGTATATATTGGCGGTGATGCAGTTCCTGCAGCGAACGGAGGTCTCTCTCCTCAGGAGCTGTGGGACGAGAAGGGATGAGCGTGGATCGATGAAGAAAAGGGTGCCGGGTTGTTACCACGGATGTGATGAAGGTAACGGAGACGCCCAAGTGTCATGAGGCAAAGACACTGCCAGAGGGAAATGCCAGAAGGCAGCAATGGCAGAAAATCAAACCGAGTTGAGCAGCAGACAGTTCTGGGATTGGAACATGATCGAGCTTGCTGATTGTTTCTTTGCAAGGGGCAAAAAAAAGAAGTTTGATTACAGATCTGCAACCCTTTTTCATTTGCAAAAAAGTGCAACATTTACAGTATTCTAATGTGTTGGGTGAAGGGTGCAAAAACGTGGGAAAAGGGGAGAATAAATTAATTTACACTGATTTATTATTGGGAGCGCTTGCAGCAGAGGGAACTGTAATTACAAGTGTGGGTGTAGCAGGTGGAAACTCTACGGCAGAAATGAATGCAGAGAGGGAGAGAGGCAGTGGGGTCCGAGCCCTTCATCACAACTATAGTAGCCGTGTGGAGTTGTTGACTTCTAGTTGCAAAATGGAACAGTCTCTTTAAAGACAGGATGCTTTTATTCATATTTGAACATGCACATAAACAGGTTGATGCAAACCTCACATCGACTTCTCCTTGATTTCTATGGACCTTAGCTCTAAACTTCATTTCAATATAAGCTAAGATTTTCTCTGTTTTAATCGTGAGATCTTGCAAAATATGTATTTTATTTTATTGTATTATTACCTTTAACCAATCAGCTCCAAAAGATAATCACCAAGTTCAGATTGTGCACATACACACAGAGGTTGTATTCTCTTTCAGTGAAGCCATTTGGTTCCACTGTCACCGACTCACCGGCTCACACACAGCACTTGAATAACCTGCGGCAGCATAGAGACATCAGAGGAGGGAGGACACGCCCTCTCATACATGCTATCAAACCGGATCAGACTCCAGCTGCTCTGATGCCATCAGGAACAATGATCAGTGGGGATGAGTTCAGACTCTATCACACTTCACAACCTGAGCATTACAGGCCCGGTGCACACAAGAGGATATTCAACTCTTCTAGATGTGTTTAATGACATGTTTTGCCCAGATTTCTGCACACGTGTCTCCCTAATAATAGTATTTCTTTGTGGAGTGTAAGATTTGCTCTGTGAGCCTAGCAGGGAGCACTCGACTCCTCTGACATCCGTAATCCCTGAAAGCTGGTGCGCCGGCTCGGCTACACCAGGGGTATTTCAGGCGTCAGGGCAGTGTTACACACAGATCCGGGGGTTTCAGCTCAGTGATGATGGGTTACCACAATCCCAAAAGGAAGGAGGGAAGTAAAAATAAAACCAGAATTGAGTTAGAAACAAACTGAGGAGGCGAGGCGGCTTCCTCCGCTGCCACCAGTGATGATATTATAAAACACTACAGCTGACAAAATGGATAGAGGCGGTTAAAGCGCAGGAAGAATTCACACAGACCTGTGCTGCAGTTTGATTGACAGATTGTCGAAGGCGGCGCCTGCATCCTAGTTGATAACAGCCGGGGGAGAAACTTCATTAGCGTCATTAAGAGCACATGAGCTGAGGAGGTTTTCTTTATCCGAGGACTGTCAACACTTATCTTGTGTGGACCAGGAAGCAGTGGGTGGCAGTGTGGATAATGCGGCACCCACACAAAACAATCGCTGCTCAGTGTAGTCTAACACAAAAGTTCAAAAAACATTATGAGAATAACAAATAGAGAGAAAATGCAACGAGAGGAAGCAGCTCAAATAGCAATATGATATTATAATAATATTAAATACTAATAATAGGCTTCTGAAGCTCAAAACATCCACACAATTATGTTTCTATTATGTGTATATATACATTACTCTAAAGAGCTGCTAACTTCACAGCAATAAGTAGGTTACATTTGAATATTTTGACATTTAACGTGACGGCATATACTCCTCAGCTTTAAGACAATACCTTTGATCACACATTCAAACAATGAAATCGGCTGTGATGACGTGTGACCGAGGTCAGAGGGAGTTTGATACAATTTGATGCTGTGATCAGGAGCCCCCCCCCCACTCCGTTTGTCTCTCCATCTGCACACACTCCACTCTCTCCTCCCTTTCGCTTCATCTCTTCATCTCTTTTTCCTCTGGCAAAGCTACTGGTTCGTTCATGTCCCACTTTGAATTTTAAAAGTGTGTGTGTGTGTGTGTGTGTGTAGCTAGAGAGAGAGAGAGAGAGAGAGAGACTGACAGAGGGGGAGAAAGAGTTGACAACCCCCAAGCACATCATAGCATTGCCAATCCATACTTCACAGTGCAGAGCCAGCAGCGATCTGCTCTGTGTGTGTGTGTGTGTGTGTGTGTGTGTGTGTGTGTGTGTGTGTGTGTGTGTGTGTGTGTGTGTGTGTGTGTGTGTGTGTGTGTGTGTGTGTGTGTGTGTGTGTGTGTGTGTGTGTGCGTGCGTGCGTGCGTGCGTGCGTGCGTGCGTGCGTGCGTGCGTGCGTGCGTGCGTGCGTGCGTGCGTGCGTGCGTGCGTGCGTGCGTGTGCGCACAGCAACATTGGGTATTCTATTTGACACAGTCACACACGGTAATGGAGCCTCTCCACCTCACTACAAGCATTATTTCTCCAGATAACTTACTTAATACCTCTCTCTCTCTCTCTCTCACCCATATCTTCCCCCCAAATATTTTGTATTGTGGCCCAATTACACCCCCACTCCCTGAGTTTAAGTGCAGCCACTACACACACACACAAGTACACACATACTCATACACACACAAGTGCATAATCCCTCAACACAATGGCTGGCTCTCCCTCAAGTCAGGGCAACATCTTTTGATGCTGTTTTAAGAGATGGGTTCTGCACCGACTTCCATTTACTGCCGTCTATTGCAAAACAAAACAAAGAGCCAATGGCCACAAAAAAGAGAAGCCGTCCAATGGTTGTTGAGATGTGCCGGAAACAACCAACCAACCAACACAAGCACGGCTTCTGATTGTACTTCACATTTTACAACGTTAAATACACCAAAAGAAGACTTGATAAATATGAAATTGTTTAAAAAAAAATATATCAACATGACTAATTTAACAGTTTCACCAGCCACCACAAGCTCCTCCTTGAGTCCCCCATGTGAACAGACTCAGCGGTTCACCCCCACATTAAGCCGGTTTCATCCTTCTCCTTCTCCACAACGGCCTCCAGAGTGCGTAAATCCTTAAAACTCCAGCTTGGTGCTTCCTTGGATAAACCGAGCTTTTTTCCAAATGATGGCATAAGCCAGCCCAGTGGGTTGGAATCTGTGAGCCAGTAAAAGCTAAAAAAGATAGAGCTGTTCTCATTAAAATGGAAGTCTGATGTTTATTTTCTTGGAGGATGTGATTATATAACCTCCACCTGAAAATGACTGCTGATTATTATTCTCTATATATAGAGTGTCCTTGGTCGGTTGTGATATCAGGAAGCTTTTATTAAAACACAATAACAGGATAAGAATGAGTGTAGAGGTGTAACAAAAAAAACAGATACAGTATTTTACACGTTGATCCCATTGTATATTACAACTGTTGTCACTGATCAACATTTATTCAGATTTGTAAAACGTCTTTTACCAGAATTTCGCTCCAGATGTTGGTAGGCAACACTTATTTTCCTTGCCAACTAAAAAAAAAGGGCAAAGAAGAACAGATCTGGACGCAGCTGAAGCAACAGAGGCTGCATTCGAGGACCAATCGCATCACAGCAGCGCGACTTCGTGGGCTGCGTAGAATTAATCAAACAAAAGATGCAGCCCCGACATTGGGACACCACTTATAAAAATGCCAATGTGGGCACAAATTGTTTTATTATCATGATACACTCAGCTGCTCCTTCTCCAGCTACTGAGCCGGTGCCTGAACGCTGCCTCGCGGTATTTCAAGTTTGATATCGGAGCTAAACTTAGTCCAGCAGAGCTGTCACATTAGATTTGGGTAATTAATGGCAACATTATTCAAGAAGCCATTAATCAGCCGTGTTCTGTTCAAGGCTGGAATCCTCTGGAGCCATTTTAACAGAATACTCTTAATGATGTTAAAGTGCTGCTCTGTGATTAACATCAATGGCAACAATTTCAGCAGCGCAAGTTCTAACGGAGCCGAGTGAGATGACTTTAGCTGCGTTATTTCCTCCACTGAATTCACTATGTCACTTCAGAGGGTTGTACAGACTCATTTCCAATGAATCTGACCTTATCTGCATTAAAATCAGCACAGTGCTTCATGTCAGTGTCCTCAGAGAAAGTCAGTTATCTGCTCCCATCGTTTTTGTGTCTGTGCCTTATACAGTGGGCGTCATTAGGCACCGGCTCATGTTCTGGAAAACTTTTGATTTACTGAGGGAGGAGACAATCGTTTCCATGGTTCTTCCTCAGATTTGTGAAATACTTTTAAATATTTGTTAAAGGTTCAGTGTGTAAGACTTAAATTATACTATTGTGTAATCATCTAAATTGTTCAAATTGACCCTTGACCTTAGAATGGGCCTTTTATATTTAAATACTTTATATTAACATCTGGAGTGGGTTGTTTATCTACACACTGCATCTTTAAACTGGTGCATTAAATCCATAATTATTCTATTATATTAGCATTATAGACAATTTTATGTTTAATTCTTTTAATCATTTTCTCTCTTTATGAAAACTGTAGGAAATGAATAGCATATAGCATATCTGTAAATAAGCCGTCAGAATGAATTCAGTTAAGCTGGAATTCAAATACCTTTCAATAGCACTAATTCTATCTGTGCTATAACAGAATTAAGTCAAACCCAGTGCCCCGTTATCCTGCCCTATTCATTTCCATCCATTAGTCGCCGTGAGGTCGACGTCAATGTCGCACAAAAAGTTGGATTCCGAGAACACGCATCACAAGGAATTCGCAGAGAAATTAGGCAGACGAGGAGGAAACGTTGACTTCGCATCTGAAAAGCAGGTTTCTCCCTGAAATATGATAAATTATTCCTATAAATCATGGAAATGAATGTGTGTGTGTGTGTGTGTGGTGGGGGGAGGCATGTCCCTGAGATAAGACTGTCAAATAAATCCCAGGTTCAAACGCTGACTGTTGAGGTATCTGTCAGTATTTGAGAATTAGTATTATTCACATTTCTGAAGCCCATTCTGCCCTTTTCTTATTACATCTATACACACATAGGCACAATGTTTTATATCTAATGATGGGTAAATGAATTAGAAAAGATACGAGCAATGTTTGCACAATCGGCTCTAATCCCATAGCAGACTAGCTGTCACTTCTTGCTGTGAACAGTTGGAATAAATCCTCTCGTCAGAACCCCCTACCTCTTAATTCCTCTATCGGCCCCCTGCACCCAACACACTCTCTCCAACTTCACACGTGTCTGTGCCCGTTTGGATGCCAGCTCACAGGGAACGTGCCAGTAATAACATCTGGGGCTGACACAGTCACTCCTAGACACAGATGCTGTCATAGAACATACATGTACACGTGGCAGCTGGGGGCCACGACACATTGGAAACAAAGTAGAAGATTGCCGCACAACTACCGGTTGTGTGAGAATGATGCTGGTACTGTAAAGGCGTCATTACAATATGCTATTCTTCCTGTATACAGCTCTCCTCTGCCCCAGCGCCAGAAGATGAAAACACAATAATTCCTTCAAATTAATTAGAGGAAAGAAATGTGGGTCAGAGCCATCAGCTCTGTTTCCTCCATTTTACTCCTCTCTTTCTAATACAGGAAGCAGGCGAGGCATTTCAACCAGGATTGCAACTAACATTTAATTTCACATCTACACAGCGGTTAATTGGCAAACTTAGTTCTTTGATGAATCAACTTATTAAAGCGTTGGAGAATAATTAAGAATACCAGTAATAAGTTCTGACTTCCGAAAGCAACACATTCAGATATCTTGGTTTGTCTGAGCAACATCTCAATAGTAAAATATTTACTTATGCCCCAGAACCAAAAACACAGAAAAGTACCTAAATGAGTCCCTTATTAAATGTACCAAAGAAAACACCATTAAGACTGCAGTCAAGAAGGGGGACTAATGGAAACCAGTGTCCAACACCTCTAGTGACCATTCTGAGAACCTGGTCGTTCCTTTTGGATTCCATAATGTCCACGATGTGTCTCAGGCCTTGGTCAAAAATGTTTTAGAATGCTGTCCTCCTGGAGAACCATGCTTCGGTTAATAGCAAAGAAATGTGTGTTCTGTCGCTCCTGGAAAACGAGATGGAAGCTCGTCGATGACCATCCCATAATAAACCATGTCGATGGTCAAACCGCTTCAGTGATTATTGGCTTTTGCCAACTTCTGTGGGCACTTCAACCGAAACTAGGAGCAGTTATCAGACGAGAAAGGCTTTGAGGCGGAACGACTGGTTATTGAGAGAAACCTTCTTGTTGTGTTGACCAGTTCTTTTTCAGCGGGTTCAGTTTCACCCGCTCCAATCACCCAGGCTCCAGAAACAAACTTGACCTCCAGCCAGAACAACGTAGAAAGTACACCGAAGTACATCGAAATAAAATGTGCCCTTTGGTGTGGATCTAGACAATATCGTGTTAGCTGATAGAGCCCTCACGGATCTTAAGTGTCAATGATGTAACCACAGCAGTGGGAGGCAGTGGTGCACTAAACCGTGCCTTGTTGAGAAGAGGAAGACGCCACCTCCCATTGTCGTCAGCTTTCCCCAACAAACTGTGTGGATCACCGTGGATCGCCCATGCGTTTTTTGTTTGGAAACAAGGGAATGACCGAAAACGATGTGCAAAATAAAAAAAAATTAAAAAGTCCAGTACCTATGTGTATGTCTTGTTTCCATCACAAGCAGAAAGGGCTGAATGGCTGCTGCTGAATAAATACCATCTGTATGTGCTCCCTGTGCAGAGGCGGCTGTTGATGGACAAGCTGGTGCGGTAAAAATTCAGCATAACCTCTACCGGAATATACAAGCAACATAATTAAAAACTAAATATCAATTGTGTACATGATTGATTGTTTTCAAATGAAGGGTAAAAAGAAAACCTCACAGTAAAATGACCTTGCCCATAAACAAATTCACACGCCTGCTACAGTAGATACGCTTAAATACACAAGCACACATTTAGCCTCCTACATGCTTAATGCATATAATCATGTGCACCATTCCAGAGCTCTTTATTCATACTGAAGCACATAGATGCACAAACAGACAAACAAACACGCCTCTACACCGCGGGGATCTTTTCCGCCGCAGAAGCGAAGGATGGAAATAGGAGAGAATTAGGAGAGCAGGAGGGAAGAGAGGAGACATGGGAGAGGTGAACGAGGGAGGCGAGGAGCCACTGATGGAGGGGAGGAGACGAGGGCGGAATCAGAGAAGTAGAAAAAGGAGAAGTGGGGATGTTACATCAACCCCCTGCTGTTTCATCCAGAACTCAGAGCTGTCAATCATTCGATCACACAGAGCCCTGCAGCTCTTCTCCTTTCCGGGAGGAGAAAAAAAAAGGTCGTCTTTTGAGGACAACAAAGTAGTCACTCGTTCACCTGTCGTTTGTGTGTGTCACCATGTCACCAGGGGAAGGTGATGAATACCTTCTGACTGAACACCATCATAAACATGGGGACACAGAAACACCAGGTGAACAGAAACACTGCAACCCAGGTCGCACAAAATCAAAACAACCAATTCAAACAACCCCCCCGAGACACTTATTTTAGTTTTGAGGTTGTTGACTTTGATCTGGACGCCACTACATTGTCGGGTGTGTCTAATATTGAGCAAATTCTCCACCCGGTCGGCTAAATATAAATACACAAGTACCTTTCAGCCTAATACAAACACACCATTAAAGCGTTAAAGACAAATACGGTTGAGTTGTTTCACACGTCTTAAGTAACAGCCTCAACAACAACAGTCCCACCTCTTTAGGTCTGTGATTCACTGACACACACACACACACACACACACACACACACCGTGGGATCCTCACAACATGTCAATCAGCTGCACTGAGCTGCACAGTGCGACTGCAATTACACCTAAAAAACCGCATATATGCTTTAATTCCCCCTGGACTCATGTCTTTCGTGTTCCTTTCTCATTTCAAACCTTGTTACCGGTAAAGACACGAAAAGAGGAGGGGAAAAGACGGGATGAGGGGAAAGAAGAGAAGTGTTGAGGAAAGTAAGAGAGGAGCGCAGAAGAGAGGGGGAAAGGGAGGCAAGGAGGTAATTATTCAGGCTTTTTAATCTCCCCAAAACCTAATTCTGCTGCTCCTCTCTCTCTCTCTCCCTCTGCTTCGTTATCACCTCCTTCTCCACCTCCTGCCTTCCTGCGCTCCGTTCTCTCTCTTTTCTCTTCTTCTCATTGCCCTGATCTGCCTTTCACAAAAAAAATTATAATAACTCCCACCGTTAACATAAACAAATAGATGTTGATATTTAGGGATTGTGTCAGATTATATTTTACCTGTTGAGCCCTTTTGAAGAGGCTTTGATCAGGCAACCATTCGTTTTAAGGGGTGAACATGAATAAATAATCATAAAGAATAATCCTGGACCACACACACACAATCCCTTGTTCAATTATTCAAAAGATTAACACAATGCTGTGTCTTCTCTATCAGCATTATAAGAATAATCACTTGATAAAAGCAGACATTTTTCTATATTCATTAAAAGGTTCACGGTGGTTATTCCAACACAGAGAAATACACCAGTGTTATTAGAACTTTTTCTTTTGTATTTCTAAATCTGGGGTTCGATCCCACCTGCCACCCATTATCGACCCCCCCCCACTCCCATGCATGTCTTTAAGGTCCAAGATTTTCCATGGAGAACTTGATGATTTGAGTGGTTCACTCACCGCTGAAGTTCCAGAGGGGCTCGACCCCCTCAGCTCCGGTGCTGTCGTTACTCATGGTGCATGGCGGAGCGGCAGCAGCAGCAGCAGCCGACCTGAGACCCCCCACTCCCCCGCTCCCCTGGTCCTCTCTCCTCCAACTTTTCCACCAGTATCCCTTTAATTTCTCTACGCGCTCATCCGCTCCTCCTCACTGTTGATCCCTCTCTCATCATGTCTCTCCTCTTTGATTAGAACCAGTTTGTTGGGGCTGGTTATGATGATGATGATGAGGATGATGAAGATGTTGAATCTGTCACAGGAGCAAATGATAGAGAGCAGAAGAAAATATCAACTCGTCCCTGTTCACTTCTTCGCCGTTTAGCGACTCTCCC
This sequence comes from Pseudopleuronectes americanus, assembly GCA_038501795.1. NCBI lineage: Eukaryota > Metazoa > Chordata > Actinopteri > Pleuronectiformes > Pleuronectidae > Pseudopleuronectes > Pseudopleuronectes americanus. The sequence continues at coordinate 4,486,091 of CM076739.1, read as the reverse complement.
GGAATCATGCGCTCCTGCCGCGCGTTTCCAGACGCTCCAGAGCTGCGCGCTTCACTCCGCGCACACACACACGCACGGAGAGAGAGAGCGAGAGAGCGAGAGAGTGAGAGAGAGAAAGAGAGAGAGAGAAACACTTGTGATGTCATTTTCTCTCCGCCAATCCTCGTTGATTGAATCTTTGTTTTGGTTTGTATTTATTATGTATTTTAGGTCGATTTTAAATATACAATATATATGCAAACAATAAAATACAATAAAAATGCCTTGTTGCTTATCTCATGTGCAATAATATCTTTCATATACATTACAACCACTCATGCAATTTTACCATTCATAGTTTTACCATTCATGTATAATATTATTCACGTGAAGTAGTTCCATTCATGTGTAATATTACCATTCATGCACAACATGTAATATTAGTGTTTACACTATATATAGACTTATTGAAAGCATGTACTGAGGAGGATTTAATCCATGTTTATATTATGACATTATTTATGAATCTGCATTTGTTTTTTTAATTTCTTTATTCAATTTAAAATGTGGCAGTTCTGGTCCTCCAAGTCAGAGTAAGTGCTTTGTACAAATACAGCCATAAGCTGGAAATCATGTCTAATCAACAACAGATACTGGAGTGTGTGTGTTTGTGTGTTTGTATGTGTTTGTATGTTGAGTGTGTGGTAATGACATAGGGCCTTGGGGCTCTCAAGGCCTGACACTGACCCGTCCACAGCACAGACCCATGGTCTCTCTCTCCTCTTCTGTCTGAGCTCCAATCAGCTCATACCTCACATGCTGCGGTCGTCCTGGCAACATATTCAAACAATCAGCCAATACTGCCACAGTGAAAGGGCTCGTAACATACATCACTCTTTACAATGCTTTCATTTACAGATGTCACTTAGCCCCCACATTTCCTCAAGTCATGACCCCTTGCATGCATAATGCATATTTGTGTGCACACAACGCAACAACAGCAGTGGTGGAGCAAAGCGTGCACCGGCTGCAGAACACTGTGTGCACCGACAGCTCTACTTTTTGATTGATCAGTTTTTAGCACAACACTAGTCTAAGAATCTGCAACACTATCTACCTAAACAAAGATCAATCCTCCCGACTGTTTTTGGGAAGAGATATGGTGCTCACGCTATACGTGCATCAACAGCTGTGCGTGCTGCGTTGTGTGGCTGAAGTTTTTCACAGTGCACGGCCTGCTGAGAGCTGAGACGGACCGCTGAGCCAAGAGGAAAGAAAGGATGTGAACACACGCGGCTTAAAGCTGAGTCAGCGCTTTAAACTCAGTCAGCGTCTCGTTTCTAAATCAAAATATGGTGGAAAAAAACCACTGAATTGTGTACGTGTTCATCTCGGCGGCTGTGCCTCCGAAGTTATCCGTGTGCAGAATAGCTGGTCTCAGTTGTCCACGCTGGTGATGGGTCGGTGATGCATCGTTCTTCCCGTGGAGGATCCACACCCATCACACAGAGACATGGAAAATGTATTAAATTAATTAAAAAGATCCTCCAGGCTGTGAAGTCAGCATCCTCACACGCCGTGCTGCTAATAAAACATTTGTGCACAAAGACCCTGCTGATGCTTAATAAATCAAAAATACATGTCGGTGCTCCCATAACGTTAATCTTTAACATTTGAATCCTCTTCATAACTGAGAGCCGTACACTAATGATGAACAAGTAGAGTTAGGATACAGCTGTCGGTAAATCAATGGGTCCCCTCCAATCTATAGACTATGACAATAACTCTCTTTGTGTGCAATACAACCCAGTGTTTATGTGTGTTTTTCTAATTGGCTGTTAGTTGTGTTTATGTTTGACTCTTGTCTATCCTTCGGCGTGCAGACCCGAGGAGTCAGGGACCATTGACATTCCGGTTTGTGGCCGATCTGCTCCGCCCCCCGAGCCACAGGATGGAGTTAAGATATAAATGATGAAGTAAGAATCAATGCTCGGTAGCTCCTTCCTGCAACAACTATCTTGGAAGTGGTCCATGATCTTTATGAGTTCCTCCACACCAGTGGGGCGTGTCAAGGAAGTCAATCAGCACCTTTTCTGTTACATTACTATGTTCATCAATTAGATGACACCAAAGTGGAAGTACATCTCTCCTTACATCTGATCTCAGAGCAGTATTCTGTCCTACAACTGGACAAGATGTTTCCTATTTGTATACATTTTTTAATTTACTGCTCACTTGTGGTGGCAGCAGGCTGCCGTGTCTGGAAGTTATCTTGATTCCCAGCTTGGGTTACTCATTGTTTCTGCCATTTTTCATTGGCATATTTCTTTTTGCATCTAAGGATTAAACCTGGTATCTCTGATGGGTGATTGACAAGCACGCTTTTCTGTAGCGAGCTATCGTCAAACTACCCTTGACTCCGCTTACACTCTGGCTCACATTATTGTACACATCCAGAGTTGTGTGTGGAAACTGTCCCGTTGTGTGTCGAGGCAGCGGTTGAAGGGGAAACAAGCAGATTACACCGATTTGTGACCTCCATGCAAGATCTGCAGGAAGTTTGACAAGTTGAGACCATGTACGACACACACAAAGGACATCTATAACAACAGGATGAAAGGACCATTTACACAGAACTGCCATCTTTTAACCCATAGAATGAAAGGACACTAATTTAGCACTAATGCCATGCACTAGTCTGCCTCACCCCTCAGATACCCCTGTCGTTAACACAGCTCCAGGCCACCGGTGAGGGAGTATCGAGGCTCTGAAGATGACAGCTCAGTAGAAGAATTCCCTCAGGCAGCTGGGAAAGCAGAAGAAGGAACCTTCCTGTTATTTCTCCCTCCTTCTCTCTTGGAGACTTATGTTAATGTGGACAGCAGGGGATGGGGATCTCATGGAGAGCTTCTTCATCTTTAATGAAGTCCATGGTGGAATGCATCAAACAAAGAGGAAGTGTTCCACCCACTCTAAGCAGCTATGGTCCAGACCTCAGCCCCCCCACATGGTGAGACCCCTGCTGCTTCATTCCCTGATGTGTTATGACCACAAACCTTCTTTAACCCAGTCTCTCAGACAAGTAGATTAGGAAAGCAAGTAGGAAACCAAGCAGGGATGTAGGAGGTCAATCAACTCACCGGAGAAACATGCAGGGGGAGTTGGGAGAAACAGTTGGGGGGTAAAGAGCTGGCTGGAAGACGATATGCCATAGACCGCAGGCTAGAGCTGGTTGAACAGCTAAGTATGATGAGATCTACAGAAGGCTGCCTGTGATGGAAGTATGTAGCTACAGGACTTCTGTCCATGGATAGCACTTCCTGAGAACTTCTTGTTGTTGCACTCACGGTAGCATGACATGCTGCAATGAGCTGTCCAAATCTATTTATACCCTTTGGAGCCCTTGCTGCCTCTCACACTCAATTACTTACCAGCTGATGTCATATAGGTCTATGAGGGTTTAGGGCTTGAGTCCTTGGGGGTAGATGTTGAGATTCAGCCTTAGTGACAATATCTCTGATCATTGAGGCCCCCCTCACTGACGAACATTGGGTCCTGACGAGACTAAACACCCGAGGTTGAAGTGTAACAGAATGCTGATTTTTAAACCAATGCTGATTTTAATCCACTGCCCAATTTGTGCCAATAAGCAAGCTATTCATTAAAGCCGGTACAAATGGTTGTTCAGTGAAGTACACTCAACATCAGCTTAGTTAAAATGACCTCTCGTCCAATCAGTCGCCCCTTATTGAGAGCAACAGCTGACCCCCTCCTCTGTCCTCTAGTTACTACAGGTTATGTAATAGCAACATTTAGGGTAGGAAGGCATTTCTAGCACAAGGTTTGCAGACCCTCTTCTCTCATCCATTTGTAAGGTCACAGCCCCTGGTCACCTCTGACCTCTTGGCTGACAGTGTGAGTGCTGGAGCTCTTCAAGCCTGCAGGAGCCCAGCCAGTGAACCTGCACCAATCCGACATGGCCTCACATTGACTGCAAGCTTCTCTCACCCGCTACAGCGGCACACTCGCTTCTGTGCGCTAGCGTTGCCTAGCAACTCACCCCTCATACCCATCGTGGCCTGCAGTAAGCTCCACTGAGCGCTGGCTGCAGCCCGAGAGGTTCAAGGTCTGCCTCCAAGGCTGCTCCCACCAACATGCCAGCATCATGAGACCCAACTGTGCAGACAAGGCCCTTATCCCACCAGCCTCCTCTCCGAACCATCACATGTCCCCAATGCACATCTGTGTTGAGGGAAACTGCTGATGGACTGTGACATGCCAACATTTCTTGGGGCCAAGGCTGCATTTCCATCAAGATGGGGGAAACAGCCTGAGGCCTCTAGGCCACACATTTACTTTCTATCATTTGGATCTGTCAATTAGATCTGTCAAAAACGAATGTACCACTAACATAATTGAAACAATGATTAAAGTGCTGAATGACAATGAAACTAGTAAACATCACAGCTCAAAAAAACGATAACTTATGATTGAAATATAACCCCAATTATGATGAAAACCTGTCACTGTGGTTACACAGCCTATTCATTATTTCAGTTACATGTAGGATTATTGATCGAACCGACATGAGGCCAGGGCTGCTTGGTTTCGATTGTTTCCCACAGCAGCAGGAGCTTCGGAGGGGCGGCATTTACCAAAAATACAAATAACTTTTGACAAACAGAAAATATCCACATGTGCAGGCTGCACTTTGGCATCCTCATCATCATCATCATCATCATCCTCTCTTTCCCGCAGAATCCAGAAAGTCCAGGTGTCACACAGATCAGCGATTATTGTGTCAGTGTTCAAGTGGGCCATCTGTGGGACTGATAAGAAATATGAATTTTCGCACAAATCCAATTTCATTTCTCACACAGTTACCACAGTATTTCCTTTTTGGTCCCAGTACTCTAGTGCTGGTTGCTGTTCAAACTATTCCACCGGTAAAGTAAAACAAGGGATGCAAACAGGCGACACTGACCCTCACTCGTGGAGGTTAATTGCGTGTCTATGTATTGGTGATTCCCTCAGGCTCCAGTGAGGATCGTGCTCTATGTGCTCGTCTTTTCATCCTTCTCACCTCATTATTCCTCCTGTCCTACCATCCACAAAGCATTGCAATGTTATGATCCATGTTTTCTACTGTATAAGGATATCCATGTATGTCGTGGTAGTTCCGTTATTCCATCTTTGCTCAGTTGATAAATGACTGTGTAAATGTAAAGTAGGCAATTGCCTGAGGGGACCACCAAGAACAGCTGATTACATTAGTCCACAGCAACAAGAATTTTGTGAGAACACTTCTTAAAAATCCTACGATTGGCTACGTACAGGAGACTCCAATGACAACATGGAGAAACCTCCTAATGAGGCCCCCTGCCACTCGTTCTCTGCCAAAAGCTCCTTCGTTTAAAGTGTTTAGTCAAATACTACATCGTCGAAATGTGCGAGTGTGATGAGCCTGGGATGATGCACTTCTACTTTACTGTTAGGTGTGTGCGTGCACAGTATGGACCTTATTTAAAGGACATTAACCAACTCGGACATTTGCGTTCACACATGCACCTCCCACCTCCTCCGGATGAATCTGCGGAGTTCAGTGCATGTCTGACTGCAACTTGAATTAGTTGCCTCGGACTGAGGGCAGCAAACACGCAGTCCCCCTCTGTCTCCAGCCTGAAAAGAAGGGCAACCAGCCTGGCAGCACAGAGGACCTGAGGGAGTGAAGGTTCCAGACAGAGTTCATAGTTCCCTCCTGCACCCTGGAGTAAGATTATTCAAGGTCTTATTGATTGAGGGGCTGGATATGGACTTGAATCCTAAATTTAAGAAGGGACTGGACATAAGCACAGCAGGAACACAGTCTGACAGATCTGAGCCATAATTTAAATGCCTTATTTTAAAGTAATTTTGGAGACATAATGTCACAGGGACAAGAATACGGGTTTGAAATGGTATGGAATATCTTAGGGAGATGGGAAAGACTTGGGGCTTGTGAGGCTGGGGGGTGTTGAGAGATGCTCTTACCCTGTTGATATTTATTTTGTTATCTACATGGAAAAAATCCTCCCAATCACAGTCTGGCGAAAAGGTGGGGATTATATGCTGGAGGCTGGTTTATTTAACAGAGGGTCAGCAGGTTTAAAAAAAGAAAAACTAAGATTGTGTTTGTTGGAGGCGATGAGATGAATAAAAGAGTTGGCACCTGTTTAATTATTCCTCATTCAGCAGGATCATCAAGTCTTTTCATTTAAGTGCAGTGGACATGCATGCGGTGTTCCATGTATACGGCATGTGGATGTCATCATTTATCCGGGGGGATGTGGCGGATTTAGAAACCGACGTGGTCCTGAGAGGGGCAGCGGCTTCTAGAGCAGATGCACATATATCATTAAAGTGGTTAACTGGTCATCAATATGCAAAGATGATGACCCACTTTGATTGAACACTGACAGAAGAAGAAGAAGAAGAAGAAGAAGAAGAAGAAGAAGAAGAAAGTGCATCTGAAGACTAACTGCCAGTGAGGCGTCATTTTAAAGTGTGAGAGACTCAGATGTAAAATTATATCAAAGATAAAAAACGTCTGTGATCACAGATAGAATCATCCAGTGTCAAGCCCGATGACTTCAGTTGCACCAATAAAAAAATAAAATCACTCGCTGGGGGATTTGTTGTATCATCTCCGTGCAAATTAAAATCAGCAAACATAATCACTTTGTCGTGCTCGACAAACGCAGCAGCAGCAGCGGCAAAGTCAGGGAAATCAGATAAAAAGTTACTGTGGGGTTTTGGTGCATGATAAATGGGATCCAGCATACAGGAACATAGGAACAGGCTTTGGTCACAAGAGGGAAGAAATACTATACTGTTCAGACAAGGGAGTTCTTCTCCAGCCCAGGAGACGTCTGTAACATGAGGGAGAGATGGGGAGCCGGGAAGTTGAGGGAGTGAGTGACAATCCCAACTACTACTACTGAAGTGTTTCCTGAGCTTTCTATCCGTACACAGATGCTCCCACAATCATTGTTTAAATTTGACCATTCTTCATTTGTTCAGTATCACACAGTATCTAACGTCATCATTTGATCTGCTGGGTGTTGTTCTAATCTGCGTTTAATGAATTCTGACATTATTCAACCTTTTTCTTCCCGTGCTCAGTTTCTATGTTCTCCCCGTGTCTGCTTGATCCAGGTCAGATTAATCAGAGTTTAATTGTGTGTGGGGAGTCTCTGTACGTTGGCCCCCCGTGATTATGCTGGAGATCCGCCAGGGTGCACCATGCCTATCGCCCTAAGTTGGCTGGGATCGGAGCATTACAGCTAAAGAATACAGGGCTGCACTTAAAACCCCAACACGTGTAAGCCGAGTTTAAAGCTTTTTTTATAACTGTTGGTGGAAATACTTGGTCCAGCAGTCTGTCTCTGTGGCAACAATGTAATCCAACAGGACACCAGTGACATTACATGAAATGTTCAATATAGCTTTTTCACCAATAAAAGGCTCAAATTGTTATTCTGGGACAGTCGCATGACAGTTGTAGGCAAACCTCACCTTTCAAAAATCGAATGTGGTGGAAATAATCTAGTGCTGATGAGCTGTACTGGATTATACAGATGGGGTTTTCTCTTATCTCCTTCAGTCAAAGAGAGGGGGTGGACAAAATATAAACTTCTAATAATTTATTAACGCTTCCTATGGGAGGTAATGTTTTCTTTGAAACGTGAGGCCAGCAGCGTCTCTGCTCTAATTCAACTGCTGTGACAAAAGGATGCTCGTACATTTCTAAGAACTGTAAGAGCTGCACGCATTACAAAGGTGCACGCACTTCTTGTTCCATGCAGGAGTAACAGTGTGCGTTTGTATCTGCTCAGGCCGACGTGCTTACATAAGAAATTCTATGGTCTACTCACCTCTGCAACAAAACACACACCACGTGTCATTATGGACTGAAGTGGGCTGATTTTGGCTCAGCCATTATCATCTTATACAACCCACTACAGTGAAGAGACAGAGCGTGTGTGTGTGTGTGTGCGTGCACCCACACTACTCATGTGCTTATGTGCCATTTTAAGTCATTTCTAAAATTGCACACTAATAAAGCAGCGCTCCTGGCCCCTCTCTGTCAGCAGGGCTGCTGAGCTGATGAAGTGTGCCAGTGTGAAACACACAACTGAAGCAACCGCTCTCACTGTACAACCCACGAGCCGCTCAAACAAAGCCGACCTGGTGCACAACCCTGTCATGGTTCTTATCGTCCTCACACCAACACGTACACTCATGTGATGTGTTTATTTAGAAATATTATTGTTTTTATCTCGATGCCCGTCCGGTTTTTATATGTATTTCAACTCAGTCACCACATGGTGGTGTAATTACCTTAGGGATGACTGTTCTGACCTTCATGCTGAAAATGAAAGAACCCACTGAGGTACACCCGAAAAGAGGAAAACCTTCTGTACATGTGTGGAAGTGCCAACAGTTAATCTGGTAAACACATCTGTGGGCTGTACCAGACAAATGGACGTGCAAATGGAGCAGAGCGATCATCAGTGGCCCTACGCTGATATCCATCTCTCACAGGACAGGCAATTTCATGCTAATAAACAGGGACAGACACAGAGAGACACATCGTGCTAATTATTACAAGAAAAAGAAAAAACAATGAAACATTATCTCCAAATACATCAACACAGGCAACTGTAATCCAGATACTCACATGCCTGTTTATCTGTCTTCATAGATTATTAATTGCATGAAGAAATATCCTATGTATATCTACAGTTATATAATACAAATAATATTAAAATAGATTTGTTGCACAAAACAATGTTGAGAGGGTGAAAACATAACGTCCTTGGTGGGGTTGCAGTGACCCAATGCTACAGGGGCAGAGCAAACTGAACCATGAAATATGACATCAATACAAAAATAGGATTTGTCAGTGTCACACTTTAGTAAAAGCTTTCATACAATAAATATTTCCAGAAGGGATTTGTAAAGACAGAATCTGTAAAGGTCAAACTTCAGGGATCCTCAGTCAGAATAAAACACAGAGTCTGCTGTTGAAGTGGTTTTCAGGCGTGTGGATGCTGCTCTCGTCGGTGGCATACGGGGGGCTGATGTCCCAGGAGAAGGGGGTGAGGGAGTGTGGGCCACTGGTTCCACCAAGGGGCGTGGCAGCTCTCGATTCAGGCTCCTTGTTGTCAGGGTCTAAATGAAAGACGTTATAAAAAAAATGTTGAACCATTAGCAGACCATATGTCAGATTCCTTGTGTTAGTGTGAGTTATAAACCTGAATCACAGTGGTATGATTTGAGCTTTCCATCCTGAGAATGATTTCAACCACTTCCTCTTTACCTTTTTCGCTCTGGCCTTGAAGGACGTCCTTGTAGAGACACGTCTTCCCGGCCTCCCTTCCCATGATGTCGTCTTCTGAGGCCGACAGGTTCCCCAGCAGGAAGTAGGTGGTCATCATGCCTTTACCCTTCACCTCAATCTGCCCACGCTGTTGTATGTTGAACCCGGTATCTCTGAGCTCACTGCAGAAAGCATGAGGGGATGAGGGAGGAGGCGTGGGCCCAGACAGCAAGAAATCAGCTTGGCAAATAAACGTCCTTTACTTTCAGATGCAAGTCTTGTTTGGAAGGTGCTATTCAAACAAAGCTTATCCTTATTATTGCTCAGGATCATCAAATACCTGGGAATGGATCAGGGAGACAGCATCAGTGGGAGAAGATCTACCCGCACACACACACACACACAAACCTGTATGTTGAAGGGCTGAGGTGAATGTGGTCAGGTAGTCCATGGCTCTCCATCCTGGAGGCCGTGTTAACAGTGTCTCCAAACAGGCAGTAGCGAGGCATCTTCTCCCCCACCACGCCGGCTAACACCGGGCCCGTGTGCAGGCCCACACGGATCTGAAACCCACAGTGATGCCGTGTCAGCACGAAAATACAAGCCGGAGAACAAGAAAACAATGGGAGGTCCCATGTGGCCCTGATTCTGGATAATGCACACTTTCTTCACAGAGGCCTGAAGAGAGGTGAAGCTAATGAGGTAAAGTTCTCAGGTGGATTATATAATAAACCATTATGTAGCATTGTCTGGACTGAAAGTAGTGCTGTGATGTCAGTTCACAGGAGATCTGAGAGAACCTCAGAGCACTTATAAAATCTTGTCACACGGTCACATCACAAGCACTTGACCCACTCACCTGAATGGGTTTGCCTGTTACAGGGTTGGTGACCTCTCTGGCCGCTATCCTCATACCCAAAGCAAAGTTGGCCACTCTGCGAGCGTGGGTGTCTGTCGGGACTGGAACTCCACCCACCACCATGTAGGCATCACCGATAGTTTCAACCTTTTAGAAAGTGAAGAAACATTTTATTCTACAAACCAACTATACTTGTGTGTTCCCTCTTAATCGTAATTTTGCTGATTGTAAACAAGAAACGACAACAACAAAATGTTAGAGGAGCGATGATACCTTGTAGACGTCGTGTACATTGGTGAGGCGGTCGAACCTGGAGTACATGGAGTTGAGCATGTGAACGATAAGGATTGGCTCACAGGCAGCGCAGATGTTTGTGAAGGTCACCACGTCACTGAATAGAATAGTGCAGACCTCAAACTCCCCTGTAGAAGACCAAACAATTTAACATATTAACAGACGGATATGTACGATATGGACAACTGAGACTTACCCGCCTCCACACTCTTGCCATCTTTGAGCTGATTGGCTACATGACGTGGAAGCATGGCATACAACAGAGTCTCCGTCTTCTCCTTCTCAGCCTCAAGGTGTCGAGACAGGATTCTTAGTTCCTCCTGTGGACACACACAGTCAGATTTTTAGAGTGCATCACACCACAGAGATCATACTATCACAAAAAAAAACACTGTTCTACCTTTTTCCTCTCCAGCTGGTTGGTCAGCTCCATCTCAGCCAGACGTTGCTGGTTGAGAAGAACCAGGTCTCTGGTGACGTCGTGCTGGGCCAGGTCCGCCAGGTGCAGGCCCACGTCTTGAAGTTCCTGGAGGCTCCTCAGCTTCGGAGAACACATGTACAGCATGCAGCCGAGGGAATCCATCCACAACATCTGACCTGCAGATAACATGAAATACAGGGGATATGCATTCAGATTTAATTTCACATGTATTCTATGTATTGTTGTGCAGGGTCACCTCTTAGCTGGAGGCTGGAGTTTGTTTCTTTGCAGCTCTTCAAGACAAACTGACTGTTGATGAACTTCCTGATGCTCTCAATGGTGATGGTAACCTGGAGGACAGAGAAAATCTCAAAGCTCCCGAGCCCAAGATATTTCTGGCTTCATGATGTAAAGTTGGAGGAAGAGGAGATGTATATTTTGCCATATTGGTTTAGATCAAATACCATCTTTTACCTGTGGGTGTACAATGATGAAATATTGGTCCAGTGTTGCATCTCTGGCCTGAAGACCCGGAACAAACTTCTGTATGTTCACGCCTGTCTGCCTTATCTTCAGCTGTCCACAAACAAACGGACAATAAGCCGATTAATTTAGTAGATAAATATAGTTCCAGTCCTTCCACAGAGTTGATTTGAGCCTTACATCTTTGTCAAAGACTATATGAAAGGGAAAAGCATTGCAGAACGATTTCTCCTCCATCCACAGCTTGTCTGGGTAGCATGGAGTGAAGGTGCTCTGGTGGCTGCCTAGGAAGTAAATCAAACACCAATTAAATCGTGTCTGGATAATCTACTCTTAATATATACTGTGTAAACATAAATCCTTTCCGTCAGGCATCAGCAGACTCATTTAAATGTAGTTGTTTTTCATGTCTTGCACGATGCTGTTTACTCAACTGATTATCTGTCTGCTAAGCCCTCCTCTCCAGCCCAGGTTAGGAAATAAGGTCAGTGCGGCTTGTTTTTGTTTAATAGATTAATTCTAAGAACAAACATATGGAGTTGACCTTTTCCTGAGAGAGCCAATGCTCTGATCAGGTCCCAGCCGCTCCTCTTCCCGGCCAGTGACACATATCTGTCCCTCATTCGTTTGAAAAATTCCTCCTGGGGGAAAACAAATCAAACATACCATAAGTGGGTCAAGAAATAGAAACACACATAATATACACATTCCATATAAAGACAACATCTACACTCGCCTCTCTATGACTGCAGAAGACCTGGACTGTGCTCTTGCAGGCTCGGCTGGTCTGTTTGACGAGGAACACGACGTGCTCCCTCTTCCCAGTCCGCTCATCTTCTACCGATTGGTTCAGAACCTCCATGGTCACTATGCTGTCAAAGAGATCTCTGCCAACCGCCTCCATGATGCCTGCAGCAGGAGTTATGAAAAGAGTAGCAGACACTGGATCAGTACGTTTAAATATTCAGATCAGATGCAGATGAATGCAGAGGAGTGCGATATTGTTTCTTTACCAGGCACAATATGGTGCAGACCCTTCCTGTCTGAGTAATAGTGAAGCAGCATATTCCCGTCATCTGTCATCTCCACTCGGAAAGATGGTGCATTCATCTCCTGTATAAAAACGTAACCCTTTAAACAAAAACTCGTACATCCTCGACCTTTTTTTAAATTGCATTTTATATTTCATATCTTTTCTTTTAATCTTAAGCCTTCGCAGCACTTTTGTCAATGTTGGTTGTGCTCCACAAATGATCTGTGACTTGACCCGTGCATACCCGATAGGACAGGGCCAGGTAGCTGTGGAGAGAATCCAGATTCTGGATGAAATCAAACAGATTTCCCCCCAGCGTCCTGAGCATGGTGTCGTATCCCGCTTTCTTACAGAACACAAAGAAGTGTTCTCCAAAGAGCTTCAGGAACACGTCGGCAGAGACACCTGGAAACACACACGCAAACCCTGTCATGGAATCACAGGTATTAAGTCCATGTTGCACTTATCAGTTTGTCCTCTGGCTTCCCCCTGCACATGTGTGTGTCTCATTAAAGCGCTGGTGTTGAGCCCATATTCAATTACAGCCTTTTCCCAAAAGATTTACAGTCCAGATAATCAGACCCACAGGAGGAGCTGTTGACATTCTGTGAATAAACAATTCTTGTTATGTTTTATGCATTTGTACCCAGAGGTCCCGGTGTTTCCATCCATCCATGTGTCTGTCAAACGTGATCCATACGTGCAACAGGAAATCATTTATGTGTCAAGCACAAAGCTTTTTTGCTGCTGCCGAGTGTGTGAAGGTGTTTAGCAACTGGAGTAATTGTCTATATCCAAATCATAAACCATTACAGACGTGCATGATGTGTAGCCAATACTGGAGCGGCTCTGCTGTGCAAAGATCAAACCAGGTCAAATTTGTGGAGACTGATCATGCATCTGCAGAAGTGTTTAGTTAGTGCACTCTTTTTTTTATTCTCCCTCCTTGTTGAAGCAGTTGTATAAATGTCCATTGGGCGACACCTGTTGGATTTCATCGGGGACATTGTTAACACCCGACTTACACCCACACAGACGAGCAGTGTTCACACCTCGAGCACCCGCTGCACATGCGTTCATTTTGTTTTTGTTTAAAAGTGTAAAAATAGTATTTACAGTAAACATGATATACTGTACTTGAGAACAGATACAACAGCTCCTACATTTATAAAACAGATGGACAAATGAGAAAAGTATGGTCCAGGTCAACTGCAGACTAAAGAACAAAGTGAATAAGACAACTAGAAAACTAAGAGCCATTAAATCAAACTTTCCCATTGAACAAGCTTTTGTTCATCATGGATCTCATGGACAGAGGAGTTTGAAGTCTCACCCAGCAGTGAGCAGGCCTCCCCCACCAGACTCAGCGTCAGTATATCATCATAAACCGTGTACGTCATGAAGGTGTCCTGGACCCCGGGTAGAGAGCTGCGCAAAAACATAAACAATCATTATTATATTTGAGCATAAAGTTGTTTGAGCATCATTACAATTGTCTTCCATTCTAACACATGTGCAGACCTCAGTTTGTCCCACGTCTCTTGGCCGAATCTCTCCATCACCAGGGACTGGAGGCAGCTGTTGATGAACCCATACTGCAGAGAACACAAACAATTCTTTTAGCTCAGTTTCACAATCTGTTTAATGAGCATTTAGACTTTATGTCATCATAACGTAAACAATAGAAAGGCCTTAAAAACAAAGAAATTGATCTCCGATAAAGCTGTTACTTTCAGTTTGTCTAAGATGCACTTCTTGTTGACATGCTGCAGTTTTATGTTCCGTTGTAATTTTGTATAACTGAATACAACTTAATATATAAGACCTAATTTGCCCTGACAATTGTAGAATTTACATTTTTTAATTGATATTTGGCAGCTTGAATAGAGATTGTGTTAACATACACTACTTGTTAGTTATCAACACACAAAATGCATCAGTGGGTGCAACTTCATGTCAAAATACCACAACCCACTTAGCTGTCCTCCCAAGCATCAACAGCTGCTTGTATCACATTTCAATATTTAGAGTAGTTTCCCAGACGCTGCATTTTATATCTGTAACAACCAAGTATGTGAGAAACTGTGTCACTGCGAACCCTTGTATAATAACACGTTTACGCTCTTACTCTGAAGGAGACTTTTGAATTAAAAAAGTGCAACTCCACCATTTTTAGCAAAGTTACATCTTTTCCTCAACAACCCTTTAATTTGAATTATTACCCATCTATTAATCTGTGGAAATAGGAGCTACTCACCATGTCTGTATGTGCCGTCACCTTTCTGACTTCTACAACCACGAAGGAGCAAATGTAGAAGAGACTCCACACAGCTCTCTCTCTCTCTCTCTCTCTCTCGACCTCACATGTATAGAGCTCAACTCCCACCCTTTATCATGGCCTGTCACTTTCTACACACTTTCTTAAAGGTGGTTGTGGAGGCAGAGATGTTAAGTGTTGTTTTTTCCGTTGTTTAGTGGGAGCTCGTTAAATTGACTGTCATCATTGTGACTGATATTTAACTGGTTCTACATCCTGAGGGAGAGGTGTGGGAAAGACGCCAGAGCACGATGTTCATTTTAGACGAGACTTCTATTTGTAATTACTACATATTTAAATATAACTTTATTTTCACCGTCTGTATTTTTCCAGCCTTTAAATTAAAAAAGGTATTTACCAGGTCTACAGACCATTCACAGTATATTTGCTTCCTCTCCCAGAAAAAAAAACAATTTAAAAAACAATATCCTGGATTTTCTACCTTCTGCATCATGGAGGCTGTACCAAGAATAGATTTAAATAGATATAAATCTACAAAGCAAATGCACTACTGGATATACAACTAGGAATAACCAGTGTCAGTTATTTCCCCTCCGTGGCTGCAGCTGGTCTCTGTGGCAGGATCAGCTGTTAAAGACTTTTGATATGATTTGGAGGAGGAGGCTTTTTTGAGGACTTCTGTGTTCCAACGATTTCAAACCTTTTGTGGACTATTTGATTTCTATGTGGATCTTTTGTTGGGCTTCCTGTTGTTTTAAAACCAGACACAAGCATTGTGGTCTTCCTTGCATTTTGTTTTTATATTTATATAATTACGGTTATTAGTTCCTGCTTTATGTTGTACTGAACAAAGAGAAGATTCATAGAGGATGCATATAAAAACAACAAAATTAAATGTAACTAAACTTAGTAAAAGCTACAGTTGGACAATGAGAGGAACCACAAACATGAAACTGATGATTACTGCCAAAGTGAAGGCAGGTGGAGCCACAGGTGACACGCGTTGGAGCTTGATGACTGACAGATGCAATTATCCAATAGGAAGCTGCGTTCATGTTTGGTGGGTGGGTATATGAAGTGGTTTGTTTCACACTCACAGACGAGGTGCAGGCAGAAGTGTTGGACTTTAGCTCAGTTTTTATTATGTTTGACTAAAGAAGATGATTTAGTCTGTTAGGTTTTGTTGTGATCATCTAATCTGGTTAGAGCTTGACACCTTTTAAATGCTGTTGCTTCTTTTAATTCTCCTACTACATCAAAGAATAACATGCAGTAGTGCTTGTCTTTAATATTCTCTTTTGACATGTACCATGAAATGTAACACTTAAAGTTGAACAGTTTAAGCTCTTTTACATTATTCCATTGCCATTATTTAATATCTTTAACAATTTGAAATACTCTAAATATATTGTATAAAAGAGTAAAAGCTTGAAGGACTCTGTGACCTGCAGCAATAAATGTTGAGAGCTGAAAATAAAGTGTGCAGTTCTCTATTTTAGCCACTAGATGGAGTTGAACCATTTTATAAATCACACACAGACCCCACAAACAGTTTATCAAAACGTGTGAACTTTATTCGTATAAAAATGGAAAAAAAGTTTACAACTTTATATAAGCAGTTAAAAATATCTAAGTCTATCCATTATTTAAAATAAAAACATTTTCTATTTGTAAAAATAAGTAAAAAAAAAGAAAATCACCATCAACTCTCTGGTCTAAACGTTTACACATTTCTTGGTTATTTTCTGGAGATGATTCATGACAGTTGCATGTTAGTCAGCATCAGGTCTGCAGTTAGTTAAGAGCTTAAAATAGGATCACAAATATGAAAAAACACCGGCACACAAGAGTTGAGATGCTGATTGATATTTATCATGTTTCAGAAAACCAGCAGCATCTGGTGGCAGGTGCAGGTTCTAACATGCGACTCTGTGGTGAATGGGGGTTTTCTGAAGATTTCTATGTGCAAGCTAAGTTATTCAGCCAAAGTAGACATTGAAAGAATCTCACAGTGATGAATATCTGGAGGACTGAGAACCAAAGTAAACTAGAAATGTTAGTTAGGAAAGTGAATGCAGCCTTGGATTCCAATAAATATAATAAAAGTCCTGGCAGTTTATTTTACAAAGAAGGCAAAAGAAAAATTTAAGTCGCTGGTTAATGATCCTTTGCACTTCAGGATACATTCTTATCAAACTTCAGTGAGCTGTTAGTCATACAAATGCTGCAGTTAATCTTTACATTTGATCTCTGGAGTATTATTTTGAGTATTATGTCCCCTGATTGTGGGGAAATGTTCTGGTATAAGGATCCTGATCTGATGTTTACATTCAAGTTTGTGCCTGAATTTATTTATTTATTTAAAAGTTTTTAAAGCCTTAAAATTCAAACAAATGAAATCCAACTTTGCCATTTAAGAAATTAAAACACCTTACATTTCTCACAACTATAAAAAAAGCTATAAAAACTAATTTGTCCCTGAATGCTCCCATCAAGTCTCTATCCTACTTTCTTCATCTTCATCGAGCTTCAGAGATTTGTTGGGTTGAAGCACCATGTCGGAGCAGAAAGGCTCCTCATAGTCGTTGTCCATCTCGTCTTCATCGTCCATCTCGTTGGTGACGTATGAGCCTTTGTGTCTGGAAAGGCACCACATCAACACGGCGATTACACAGATGAGCGCGAGCAGCACCGCACCCACGATTCCCTGCAAGGCGGACAACACAAAAAACATGAAAACTTGACACATTTTGCACAACATTAAACAGGAAATACAGAGGCTTGAAAACAAAGACATTGCAATAAAGGCAAGGAATTAAAGAGATTCATTCATTGAAACAAAAATAGTTCTTATTTAACAGAAAAAATATGAAGTTAAACTCTCACCTCCAATCAAGGCTGCAAGTTCTCCTTTGCCTGAGTTGACGTCTGTAAAACAAAAATTTCATTTGAAGGTTGAATAAAATCTGCTTTCATTAACTAATTCAGCTTTTAAATCACAATCCTAGAAAGGTCCTCGTTTTAAATAAAAACTGAGTCGACAAGTTGCCCCTTTTTTGAAACTGAACTTCACACAGTTTCTCAAAAGTGATAAATCATACTGTCTGACAGGAGAATGAACTTGTGTAGGAAATTTAACATGATGAAACGGTTTAAAATATAAGATTCCTTCAGCGGAGTTTATATCTGGGGGAAAACAGAAATGCTCCTCGATATTCGTCTGTCCAGAAATATATTTTTCAGGGGTAAAACTAAAGCCGGGCCCTAGACTGCTGTTCTCCGGCCCTGCTGTGGAAACAAGGACCAGCTGGTATCGGTGTGTTGGCCTTTATCTCCACAGAGACAGACCCTGGAGGCGTCACAGGCCTTCCCATGCTCCTCTCTGGCACCAGGCTGATAAGACACTCCCTGCTCAACGCACCTCGGCTTGTGTTCACATCAAGTTGGATCTTTCTCCTCTGATCACATATTGATGACAGAGTTAATCAGAACTTTACTGAACCCCAAGATTTTTTTTTAAAAGCTGATAAAATAAGAAACTCTAGAAACAAATCGGAAACGAAAATCAGTATTTGGGATGAGATCTTGGTAGAAGTGAATTTTTCAATGCAAATGCTAAATCATTTAATCATGTATATCATTCGTCCATCAAATACTCCAATAACTCCAAAGTAATACTCTGCTGTTGTGTGTAAATTATGCTCACAACACATCTGGTCGTCGAGGTGAACGCTCATGAACGTACCCAGCATCAGAATCTTGGGCACAGTCTCTGGAGCCAATGAACGGGTTTCCATTGAAAATGTGAAGGCGTCCATTCTGACATCAACCTAAACAGAAACAGAAACAGGTTCTTTGGCACGACTGTGATGGACAGACTGCTGGTAGAGAGGAGAAGTCTAGGAATCATCCTCTGAGCACCATGAACATTTATCCTCTGCAACAAATAGTTTTCAGTAGAGGGGAAACAACAAAACTGTCTATTTATCCAAAATGATCAGTTTTTGCCTCTGCATCACGACAACACAACTGGATCAGAGGTGTCACAGATTGTTTCTGTCATCCAGCTGCACATCGGGACCAATAAACAAATGTCAAATGCTCCAATACAGACAGAGTTTTAGTCTGTAAACCAGAATAAAACATTATTACCACAACAAAAAGAGGATAGAACTAACACTCCTAAGTCTTTTCTAATTCTTAACTGAAAACATGACTTTACTGACTCATTACTTCATTTGACCAAAGTAGAAACAAAGATGCGGCAGCTGTAAGTGGCTGTTGAAGTGGAGGGGAGCTTGTTCTGCAAAATGCATCAAGTAAAATATCACAAAAGTCGACAATAAAACTTTAATCTGTATAATAGGTAAAAAAAAAGAGAACTTACCACTTCTGAGAATCTGCAGGCAGCTCCTCATTCACCAAGAAGAACAACAAGATGAAGAGGAAGCATGTGCTGTACAACACACACACACACACACACACACACACTCAGATGGGTGTGGTGTCAGTCCCCAGGGTCAAGTTCCGCTCCCCTGTCGGCCAATCGTACGGCTGACTCCCCCTCTGATGCTAAACAGCCTGCAGATGTCTGAAACTGTGCAGCTGGCAACGCCTCTGACATCATACGCTGTACAACACACACACACACACACACACACACAAACTACCCTGGGTGTGTTTAAACATCTTTCCTTCCGCCTGGTTATTAATACTAGTTATGGTTTTACATATGGCTGTGTCTTATATTTGGTGACCTGTGGAGGTCAAAGGGACGTGTGTGATTCCATTGTTTGGACGTGACAAATCAATTAGGACATGGGAGGGCCCATGTGGTTTAAGTTTGTGAAAATAAATTGTAATACCCTCTCCTCGAGAGAACTGGTTTCATGCACTTTCAGAAATGACCAATAGGGGGCGACTCCAGTTGGTTGCAGGACGACTCTACTTCTCACTTATTTCTTCGCACGTTCAATTCGTAGATTATGGTCCATTTAGGATCAAATACACAAAACACCATGCCTTGGGGCGTGGGCGCTGTGATTGATGGTAGGTACCATCCAATGGGAGCAGGTCGCTGGTTTGTTTGAGTCAGGTTGCATGAAACATAAAGAAAAGATGGAATATGATCTGATGTTGCCTTAAGCCCTTTTGTTGACTTCTTATATTTGAACTGTTAATGTGGCGTCACCGGGTAGAAGTAATTCAAGGCACATGTTTGAATCCCACAACATGTGCTCACAAGGGAAATGGCCCCACAAATGTTATTGACTAATGGCAAAGCAATGTCACACTTTATTTCTAAATGTTGTTATCAAAACCAGACTTTTATAGGAAAATGTTCAAACCCTGCTCTTAAAAAACTATCCTCTACCCACATAAAATCTAAACGTAAAACTGAACTGGAGCAATTAAAAAACAAACATTCGTCTCCTTGTTAAAATGAGTGTTGAGCAACTTTATGAATTATGTTTGTGAACCAGGAAACATCAGCAGTGGAGGGAGAACATTGAGGGAAAATGCTCCACACAAGTTCCTCTGTTGTTTCTATGATTGTTTTTTTACTTTCTTTACTTACCTCATTTGCCAAAAAAAAAGGTGAGACACTTTGCCCAAGATTTTAACGAATCTTTTGAATATGAGTATTAGCTTCATCCCACAAAGACAAACTCACAGATAGACATTGATAATTTAATCATGTTGCCAACGTCCACACAAACCAGCAAATCTGCACATTTCAAAACAAACATTGTCACCGGACAGACAGACACTTCTCTGTTCCACACTGTTTTTGATTAACACATTCAGAGCTACGTTTTCTCTGCATGGAGAGTTTATTTAGATTGTTTGACAGTTTCTACGGGATTCAAACTCTTAACAGCATCACAGCTGGAGGGAAAACTCGTCTAGTCTACAAGCAACATTTTCGGATTATTTTAGCAGCCAACTCAACATTTGAAATGTTTCAAATTATTATTAATTTACCAGTTACCTACTTGCAAGCCATTTCACAATTGTACCGGCCACTTTTCACATTTTTAACCGGATTCTATCAAATTAGCAGCGAGAGCAGCTCAAACTCACATTTAGAAACTTCTACAAGCCAATCAAGTGTATTTAACCAACTCTGTCTTTCACACGCAGGGATCTCTAGAAAGTTTCTGTTATGGCCTCCTAAGATTTTGTAAACGCATATGATTGGTGAATTAAAGAGAGATATAGATTTTATACTGAAATGAAGGTTGACTGCTAGAACAGAAGAGAGACTTGTTTAATCCTTCACTAGCCAATCAACTATCTAATGGTTGTTAAGAGAGCAAAGATTCATGTTTTGCCCAGGCGTCGAGAAGGCTCTGCGTTGCCGGGCTTCTTGCTTCTTTACTTTATTTGCAACAATTTACTTAAGCCCCTTCTTTCAATCCCGTCCAAGGTCACCGCCCCGTTACTCGTCCTCATGCTCGGAAAAAAACTCGTGGCAACAGACGGTAACCAGGGAGACGAAAGTCATGAACTCCTGGAAGTTGCACTCGGAGTCGCCGTCGGTGTCCAGGCTCTCCATCAGGGTGTCCAGCTCGGCCTGGTCTTTCACGTGCTGCAGACGGGTTCACATCAGGACAAGTACCACATAGATATCCGTGCTTTAAAATACAAAAATATCTTGAATTCAAATACAATTTAAGTGAAGCAATACATTAAAAATAAAAATAAAGAATTGGTTCAGTGTATTTTAACTTAATTTCATGATCTATCCTCAGGGTTGTTTATTTCTTTCTGTCCTTTAGGTCTTTTATTCATCCTTTAAATATTTCTTTCCTTCTTCAACTCATCTTTTGTCCCTAAACCACTTGACAAACTCTCCTCTATAATGAATTATAGGTCTGTATAGTTTCCACTGAAGTTTTAATTCAACCTCTGGAAAGGGTTGGAAAACTAGTTTAGTTTTAAGAATATAATATAATCATTTAAAGCCTGTTTTCCTCGGACTTCTCACCGTCATCAGATCCGGCAGCTCGTCGTGCAGCAGGTCCTTCAGCTCGCTCTTCTTCAGCTTGTGTTTGTCTCCTTCTTTCTCTGAATACTTGCGAAACACTGCGATCAGGGTCGCCATGGAGGTCTCCAGGTCGGTCATCGCCATTGTGACTTTTTCTCTCCTTCAACATGAAAATGTATAAAAGAATTAAATTCTGTTGTATTGCTGCAATTTTGTAGTGGTAAAGTTGCAGATTTTTTTTCTTAATAATCTGAGCGTAATGTCCATTTAGAAACAGTGCATTATCTTATTGCACAACATTTTTAACAGATATTACATGGAATTAATTTACTTTCTATAATTTTGTTAGAATTTACTGTCTAACATGATGTTATGTACTTTTAAAAAAAGCGTTGAGGTGGCATCCATTTCAAAATATCACTTTATAGATAATGGAATAAGTAAGTTGTATTATGTTAGAAAACTTGAATGCTGTAAGTTGAGAAGTTACGAACACTGAAAATAATAAACCCAACATTACACAGAATTCTAATTAACTTGAATAAATGACGAAGTATATTTTGACAAATTCAAATTCTTCCATCTAAACATGTTTTACATTAATGAGCGTACAACAAAGTGGGTCATCAATTCTTTTAAGAATACTTGATAGGCACTTTTCAAAAACACGAGACAAAGAGCAAAAACGTATTGATGATTGATCATAAGTTTAAAGTAAATCATAATCGTAAGACATTGGCATAAAAACAAATATAGTGAATTTCCTCTCATTGCCTCTAGATGATGATGCAGATGACCTCACCTCAGGGTTCGCCTGGTCAGAAGCTGTGTGCTGAGTATCCAGAGAGCCGAGGCTGAGGATGGACCACAGCCTTTATACTGAGGCAGTGTGGTGGGTGGTGGTGCTGAGGTCAGCCAGTCTGTCGCTGACCAATCCCGTCCGTCCACCTCCCCTCACTCCACTGCAGCAGCACTGATCGGATTCTTAAAAACCCTCATGTGCAACAACAAGACCCCTGTTCCTTATAATGAGAAAATATAGTATTTTCTATTACTTATGATACTTTAATTGGTTTAATGAGTGAAATGGATGAATTCAGGGCAATCGTAGACTGCACGTAAAGATGGAGGACGATGTCGTGAAGCCAAATGATCCACATCGCCCCCTGGTGGCTGGACTCACTGTATCGGTCCTAAACCCTTTCTCCTCCATGTCAGTGGGTTGGACATGTGTCAAACTAAAAAGTCCAGGTACACGTCAACGTAATTTCTATCTTTTTAGGTAGTTCCTGATAAGTTCAGTGAATAAGGTGAAACATCGGGATTGACAGTTGAGACTCACTCACGATTGGTTGAGAGGGTGTATTAGCAGGACAGTGGCTCCACCCACCGTACGGGGAACTGTTGAATAATGAAACCCAATGACTCATAGGAGCAGCAGGTACTCTTTCATTGAGGTACAGTACATTTACAAACCCTTGCCAAGCACCTCTGATGGGATTTCGATGACAAACAAGTGTAAAAGGTGCCAAACACCTCCCTGTGCATTTCTCCATCTGCTCTCCCCCCTGTGATCCGGCCCTGGCTTCGTTTCCCTGTGTCGCAGCATCTGTTGGGCGACAAAGGCCCGTTTCAGAGGAAGTGGATGGTCGTGCATGTTAATGAACACGGCCTTTTCACTGCCGGAGTCGTCCAGACGTGTGGCCGACGCTCACAAACACTGCTGCTCCGGCCAAACGGGCTGAAGTGCAGATGTCCCGGGGCTTCTAGCTGTAAACAAACATATGGAGCTATGAAAAAAAAGCTATACTACATTTATTCAGTGTGTAGGGATAGAAACTCAAATGCTGTTTGCAAATGCAATTTAATTTGGTATGTTTCACTCAAAGAAAACTTAAATTTTGGGTGAATTTATGGCACAAAGGAAACAAAATATAGAATCACATTTTATAAATAAATATTTCTATGGAGCCCCCAATGCTTCAAAATACGTACTGTATTATGTGTGTGTGTGTGTGTGTGTGTGTGTGTGTGTCAATGTGCTGAATTGCAGCGCCCTCCCTGACCTCCATCCACTCTGTATTTTCAGTCTGGAGAACAGTTTCCATTTATGACACGATAAACTGTTTCTTTGTCCCATAATAAATACATTCACTCCTCACGCGCATGATTACTGACTGTGTGTCATTGTTTGCTCCAAACACTGAAACTCTGTGCAAGGGAGACGGGCCGAAAACTGGAGTCACACACACAGCCGGGGGGCGAGAGAGCCTCATCCATCATGTCTCTCTCTCCTCAATCGGCCTCTTTGGTGTCAAATTGACTTGGTTTCAATAACAGATCTACAGACTGAGCTTACATTTGACTTAAAAGTAATATTATTGTTAAAATATTACAAGACTTGAATGTAGACACAGTTGTGACATAACATAAGTTTAATGTAGAATATATTGTCTATGCACAAAGCTTAAGTAGTTTAATAGTTGTGTGGTTTATAAAAAAAGTAAATTTTGTAACTTAAGTCAAGAAAGGCTGGTTTTACAAATATTTTTGTTATCTTGCAGCACAGGAAGGAGGAAGAAATTGTGTTTTTTATATTAAAATATAAGAGATCAATTTGGTTCAACTTCTCGCTGAGAATGTTGAATTAAAACAAATGAATGAGGTAACAAAAGGTATTTCCAATAAAAAAAAAGTTTCCCCAACAAAACAAACCCAGACACATTTTACACCTCGATATTTCAAAGTCTCTTTCTCCTCCTCTCTTGTGTCTCTTTCGGCATACTTGCTCCCGGGAGATGGCGTCCTCAAACGCCCCGGGGCGTCCCCAGAGCCAACCAGGTTCATGGAACCCAGCCGTCGCCGTGGCAACCAGTCACTGCCTCCCGCTGGTCTGGAGAAGGTCTGCCAGGCCGCTGAGTCACCGCCTGGCATCATGGGTCAACCTGAGAATAACACACAGGAAGGCTCAAACAAACATATTCACACACACACACACATAGAGGTTACTGGTGTTGTTATACTTTCCCTTTTCTTTAAGGAATTATTTTTTCCGCATTAAAATCACTCTTCTGTTTCCATCATCAAGGAGGTTGTGACCTTTGACCTTTAGTCCTCATTATTCATCTTGTGGTTTTTGTCAGTTAAGTAGTTTCAAGTCCCTCTGGAGGGAAAAAAACTAAAGGAAATAAAAATGTATATAAAGATATGTATATTTATAGGGTTCCAGCGTTTGTTTCTCCAGCACTTGTCGTAGTGCTATATAACCACTAGATGGCAGCAGTGTACCATGAAGTTCTCTTCAAACTCATATCACATCAATATAAAATTGTGTGTTCATTGAGATTCAGATCATAAAAACAGTAACACAAACTGACTCTTGTTGAAAACTTTGTCTCCACTTACTCAACAAAATGGTCAAATTATTCCTGAGCAACGTGACGCAGGTTTTACTCCTGTATAACCTTTAAGGTTGATGTTGTAATTCCACTTTTTTCCCTCTAGGGGGCAATCTAAGACCACAATCTAACATAATCCTCCTGAACATCACATCAAATTTAATGCAGAATAAGGACAACCTTATTGTAATAGATTTTCTGGCTCGCTCTTAAAAAAATCCATTCACTACTCCTTTAGACAAATCAAACATATGTTTAACTCAACATAAAACATCTGCATTTATTGTTTGAAAAAATGCATCTTCTACTTTATTAGTCAGTTTTGCCCAATATTGTTTTCTCACTTCCTGTTGCTACATTAAAAAATAAGATACAAGACTTTCTAACTTGAAAATGTGACCTTAAGGTGGCGCTACAAGACAGTCAGATTATGGAGATTAGATATTAGTATTTAGTTATGAGAATGATGGCAGTCACTTCACGTAAAACCAGTGTTTATGTATTGATTAAAATATATTTTTAACCATTGCTGCCATTTTCCTGTGAACATCCTTCTGCAGCCATGACAGTGACTGAAGCCAGCCCTGTTCACGTTCTGCCAGGTGGTAACACTGGGCCCGTCCTGGCCGGTGGTTCCCTCCACTGGGCTACTCCCTGGCAAAGCAAGCGTATGTCTGGCTGCTGATCACAGCTTAATCCTCAATCTGTCATTCAAGTCCCAAATCCCATCTGGGCTCATTTTGCTTGTTCACACTGCAGCAGGCGAGCGAACCGCCATGAACCTGGGTGACTCTGAGGTGGAGAGTGTTTTGTGAGGGGTCAGATCTGCTGGGAGTGTTACCTTGCTGGGTGTTACTGTGAGTTATGGCTGCAATCAAGCCACTGTGGTGATTTGTGAAGGTCGGCCGTTGTTGCCTGGGTCTCAGGGGTGTGGGGCGGGGGGGGGATGACTTTCTGTCTCCTCCAATGTCTCCAACACACTCTCGCTATAAGACAACATTCATCTTGGCAAGTTATTAAATCCCCAGAATCTAATCTTGGTTGAACTGTGACAACAACTCCGCAAACTGAGGGGAGGTGTATCCACTTTGTACCAAGTTAAATGTTGAAAAACTAAATTTTAATAATTAGAAACTTGTATAATTTATGATATAAACACAAATTCAACTTCCTCACAGACACTTTTACTTGTGTGGGCAGATACAAGGGATTTAACTGATCATTAGTCTAATTACCTAAGTTTTTAAATGTCACAAGGCGAAATAATTGGCATCCATTACTTTTGGTTGAAGTGAATAACTTATTCCAAGGAACTATGAAACAAATGAAACCAAGGGCTTATTTCTATGTGAGGCAAAATAAAAGTTCATATCGCCCTTGAACTGCCTGAGTAAAAAGGGCTTAAACCTTTGGTCAAATTTGTCCTAAATTTGACCAACTAAAGTTCCTACTATCACTGGAATAACCTCAAAGTGATTGGTAGAAATGTGCACAGTCATTTCGAGGAACTTCTCTAGGTTAATTACAGTTCCTGTTTCTAGATGGTATTAGGGAACTCAGGGACAAAGATTGTGTTGATTGTATTCTAGTGTTTGCATGAGACTATATAAAGGACAGAAATACTTTGCGTCCACATGTATTAAATGTCTAAGAAAACATCTGCAGGCAAAAGGATGTTTGATTATATTCTGATAAAAGAGACTGACAGATTTCAGCTTTTTTAAGATGCACTGTCATTGCCTGACCATCGTTTTTTTGGGTGTTGTGTTGAGCCACAGCGATGACCCTGAGCGTGCCAGCTGCCGAGTGGCCATCTCATTTTGCATCTCACCCTCCGTAATCCCATAATCCTCTCCTGCCTCCACTCTCACACCCCCAACCCCAATCGGATTATAGGCTCCTGGATCAGATCAGAGTGTTCTATCCTGCACACACACACACACACACACACACACACACACACACACACCTGATGGCCTACATATCTACTACCTCCACTGACGGGAAAATAAACGGAGACAAACAGGTTTACAGACTAAACTCAGGCGACTGAGTGAAGGTCAGTGATGAATCACTACGAGCAGCAACGTGCATCATAAGCTGTTCAGTGTCACGCTGATCTTTTAAACCTTGTTTGAAGGATGCCTTCACTTTTTGAAAGGACAAATCAAGTTGATTGAATGATGACTAGATGAATTATCTGTTTTAATATCTTATTCCTCAGAGACATCCTCAGTTTTATTAATGACTCCAATAAACTCTCGAAGGATTTAAATCTTCAACATAACTCTTCAGAAACAACTTTCTGTTTTCTTTCATAACTTCGTTTTCACTTATTACTTTTTTGGTTTATTGAATTTAATTATTTTCTCTTTTGTTCCTTTAGGGACAATTTACACAGTTCGAACAAAACACATTTTTTACCCTTGTGGTTTTCAGGCAGGCAGCAAAACTCTTCACTTTCAAGCTGCAGCAAATGAACAAAGAATTATTTATAAGTTAGTTTAGGATTGTATATTTGTTTATGTTTAATGCCGATGGTTTGAGTTTCATTTGCAGACATTATTGGGGCATTTGTAGTAGTTTTTACAGCACTCTATTTTTTTATTGTGATGTATGGCTCCATTAAGGTTCCAGGGAGCCCTGGGAAGAAGAATTAGCCGACCGGTCCCCTAATAATAACTTTAGAAACTAGTGTTCATGTGTAAAGTTCATATTTAGTCTGTGTGACATTCTGTAGGAAGATAACGTTCATGATTGTTGGTGATGCAAAACGTTGGACGTCTTCATCCCCTCGACGCCATTGTCTGTCAAATGCTGGCAGGGTCATCGCAGCAGGTTTTAGCTCATCAGTCGGTTAATTAAGTGAATCCGATCACAGACAGGTCTCAGTGCTGGTGGAAGTCCTGCTGCAGAGGGAGGAAGCGCCGTGTTTGGACAAAAGCTCCTCCGTCGTCAGCGTCAGGCGACACTTCAGGCCCGATTTATCTGACCTCGTCCCGGAGGAGGTTTTCAGAGCAGTGACGAGCTTGTTGGAGCTGAGCCAGAGAGGCAGACACACCTCGGACAGGTTGGACTCCAGGTCAGGATGTTTGAGAAGAGCTCCCAAAACAACAACTATACTGAATCTAGGATTTTAGAAGTGTGATATTAAAAGTAATGTGTCCGAAAACATGCGACAATCTATCACCATTTATTTGCGATGTCGTCTCAGTCATCTGAAAGAGAGTGATCTCCTGCAGCAGCCATGACCCCCTTTCCTTTGTTTTGACCGAGATGCAGTGAACGTCCAGTCGGATGGAAAAACCACCCGGAGCTAATCTTTCCACCGAAAAACAGCTCCTGACAGCCACAACACCATATGGTGATCGCTAAGCCGTCAGGTCGTACAGTAACAGCACAGCTCCACACGTGTGAGTCATCGGACGGGATTACTGATGTGGAAACTAATGCTGAGGTGTGACTTCTTATTAGGTTACAAAACCCCAGGTTCAGAGACGTGAGCCTGTTTCTTTGAGCTGATCTCCTCACTTGGCTGATGTGTATAATTTGGACTTTAAAAGACTTATTTCTTACCTTTTGGAAAAATGATGGATTTGAATTTGGAGAAGACTTGAAAATAATCTGTTAATCAGGCTTTGGGGAACATTAATGCTAAACTCCACAAGGACTAGAACAACAACAACTGTATTTTTATGGATTTTTTTTTCACAGAGAAATGTGGAATTTCAATGTGCTACTTGAAAGGTTTTTTAATTGCTATGCAGCCAATGTTTGCATTCACAAGTTCAGCATCAAACTTTATTAATTTACTCGCCAAGAGCCGTCTCCAATGTGGAGAGCAACACCGATGTTTGCTCTAGCCGCTGCCTTGCTCTTCAAATTCCTACAGTGAGTAACTGTAGCCCTGAAGACGCAACGCAATAATGGCTGGAGCTCTTGGCAGGCGACCATGTTTGGAGAAGGCACAAGAAAACCTTTATTAACTGAGCAGCAGTGAGATATTTACTGACAAGTGTCAATGACTGTAAATAAGGATCAACAATTTGTCTTCACTTCCTCCCACTGTACAAAGATGAGGCCGAAATATCCCAGCGACGCTATCAAGGTCGCACCGATTTATAAGCAATCGACCAATCATGACCACTTTTTCACAACCCATTTTCACAGCTTCAGAAACTTAAACATCAATCAATGTGATGGGAACTTTAAAAAATGAAACAAAGTATCTGAGAAAGGTATTTCATGTCCCATCTGCTAACATGGAGGAGGCTGGTCTATGTAGTGTACTGCAAAAAGAGATCAATATCCATTTGGAGCTCTCGTGGCTTTTAAAGATTCCCATGTGTCATGTTTTATGAAGTGAAGCATCATCATATTGACGGCTGTGTCGGTGAAGTGAAACCCCAAACTTGGAACGCTTCCTGTCAAACCTAGTATCTAATTTCCTCATCTAGTCGTTTTCTTCGGCCACTGTGTTCTACATTTCCCTCTCGGGACTTCAAAGTGGCCCGGTGGCTGAGATGTGCGACTGACAGACGGGTTAATCAAGAAGTGTTTAATCTCGCTGAAAAGCTCCCCGGCTGATGCACAATGAGCTCTCTTTGCCGTTTCAAGTCCACGCTGCGGTGGCTGTTTGAACACCGACATCAGAGGAGAGCGGAGAGGAAGCTTCCCGCCACTGAAAGGTTGCCGGTGCTGTAGTTGTCATTGACCAATGTGTCCTTGAGCAAATCTCGAAACGCTTCCGATCCTCTCGAGTCCATGAGAAGCTTTCCAGGACAAATTTGACAGCTTCCAGCTACTAATTCAAATTTGTTTATTTGGCCTCAAGTCAATGTCTCTTCCTGTGAAGACTGTGTAGTGACCTTTCAGTTCTGTATTATTATCATAGATAACTTGGACTAGAAGTTGTTTTGTCCATAAAGTCTGTTCAGTCATATGGAACTGTTACATATTAAATTGTTCATTTATTAAAGTCAAATGTTGACCTGGAATCCAGATTTGCACAATTCCCACTGTCGCAACAATCAAACAAAAATCTTATGAACTAAATTGACAAAGCACTCATTGACACACACACACACACACACAAACAGACACACACATCTGTCTCCTGACAATCGACACGTCACAAATAACCAGGTAAAGAACTGTGATAAATAAATTAGAATAAGTAATCGCTCACTCTGGCAGAAACTCATTTATCGCCACTCTCGCAATCACGCCATGCAGTCCGACCGCTCAGGTTGCCATGGTGAGCCCCTGGAGAGAGGGGGCTTGTGGGTAATTGGTGTTGAATTGAAGTGGGTTATGGCATGTGTTTAGGGATAATGATTTTACAATGGAGGCCCCACCGAGAGGACTCAGCTCCACGGTGCCGAATCACATTACATGGACGGACTGTGTGTATTGATCGATGGCTGCGTGTTGTGGGTGAAGCCTCAGATGAGATTCAAGCCCACAGCTGTAAAGTGTCTGTCTCTGCTCTGAACTAATCAGCTCACACCAGAGCGGAATAAACAGTCACAGACAGAGTTCACCTCTTAAAAGTGGATTTGATCTTGAAACTGCAGCAAATTCTGAGTTCAGCTGCAGCTGTCAGTGACGGTTAAATTGTTTTGACATAAATAAATAAAATGAGCTGTTAGAAAGTTTCCCCAAAGGTTTGGTTTTACGACTTTAACACCCATCATTTTATGTATCTCTATAAACTTGATGTTATAGTCTCTGCTTTTGTCGTCTAGAACATATACTTGTAACATCATTAAATGTTGTGACCACCGAGGAGGAGCTGCAGCATTTGCCCCGAACTTTAAAATCCATTGTGTCAGATGCCTTTTTAAAACGACAGGATATGAAAACACGTGGCTGCTGATTGGACAACACCTCTGACACACTGAGGTGGATTTATTTGATTGATTAATCATGCCTGCCAAAAGCATAAATCTATCAAAAATGTCCGTAGATCAAAGCTGCTCCACCTCAAGCGGCCATTCGCAAAGTTATTCTACATATCTTCAGGAAACGATTCATCCAAAAAGATGAATTTGAATTGTGAAGGGGGGAAAATCCATCATTAACCTTTTTATAAGTCGCGTCCTATCTCGTCTGAAGTATCCTTCAGCAAAACTCTAAATCCCTTCCTGCTGACGCGTCTTCCGAGTTTTCAGCATCCAGGCAGTGAAACGGTAATCATTTAGTAACCAGGGATTTGGGGATTTAGGGATTTAAAGGCCACCCTTCAGAGAATAGCATCGTTTGGTTCCATCGTGTTCCGCCGGGTGGGGGTTCTCTGTAAGTTCACTCTGCAGATCAGGGTCTCGGTTTGCAAACGGATCATGAGTCATCAATAAAATGTCAATAAACTACAGGAAAGTAAAAGGGAAAAAGTGATGGAAGGTTGAGGATGTTCCTGAAACTGACCATTATCCAAACCTCCAATGGATTAGTGAAATGATTTGTGGTTTGCTTAAATGCAAATATTCTAGTTTTATCATAGGGAATTAACACTAAATCCTAAAATATGCTGCGCAGGGACAGAAGAGGCTGCAGATTCCAGGTGTGTGTGTGTGTGTGTGTGTGTGTGTTTGCCTGAAGATACAGCCCTCTAATCCATGGCCTTTTCCAACCGCTACGACCAAGGAAATGATGAATAAGTAATTTCCTGTGAACAGGTTGTGCAGCCTCAAGTGTGGAGCTGGGATGATACGACAGATGAAAGCAGGAGGATGACAGGAGAGGATGTGTGTGTGTGGGGGGGGGATGGAGGAACGTAATGGGACGAAGAAAAAAAGCATTTGAAAATGAAATCTCCTGGAAAAACTCCCACATTTCCTGCGAGTTCACACCAATTATTATTCTGGTGTGTTTTTCTTATTTCATTGAGTTTTATTAGTAATATTATTTAAATAAACCCTATACTTCAGTAGTATAAGAAGATTCTGACATTTTCTGGGACGTTTAACAAGTTCATTCCCACAACTTGTTGTTGACCATTTAACCCCTTTTTCTTTGAGGACAACACAAATCCTCCTTTTCAACCAAAGCTCTGCCGCCTTTCCCTTTTCTTCGCTGGTATTTTCAGTATTTTGAACAAATTCTTTGTCCCCTACATTTTCAGGAATTCCTGTATTTGGCATTCATGCAGCGTCTGAACTGAGACCAAATTCCTGGTGTTTCTTCCCATAACCGAACAGGCTGACAGGCCAACGCTCCGTTATTCTGATGCAAAGTGAGCTGTGCTGATAGCGAGGGGCTCCTTGATGAAGCGGTGAATAGAAGGGCTCCTTTTCAATTCACCACAGTTCCCATTCAGACCCCGCATGAATGGTCACGTCAAATCCAGTCTGGCCCTCGAATAAGAGGCTGAACTTCGGGATGCAGAGTGGCTTCCATTGAGCTTCAGTGGTCTCTTTGATGACTCTGGGGTCAATGCTCTTGATTTGACCCTCTGTATTTGACCGTCAAAAATCATTGATATCGGTCTCCTAAATATGCCGGATTGTTATTTCATCAAGATCCATGAGTTATTCTCCGGGTTAATGGGGGAAAATGTCAAAATCTCCCAATGTTGCACAAAGTAATGAGAAAATACCTGATTCTTCCAATTTGTTCGAATCCATGCCAAGATTTAATGGATCCTTTCCTGGCCCACGTCCCTTTTTTCCACCAAATTTTATGATAGTGATGATGTTTCTGTTTTGTTAATGTTGTTTAGATATTAACTTTTCTTGAATCTCATTTTTCCGGACGGTCCCAAGAGAGCAACCTGCTTTTGTTCGCCATGTGAAGTGGTCTGGAGAAGTTATCTTAAAATTGAAAAACTCCTTTTCATATAAGAACGCAGCAGGACATTATCTGAGTCAGCTGTATTCACAACAGGCAAAGGCCTACAAAGTTGTCGTCTGTCCAAATGGACATCTTTGTCTGCATCTTCTACGTGTCTTCCTCCTCTTTTTCAAACTGAGATTTTTGTATTCTTCCAGTCTCATTTGAACAGTGGATGTAGGAGGAGGAGGTGAACCCTGTTTTGACAGCTGCTTTCAGATTCGCCCCCACACAAAAAATATGAAGGAGGTTAAGTGAACTGGACTCTTGGCCTTTTGTTAACATCTTATGCAATGAGTTTATGAAGCAGCCACTTTAATAACTGGATCTGGGTTTTAGCACTCAGGTTGGATCTAAGCTGCCCTGGAAGAGGAGAACTGTATCCTGAGACACGACCATGACTGACAAAAAAGTGTTGAGGAATTTCATCATAATGTGATTCTACTTGATGTTTATTGAGGCGTGAAACAGCTGCTGACTCTGCAGAGTTTAAATGCAGAGAATTTGCTTATCACTCAACCGACTGTCAAACTCATGATGCAAAAAGAAAAGTAACAGAGGTCACAGCCTCTGACTTCTCAGAGTGACAGCTGAGTCTAATCATGTCTCTCCCTCAGAAAACACTGACGGCAGCAGACGCTTCTTTTTCTTATGTTACTTAAAGCAACACTAAGCAACTTTTATCATAAACCAGCAGCTTGATTTAAAATGAGTTTGACGGCTCAGTGACTGGGAATAGAGATCTTCTTTGAGAAGTAGTGGAACTGACTGACAGGAGCGGCTTGAACTATTAGAATCAGGTCCAGCTGAAGGAGGTGGGCATCAGTAGATCTGAGGGGTCGGGTGGGGGTGTGCTGGTGGAGGAGGTTAGAGAGGCAGGTGCCAGGTTGTTCAGGGGTCTTGTAGGTGATGAGCAGAATCTTGAAGTTTTACTGGGAGCCAGTGGAGGTCATGGAGGACTGGGGTGATGGGATATGTTGAGCGGCTACTGGTAAGTATAGGCAGGGCGGCAGAGTTCTGGACATAGTGGAGTTTGTGAAGGACTTTGTTTGTGGCACTGAAGAGTAAACTGCTGCAGTAGTCGAGTCTGATGTGGTTCGGCAGCAGTAGGTGACAGTGAGGGACAGAGCAGGAAGAAGACTGGTGAGGTGATGTGGTTGACATGGGGCAGGAATGAGAGGGTGGAGGGGGTGATGAGGGAGCCTCCCCCCTCAGCTTTGACAGCAGCTACAGAGAGGACATCTCATTGTCAACGAGATGAGTGTGGGGCGGGGGGTCCTATATGAGACAGATGAAAGCTGTATTTCTACAAGAAACAAATTATATCAACTCTCAAAAAGCCATGCATTTTTTTACATGCACGAGACAGAGAACATCCTTCCATCGCTCCATGTTGTTTGTAATAACAAACCCCGGCAGCCCTGGAGGGATTTCCTGCTCGCCGGTGGAGTTTAATCACCAAACTCCCGATGAACTGAGCCTCATTAATCTGAGGAGCGTCCTGCTGCACGAGCCATTTCATCTCCACTCAACTTTATTTATAGGGGCTGTTCGGCACGCAGAACAATTCATACAGCCTGTCGGTCATTATTTCCTCCAAAGGCAGGTTTATTGTGTTTATTTTAAAACCGGATAAGTGAAATATAAATTCAAACGAAGTGGTAAAACCTGATTTCCAGTGCAGTTTGAAGCGTTGAATCCTGTTTCTCCCCAAATAAAGTAGATTTTGAGAAGAGCCCAAGTGAATGATTCAATTAGCGCGGGACCAGCCTAATTGATAGTGACAGTGTACTGACAAGTTGATGAAGAGGAGAGGGAGAGGAGCAGCAGGGGAGTGGAGGAGGAATCGGCTTACACCACATTAGTCTCTGTGTGTCAAGTAAGGCGATAAGGTGGCCTTAAATTAATGCTGCAGGAGACATGTCACACGACTCATTGGTTTTTATTTTACAATGTGACACGTGATGAACCAATCGTGTCTGCATCATTTTAGCGTGTGTGCCATCAAAATGAAGCGAGAGAACAACCGTGTTTGGATGTGTTGGTTCAAATGCTGTCTTCCCTCACAGAAAAATGTCTGAACTTCAGCAGCTTAAAAGGGACAGTTCAACCAAACATAAAAATTCACTCATCTAGTCACCGCTTTGTTTGAGACCACAAAACACTCGACATACTGGTGAGGAGATAAAGATACTTTTTGGGTGAACTATCCCTTTAAGTAAAATCCCTCAAGTTGGGCAATTTGGAAAAGTTTTCATCAAAGAGTGATGCAAAAATACAAGGAAGAGCCTTCATTTAAAACACATCCACACACACACACATACACACACACACACACACTCACACATACACACACAATCTATAAAACAACTAATAGAGTAATGAGTAATAGATTACTTGATTGCTGAGTGGGTTTCTCCAGTAAATCAATCACAAGATTAGGAAGTGATGAGTAAAGTCAATGCTACTGTCTCTGTGTGTGTGTGTGTTTGTTTGTGTGAGTGTGTTTGTGTGTGGCTCCGCCCTCTCCGTGACGTCACCACACTTCACTCCACACGCCGGCCCTCCCCCTTCTCCTCTTTCTCCTCCTCCTCCTCCTCCTCCAGTCCTCCGGCTGACCGGAGCGGAGAAGCATCGCCTCCTGTTCGTCTCGTCTTCATCTCTCACCGCCGAGAAACTTCTATGAAACTGGAAACTATCGCTTCTTCTCTTTTCATTTCACCTCTTTCTTTCCACTGTTCGTGTTTCTCCACCTTGGAGACAAATGACGCGAGGAGAACCCGAGAGGAGGAGGAAGGAGAAGTGACCGCGGGGTCTCCATCAGCGTCTCCGAGGCTCCCAGCCAGCGAGAGGTCAGTTCACATTCACAGTCACGTTTACACTTTATTCATCCTAATTATGGTTTAAAGGAAATATTCTTCTCAGATTCACTGTTTATTTCACAGAACAGTGTGTGGAGGGCTGCATGTGTTCTAATGGTGATTGGGAAATGATAAATGTTATTATGCGATACTGTCCTCTGGGCTGTAAACTAAATTATGTTTCTGCTTTATTATGAAATATGGTTTTGATATAATTTATGACCAAATTCCTAAAATAATCCACTTTCATGGGTTGAAAGGCCACCATCTAGGACCTTACTTACATAAAGTCGTGTGTGTGTGTGTGTCTGTTTGTGTGTGTGGGTCTGTTGGACAGCCCACAGCCACCAGTGACCACTCATGAATGTGTTATGAGCCTGGCCCTTTAAGAAGGTGGCCTTGTGGGTATTTTGTGTGCTGTAGGAGATAGTAGACGTTTCCGTTGTCGATGCTAATTCAATTTTAATTGTATAGCAGCAAATCCTTATATACATTATCTCAAGGCACCTTGTTATGGTCTCGACCATAAAAAGTTATAGAGAAACCTGACAGTTCAAACAATGAGTAGAGAAAAAACTCCCTAATTAACTAATTAGAAGCTCTGACGTCACACCAAGATAACGCAAATTGATAGCGTTCAAGTTGCACGGAAACTATGTTTACAGCTATCCGTTGTTAGCAAAAACTGTTCATAATAACGCATTACGTGGTAGATTTTAGGCATACTAATAATCATGCAATCTATCTTGGATTTTGAAGTTGGGGGTGGTGAGGTTCCTCCAACCTTCCGCGTCGAAATTCCGACTTGAGGTGGCGTTCCAGAGGCTACTTCTGACTCAGGGGTTGAACATTTTGAGTTCCGAGGTTAAATGGAACGCCATAACTTGTATCCGGTGTTTACGATGTCTGTGTGTTGGTAGGCGTGTCCTAGCCCCGCCTCCCAGCCCTGTGTTTTTGAATCTTCAGGCAAAAACTCTTCAGCCTGCACTTCGTGTAGAAGTCGCTCTTTTACAGATAATCCTCCTATCTTCTTAGGGTTTTATTCTGCTTTTTTTCAGTTATACTACTCTAATAATCCTACTTTCTCTCCCCAGTATTTATTATAGCTGTAAAACAAAAGCCGTCCCGTCTCTCTTTTTTATTCCCGCCCTCTCTCTCATTTCTTTATGTTAACTGTAGAGTGTTAAATATTTATGGCTATTCTTAAATTAGCATAGACACACAGTTAGCTCCTGTCAGGAGCTCTGCAGCAGATGGAGGTGAAAACGACCAGAGATGATAAGTTGACAATTAGCGGCCCCTGTCACATGTGCTCACGAGGAGGTGCGCATACACACGTGGCAATAAGGTCATCTGATAAGCTGTAAATCCTCTCTCTCTGTCTTAAGGCAGCCACCCACCCATACACACACACTCATACATACACACAGAGACACACATACACACATACACACTGTCTATGAGGTACTTGTGTTTTTCTAGTTAGCAACTCGCCTTCTCCTCATCCACAAGTCTTTCTGTTTCGTCTTGTCCTGTCTCCTCCTTCCTCTTCCTCCTCTTCTACTTCTTAATCTTTCCTTATATACTGTCATTTCCATTTCCTCCTCCTCCTTGCATCTCCTCATTTATTCTTTCCCTCCTCTTCCTACCGCCTTCTTCTGCTCTTTATCTCCCTCTATTTTCTCCTCATCATCTTTTTCTCTTTACCTTGTCTTTCTTATCCCTTTCTTCCAGACTACCTCCGCTTTCTTAAATGTTCCATCTTTTCTTCCCTTCATGAAACTACTTTTCCTCTATTTCTTCTACTTTGAACAAATATTATACTCTTCTTCACTTCTTCATCATATTTTCCTCCCTCTTCTATCTTACACATATATGACCTCAAACTGATGTTAAAGTGTCGCTAAATACCCCAACTTACACTCACACACACACACACTCACACACACACACACACACACGCTGTTGTCTCCACCCCTGAGGGCTAAGCCTGAAAACTAGCATGTCATCGTTTTCCAGCTCCACGTGAAGGTGCACTCCATTTTGTAATGAAAGGCCACTCAGCACAACTCACACACACATACACACACACACCCACACATAGATTTGGATCAGCACATAGTCCTTTACGCTGTATCTCGAAAACTGCTCCTCAATATCTTTTTCTCGATAGATTACCGACATCTCATTTTCTGCACGCTCGGTTGATCTACATATATTTATACAGATACGGTATAATAGACCATATAATAATCTCATCAACAAGTATAATGAACTGATTGAAGTCATTATCCGAAGCTCCCACTGGGAGTTTGAAGCCTGAGCAGCATCCGAAGAGCTTCAGTCTGAGGTGCATGCGAACAATACGTACAAATATTAATTTGAATAGCCGACAGATTTCACATGCTTTTGAATCATTTTCTGTAACGTGGCTACTTGTTGCAGGTCTGATTTATGTCTGTGAAAAAGATTTGTCTTCACTTCATCCTACTATTCAGAAATTTAACTGAGTGTTTGCGCAGTAGTGCTCAGGGGGGAGGGAGCCACAGCATCCACCAATCACAAGTCAATATCATCTTTTAGCATTAAATAACTAATACCAAACCTATCTAAAATAGTCATACATGGGCTCAACAAATCGTGAGTCAGTCTAAGCTGCCTATCATAACATTTATACATGTTTATAAAACCAGTATTTGTCTGTATTTGTACCTGTGGAACCTTTTGAAAGTGTGAAGACCTTCTGCAGTTATAGAGCGAGCAGGGCCTGTTTTGATTACTGCCTCCACTGGTGCTTTCAAGGACTCTAGGACAAGGTCCTCTCTGGCTTAAAGTTTCATCAAATTCATGCTATTCACCAGATAACTTCTATTTCTTCCCTTCGACCTCGATGTGATTGAATGAAACGGTCATGTTGTCAGCTTCATCGCCACATGACTCACTAACGGCTTCCTCGAAGGTAGACGTCTTAAACATGTAAATATAAATCTAATGGTATTTTAAAAGAAGATGATGTCCCTGAATAACCGGCAGTTTAATTTGCCTCTGGCTTTTAGTGAAACATATAAATGTTAGTGGAGCTGAAAGAAAACAAGTTCTAAAATTGAAACCTAAATGTCTTACATGCTGCATCACAGCATCGCTCAACCATGACTAGTTAAAAACACATTTGATTGCTCAGGCCTTTTCATGGGTTTATAAATGCTGGTCAATGTGACAGTTATTTGCTCTTACTTTATGAATTCATGACATTAACAGACTCCTAACAGGCTCACTCCATTTACAGAAAGACCTTTTATCACATCTTTCCTTGTTATTCGTTGTCCCGGCGGTTTTTCCCTGCGAAAAAGAGACATGCTAGTTAAATTACAGCATTCGGAAGCTTAATGTTGCAAATTAAACTACCTGCTGGCCTGAAGTTGACCCTCGGACTTGCTCCTAAGTGCTGCTTGTTCTTCCTGAGCCCCAACCTCTCTTCTCATGAAGAATTTCCCTCAGTGTCGAGGTGCAAGCGGCACTAAAACTCTGTACTTATCAGCCTCATTTACCTGTAAATCTACCTCGAGGGCCAGCGAGGGCAGTTTGCAATACTTTTCAGATGAATTTCTCTGATGATGAACCGATGCAGCTGGGGCAGAGCAGCGCCGCAGACTAATGTACTTGACCACAGGCCAAGTGGAAAGTTTTATTTATTATTCATTCATTGTTTCTGCAGGTTAGATATCAGCAGGTCTGCAGGGTAAAAAAAAACAACCTGAAAATGTTATAAAGCTGCAGGAATAGAACGTTTGTTGTACCTCACACCAAACATCACTTTGAGCCTTTAATAAAGGCAGGTTTATGACATCATATTCTATATTACAGAGTAGGAAGAAGTGTCAGCTTCAAGGGAAAAAGTTGCCCTTCATTTTTAATCATTCTTTCTCAATTAGTTACAGCTTTATCTTTAATTTATTAGACGTCTCCTGAATCAAAGGCACATCAGCAATAGGGCTTTCCATGAGGAAAGTGGCGAAGATGAGGGACACCATCACAATCTGAGGAATGACAGAGCAAAATGCATATTCTCATAGATTTTTCAAATGCAGAGGATTTGCGGCCATTATTTGTCACATTGGAAAGAGAGAAGTTAAAAAAACTGTTGCAGTCCCATTAGTTTTACCATGACAGACAATTAATGACATTATGTCATCAGCACAAGATTGCATATCAGGGGTATTTTGGCTTCATTTCCGGATAGAGGAAGGGGAGATCTGTCGTCCATCTTTGTTTCCAGGCCCCTAAAAAGTACCCCTAGTGGTCAAATACTCTACTGGAAAACGTTAAAGTTTAAATGTGGATACATGTCCTACACCTTCATCTCCCATGTAATTTAAAAACATGAAACTTGCTTGCATGTTCTTCTCAGAGCTGACAGACGGTTTCTAATCCTAAATGTGATCAGTTTTTCAGTATAATAGTCTTTTTGGTTTAAAAAGAACAAACACAACATAATGAGTGAGAAAGCCTTTGTATTTGTATCTATGATATTAAAACCTGTCTATTTGGTTTTAATATTTGTAGATTTTTGGAACAATCTCCTTAAACCAACAGTGCAGAATTGTCACTCAGGCTGAGCTGACTTTGGTTTGTTTGATTTGTGATTTAAGAGTTTTCAGCTCTTCAGCCTCCCTCCTTGATCCAGGATTACGGCCTGGTGAACGCTGACAGACAGAATTCAGTGCAGGATCAAATTTCGATATCACATACTAGGGATTTAGTTTAATCTTTGACATGATAGATGTTGTTTTACAGCCACACTTTAGCAGCTAAGCGTGTCTCATTCTCCATCCCTGCAATCTGCTCATTTTAAACAGCTGCGATGTGGAAGCGATAAACTCTGTGTGCATATGGCTGCTGGAAATGGTTATTATAGCAACATTCATCCAGGGATTAGGTCGGGCAGACTCTCGGCTAATTAAACTTTCGACTCCCCGCCGTGCTCCCCACTCCTCTATCCTGTCAGCCTGACTGAAACAAGTTAATAATTTCACTGAGTGCAGCAGCAGGGTAAATAAATATCCCTGTTACCTATGAGAATGGCTATCCCACAAGCCCTCCAGCTTTTTGCTGCACATGCCCTGAAAGCTTTTGAAGCATTTCCCTTCTCTGTTAATTAAATGTTCTGCTTATAAGAGGTAAATAAAAAGTTAAATGGAGTTCATTCCTCAGACAGATATATATATACTTTGTGTTAGCTGAAGAATCCAGTCTGTAAAAGTCCTATTTTCACAGATACAAAGTGTTCAGAGGGTTGGGTCTGGTGACTCTTTCCCCCCCCCAAGCCGAGATGTTTTCTCTGATAACAGGAGGATTCAGCTTCCAGGAGGCTGATTGTGGATCTGCAGAGGTCGTTTGGAGGAATTCAGTGTGCTCTCAGCCTCCTGCTGCGTTTCCTGTCGCAGAGAACAGCAGCTTCCAGTCCTGCATCTGTCAGATCTATCCTCACCTCCTGCTGCATTTACCAGGGATCACCTCGGCATTATATTATAGCGGGGGACGGTGTCTTTGTCTGTCGGCTTGCTATTGATTGCAAGCTCGCTCCGGCTGCCTGCTAAGTGCTCACTTTCAAGCGGGAGGAGTTTTGTTTTTTTCTTTATCGACGGGTGACGCGCTCCCTTGACGAGGGGAGACGGTGCGGGATGAGAATGAAATGTCACCTCGCTGGAGTTTGACTGGCTTCCAGCACGAGCTCCCAGGTGAACAGATGCAGCCATTAAACAAGGACAACTCAGCACGACTACAGCAGGAGGAAAGGATCAGAAACTTCAATATTGATTAGACCAAAGTATTAATACATCAGCCCAGTGCATTTAAAAACAATCCTCCTGTAACATCTCCATGTTCATGTTCAGATGCAAATAGACTTTGTACTTCATTTTTGGAGATAGACGCTCAGTCTACTTGACCATTTTGCTGAGGGAAGGAAAAGGAGTGGAACTTTTTTACTCTCTCATCTGATAAATCTGTCCTCGGGCGAATCAGCGTAAAAAAATGGGAATATTCTGCATATCACAGTTTTTTTTTAAATGGAATGAAAATTGATCTCCAACCCTTGAAATCTTCAATTAGTTCCCTTTTTTTCCTGATATTCTGAAAAGCAACAGCCTTATTACTGTTTAATTACAGTGAAGACCGATTTCTGTTCTTTTTGGACTGTTTGAATGGATGTGTGAAGACAGTTTATTTGAGGGAAGTTCTGACCAGCTGTTCGGAGACTAAACGCGCTGCATTCAACGCTGGAAGATTCTGAATAATTTATATCCAACCTTACTAATAATAGCTCATTATTTGCTGGGTGGTTTTCTCAGGTTTGACTGAAAACAGGATGCCGGGGACTTGTTGAAAACAGAATGCGTACGAATAGAAAATGTTTTTATTGGGGGGAAATTTGGCTCCAAACGTTGAAGCACTAATTAAGATGATCAGTGAAAGTAATTTACATGGCCGCTTCCCCAATCTGTGTTGCCTCTAATAAGATTAAAATGGCATAATTAGCGTGCAAATGCAAACGTTCCCGCTGTCGCCGCTCTGCAACATCCTGTTGGAGTAATAAAGTCTCCTGCGACTGAAGGGGACAACATTTTTGGAGCAAAACACTTTAATCAGATTACAGTGCGTTGCCGACTTTGTGT
Source organism: Pseudopleuronectes americanus (assembly GCA_038501795.1). Lineage (NCBI taxonomy): Eukaryota > Metazoa > Chordata > Actinopteri > Pleuronectiformes > Pleuronectidae > Pseudopleuronectes > Pseudopleuronectes americanus. The sequence continues at coordinate 4,443,629 of CM076739.1, read as the reverse complement.
TTTCATACAAATTAAAGGATAATGTTCACTAAAAGATTTGATTACTGCTGCATATTAATAACTGTAATGTCATAATAGAATCGTGTGCTCAAAACGTTCTCCCCTAGTTTCTCCTTTAAATCAAACTTAGATCTGTTTTTATGTTGCTTTTCGATTACTCCTCCTCTGAATCATCTCTCTCTCCCTCTCTCTCTCTCTCTCTCTCTCTCTCTCTCTCTGCGTTCTTTGCATCGATTTGGATAGAAAGTCTCCACGTTCAGCAGGGAGCTCATCTCTCTCCTCAGCACAACCTTCATAACTCAAAAGAAAAGAAGTGACATTTGTCAACCTTATTCTCTGCTGCTGCGCTCTGACCTTTGCTGCTGTTTATTATGTTACTGATCTAGAAAAAGACGCTTCATGTTGCAGTATTGCTTTTGGAGTTTAGGCATGGAGTATGGAGCATCAGCCAGACGGCTGAATGCAGATGTGTTTAATATTTGCTGGCTGCTTCCACCGTGAAATCCTTTGTGTTTGTTTCCCCTTTCCAGATGAAAGGCTGCCAATAAGAGAATGCTACGATAAGTACCAGCCATGGCTGCCCATCGAATCGTCAGAGTAACGAACAACAACCACGTCCTCCCTCGCTGCAAGTCGGAGGGGACACTCATCGACCTCAGTGAAGGGGTCACTGGGGCCAGTCTCAATGATGTCAAAGGTCAGTGATTCTATCCCATCTTGCCACATATTCATATATCAATTTATGTAAAAAGGCTTTATTATCTAAGTATTGTTTCAATTTGTTTATCGCTTAATATTTCTATAATCGAAAGAATCAGTTTGAATTATTTGCTTTTCATCTTTTGCAAATCAACTATTTAGTCATAAATTAATCATAATCCTGTTTTTGTTCTTGGCTCTTTCACCTCAGTGATTGAATTAGCGCTTTGTTTACATGCTCCATATACGCCAATGAGGCGGGCTAAAAATAGGAAATTGTGCCGCTCATCTGCTCATACATTTAACCAGTGATCTGTAAATGTTGTAGCTGCTTTCAGATGATGAAGTTGATGATAATCTGCCAGTGACAGATTAAGTGCACTTGTCTAAAATAGGTCCAAACCAGCTAAAAACACTTTGCAATCAAGACAAATAGATCAAGACCATGATTAGTAGTTTAATGAGATAAAATGGTGACGTAGTCTGATGTCTTTTTTTTTATTTTCCAGTGCCTTCTCCCAGTGCCTTAAGGCTGGACACTTCCTCCTCATTTGGAGCTGCACAGGAAGTGGTTGCCATTAAGGATTATTGCCCCAACAGCTTCACCACACTGAAATTCTCCAAAGGCGATCGCCTCTATGTGCTGGACACATCAGGGGGGGAGTGGTGGTACGCCCACAACAACACAGAGATGGGCTACATCCCAGCCGCCTACGTCCAAGCGGTCAACTTCAGGAACTCTTCGCTTAGCGACAGTGGGATGATCGACAGTCTCGGGGAAGGATATGAGGATGGATCGAAGGAGTTTGGAGGTTTGGGGGAGTGGACAGGCGTGACCCTTAGACCCTCTCCAATTTACAACAACAGCCCCTTCTCTGCGAACCCACTTATCTGTTCTTTAGATCAAAACTGCAAAGATGTGGGTCTAAGGAACTCAGCAGACCTTATTCGGTTCGACGCTTTGGCCTCACCATCATCTTGCTCCAATTTCAACACTAGCTCAATGAATGGGTTCAGCAGCTGCCATGTTAACACCACCACGCCCACCAGCCTAAACCAGGAAGTTGTACCTAACCTCCACAGGGAAAATCCATTTTTCAGGAGTAAACGTTCTCATAGTCTCTCAGAACTGTCTGTACTGCAAGCACAGTCTGATCCAACCTTACCGTCTTCGGGTTTCTTCACAGGACTTAAGGCTCCTTCACCAGAGCAGTTTCAGAGCAGGGAGGATTTTAGGACTGCTTGGTTGAACCACAGGAAGCTCGCCAGGTCTTGTCACGACCTCCAGTCTTTGGGCCAAAGTCCCGGGTGGGGCCAGACGCAGCCTGTGGAAACCAACATAGTGTGCATGTTGGACCGTAATGGAGGAGTTGTTCAGCTTCCAGACACCCATATCACCGTGCACATCCCTGAGGGCCATGTCAGCAATGGAGAACACCAGCAGATCTCCATGAAAGCCTTACTGGACCCTCCACTGGAGCTTAACACCGACCACTGCTCCACTTTGAGCCCTGTGGTTGAGATAAAGCTCAGCAACATGGAGACCAAGTCCTTCATCACGCTGGAGATGACGGTAGCAGTAACTGTGAAGAAAGACACTTGTCACACTGCTGAGGTGCTTTGTGTTCGGAGCGATTGCAAAGAGGGGCCTTACACACCGATTCCAAATGCTTACATTTACAAGGAAACAGTCCAGGTGCAGTTGGACAGCTTAGAACCCTGCATGTATATTGCTGTTGTGGCTCAGTCCCAGTATCTCAGCCACAATATGACTGTTTGGGACCATGTGCAAAGGAAAGTCACTTTGGGCGTTTATGGACCCAAGCACATACACCCGTCTTTCAAGACAGTAGTGGCCATGTTTGGACACGACTGTGCCCCCAAGACCTTGTTGGTTAGCGAGGTTGGCCGGCAGGCAAGTTCAGCTCCACCTGTGGCCCTTCAGCTATGGGGGAAGCACCAGTATGTGTTGGGATACCCTCAGGACCTCAAGGTGGGATTGTACTCCAACATGTCCAACTACCAGGTGAAGGCAAGCGAAGGCGCTGGCCTGATCCGGGGATTTCAGGTGAAACTGGGGAAGGTCAGCAGGCTCCAATACATGATAACATCGCACAACCCCGACAGCATCTCAGACTTCACTCTCAGGGTTCAAGTCAAGGATGCCCTGGACTGTATTATCACCCAGTTCTGTGTCCAAACCCCACAGCCACCGCCAAAGACTGGAGCGAGGACATCCAGTCAGAGAAGGTTCTTGAAAAAGAAAGAGGTGGATAAGATTGTCCTCTCACCCCTGGCTGTGACCTCCAAATACCCAAAGTTTCAGGACCGGTGCATTACCAGCCTGAAATTTGGGAAGTTGATCAAAACGGTGATCAGGCAGCACAAGAGCACCTATTTGTTGGAGTACAAGAAAGGGGATGTTATTGCTTTGCTCAGTGAGGAGAAAATCAAACTGCGAGGGCAGCTGCGGACCAAAGAGTGGTACATTGGATACTATCAGGGGAAGATGGGTCTTGTCCATGCCAAAAACGTTTTGGTACTGGGTAAGGTCAAGCCCATTTATTGGTGTGGGCCAGACCTGACGACCACCATCCTACTGGAGCAGATTCTGAAGCCTTGCAAGTTTCTAACGTACATTTATGCAACTGTGAGGACGGTTTTAATGGAGAATGTGGGAAACTGGAGAGCGTTTGCAGACGCCCTGGGGTACGGAAATTTGCCGTTGAATTATTTTTGCCGGACAGAGCTGGACAACGAGCCAGAGCGGGTGGCGTCAGTTCTGGAGAAACTCAAAGAGGAGTGTATCAACATGGAGAACAAGGAGAGGAAGTCATTCCAGAGGGAACTCATGATGGTAAGAAGAAAGTGTTTTGTTAAGTGAACATAACGTTTTAGTCACAATGTTTTAAACCTGAGCAATACAAATATTTTCACAAAGAAAATCCACAGACTCTGCAAAAGCCTTACATTTTGATTCTTTGACCTGACAGAAGTTCTTTTATATTTTCTCCCACATTGTGTTGCACCTAAACCAAACCAGTTGTATTATATCGATGTCTAATTGTTGTCTTTTGGCTTAGAAATGCCGGAGGAGAAACGGAAAGGGCAAACCGTTTTACAACTGTGTTAAGAATGTCGTTAAGCAAGGCACTAATAGTCGCTTCCTTTTTCCCTTATGTTCCTCCTCTTATGCTCCACTGTTATTTAGACAGCACAAAGTTTTTATCTAAAGGTTGAAACCAATAACATGAGCTTTAAAATGTTGACATCGTGGCAATGAGGGACTGTCCTCATACCATTGACAAAGCATGGGGTGCTGACTTGTTTTTATGTGGGCTGTTACGACCGAATTAAGTCTATCATCTTATCTTATCATCATTACTTGCCTGTGCTAAACGTAGAAATGATAGATTCAAATTTAAATTACATTAACACACGTTCACAAAGCTGGTTAAAGATAATATTAGCATTTAGCTGCAATTGTCCTGAAAGAAAATGTATGCCATTCACCTGTATCCTCCCAACTGTAACTGGCTGTTGCTGAAATACTTTTTTTCAAATCATTGAAACATTTTATAGCATGACCTTGCCGCCGCGGCTTAAATGATGTACATTATGAAGCGAGCAAGCGACAACTTCAACTATCAGTGTCTCTCAGCTGGTCGCTGCGTCATCAGTTGAGCCTTGTTGAAGCTGCAAAAAACAAAAATCCAATTTCCCAAACAGAGTCGCCCTGTGCCTGATTTATTAGTGCGCTCTAACCATGATGGCTCTGAGCACAAAGAGAAGGTGACAAGGGAGTGGGCTTAAACTCAATTTTAAAGTCAAAACACATCCTGTTCCAATGTGGTGTTTATTTAGGGGGTTAATCTTAGGCCGTGATTGTCTCTGGGAGTTCTTGTTAACATGTATTGAATAATGAAATTTGACTCACCGGATCTGTGAAATAATTCCAGCATCCAATGTGACACAATCTGAGTCCGGAATAGAATCTTTACGTTCCCGTACCGGAATACTAAACAACTTGTGTTCGGCCCGAGGTGGCTCATAGCGGGAACAGCCATCACATGAATAATGAGGGGCAGGAGGGCTGCGGGAGAAAAGCCTACAAAGGGAAAAGCACATGAATAAAATTTTACATCTGGAGTTGGAGCGAAAACAACTTTGTCAAACGGACACACACAAGCCTCGGTGTGTTTTTCTTCTCCGACAGCGTTGGCACCCTGAGGGGAAGAGAAACCAGTCCTGAGACATTCCCCTCGTTAGACGCCATTATTCAAAAAGTACTTTAGCAAAATATATTTTCCTACTGCTGTTTATCCAGGCAGCGTTGATGAAGCGTGCATTGACATGCTCATTGTGGCTACAGGTTCGAGCTGGCAGCGACAGCAGCGGCTGGGGGTAAAGTGCCTTTCTAAACAGTAGCTGTGAAGATAAATGAGAGTGGCACTTATTTGCTGTTCACACTGTTGCTCGGAACAATCCACAGGCGGCTGCCTCCCCCTGTTTCTAAGTCATGTGACCTTCCCCTTAATCTCCCCGAGTCTAAAGCTAAAGAGGGAAGTTTTTATGTTTCATAAAAAACCTTTTATTCTGGCGACTACGTACTCCTCCTGCAGAGGCTCTTTATCCTGCAGTGTGCTTTACTGTCTCCTAACTGGTTTCATCCTTGACTCAGCCAAGTTCCGCTTTGCTGATATTTGCAAGAAAGTGAAACAAGGACACACTTGTATAGATACAGAGATTCCCCGAACACCATTAAGATGCCATTGGTCCAAGATTCTGATTCTGATTCTGAATCTGATTCTGATTCTGATTCTGATTCTGAAAGGAAAGAATTGACTCTGGTAAAACATTTGTAATTTGTTTGTATTTACGTGATAGTGATGTTTTTTTGCTTTGTTTTGAACTGATTTTGTGAAAAAGTCACTGCTCAGCAAGTTGTTGTATTTCACCTATTCCAAACCATTTTGTGAAAGTGTTTTTGTGTCTATCTGTGAGTCCTGCAACATTTTCCCCAAAGATCCCTAAATTGCCATCAAGCTGCTACAGCAAGTTTCAGTGAGTCATACTGAATCACGGCAAAAAGTTTTCCTCCACAACACAACAGCCCATTTTATATAATTCTTACTCTGTAAAATATTTACACAGTGAGAACCTCAAGCTGTAATCCATGATTATCAAACAAGGCCTTCGTTGTTTCCTCTTAATAATGTGGCTTTTATCTGCTCGACCCGAATCCAAACTACTCTGCAAAATGTTAAAAATAAATGTCTCATTCAAGAACAGAGGACAAACATTGTAATCAGAGAGCCAAACCATTTGCATTAGTAAGTTGGGGAGGCGTGTTAGTTAAAGAGGGGATGGACCATTCTACTCTAAAGTGGACAAATCAAACAAAGTGATCTTCCTCACCTCATTACGCTGATTTAATTAATTTGTTTAGCCCCGGGTTGTTAGCTGATCTTTTCAGATAACAACAACGCCTTCGCGTCCTGAACTAGGACATTAGGACGACATATCAGCCCCTAAAAGTGAAGCCAAAGCATCTTGATCGCCCCCCTGCTGGCTGGCTGTAGTATTGATTATTAAATGATAATATTATAAAAAAGGGGTGAACTTCAGGTGAAATTTCGATACTGCAGCAGGACCACAATGTTTCCACATACCCCGATGCTGAAAAAAAGTCTAAGGTTTGTTGTATTCAGTAAAAGTAGAAACGTCAAACACAATTGAAAATGTAAGCAACAAGCTTAACTTATTGTGAGTGGATAGGAATAAAAATAAAAGCTTTTGCACTGCATAGAATTTAAATTTAAGTTCTGCTCAAAGAGAGAGATGCTGCACTTGAGATTCAATGAAGCATCTCCCTGTACACAGTCTGGAACATAAACAAAAATGAAAAGTTGTAGCAGAACAAGCCCTGTTCAGTGTCAGAGCCGCTCATCACGTCTCCCCCCCCTCAGCTACACTACAGCAGACAGGTGTTCCCATGTGAAATGCGAGCAGCCATTGATCAGGACCGAGCTGGAGGCCAGGCGGGGCATCCGACACCGCCCCGGCAGATCTTTTAACGTGGCGGCTCCAGTTACTAAGGCAGAGGGCAAAATGAGAAAGACATCCCTTGTGCTTGTCTGTGGCTGAAAGGCCAGGAGAGTGTCGTTTAATAATAGATCCACGCAGAGAGGCGAGGTGAATCTCTCCGGCCGAGGCCGTAATCAATCCCCTGCTCATCCACAACCAAGGCCTTTAACTCTAACCCACAGCAGCTCCGAAAATTAGACTTCTTCATAAATGTGTACAGCTGCCTCAATCCTCTGGGATAGCCCCCAAAAAAAAACAGCATGTTAATTTTGGGATGAATATTCAACATCCAAGCTGATTATTCCGACCTGGCTTCTGCAGGTTTACTGGACCATGAAACAAAAGATCATCCGCGGTCGATCAGACTGAGCAAGGAGAGTTAGAGCTGAGATTGTTAAAGTTATAAAAAAAGACAAGTCCAAACTGCACGGAGGACTAGTTATAAGAAATCTGACTTTTGTTCTTGCTGCAGAGCAAATCTGTTCAAGAACTGATCCAGAGTCAGACCAGAACAGCAGCAGGTCGAGCCTTTAAAGTTTATAGTTTTAAAGACAGAGCAGTAGTGTGTCAGCGATATGGACGATGATGAATGGGGCTGCTTTTCTTCTTCTGTTAATTTAGTGTGTTTTGTTTTTTTTGAGTTTAATTTGTCTCCTGTCTGTTCTCGCCCCTTTATTATGCACACTCGTCTCTAGACTGTTAATTAAGCCATTTGTTGAAACATGAAGAACATCACTTTTAATTCCCACCCTGAATCCTAATGTTGGCTCAAGCCCGCCAGTGCTTTTTTCTTTCTTACAGACACTGAATTATTTCTTCTAGTTGTGGGAGTTTTAAGGTGTTGGTTTGAAGAGTTGATTTCCCTGCCGGATCCCATGATTCTTTACCCTTCAGATATTTCTTCCTCTGGGCTATTTTTTGTTATTGCCTTTTTCAGAAGTAGCATCGTATTTTCTGAGGTCAATTCTCAGTCACTCAACACTTGACATTGGTTTAACTCCCAGATTAGCACAAAGCTACTCACATAAGACACTTTCAACCTCCGCAGGAACAAGAGCTCATCCAGCAATAATTGCACATTTATGGGGTGTTGCTGTCCATATGTAAATTTGATGTAATACTTAAACGCATACAAATACATAGTTCATGAATACAGTGATCACATACAACTGCATTTTAAAAATGTTTGATTAAAAGGACGTTTTGATGCCTTGTTGCTTCTCCTCCTGCCCCATATTTTCCTCCTTTTCCCTTCTTTTTGTTTTCTACCTGTCACAATCATTGTCCACCCTGCCCCTCCCCCCCCCTACTCCCTCCTCCCTGTATAGTATTTTGAGAGCGAGGCTCATTTAGCTGACAGTGGCCCGGTCAGCTGTCAGCTCTGTCTGTCCGTCTGATTATCAGACACTTTCGTCTCTATAATCAACAGAATATCTCTTAACCAGTAAAATAAAGTCAATACTTATGTAGATGGTAAAATTGTACATTCTCCATAACATTCCAACGGAAAATATTTATATATATATTTTTAAATGACTGTGCCTACGTGTGCGTCCTGAACCCTTGACCTTTATTTTGAAGCAAAAACTCCTTCCTGGATCTTATTGTGTCACCTGCCTTTAATCCCTTCCGGCTTAAAGGGCACATCTCCTGATTTGCATTTGAACACATCATGCTCATCTCCAGACAGCAGGCGGCTCAAGTGTGTGTGTGTGTGTGTGTGTAGCGTGGCTCTATATTTAGCCTGAAACCTGTGTTTGAAGCCTGAATCAGCAGACGTCACAGTATCACGGTAGAAGGCCAAAGTGCTCTACAGCCAGGTGGTAGAGAGAGTTAGAGCGGGAGGGAGAGAGAGAGGTGAATATAGATGATATACCAGACTGCTGCCTTAAAAACAAAAAGCTGATAAATGATAAATTAGCTTATATGACTCGAGCATTACATATTTTGGACCTGCAGTTTACAAAGGTGTAGAGTCAAGATTTAAATATTCTGATGACACTTCACACACTGATGTACGAGGCTAATATATCCAGCTATATTTCACTATTTACTGCCATTTAAAGTACTTTCTACATACCATGTACAGCAAAGTATGTAAATGTGTACAATTTTAAATAAATGACAGAAATTGCCCGATACAATCTTAAAAGCAAATTTGATGTTATAGTAAATCTTAGGGCCAAGGGCCTCCACTGGTTCTAGAGCACGGGGCACATGCCCACTTTGCACACTTGGTATATTCCACCGTTGTTTTCGTCAATAAATTATAAAGGAAATTCAATTGGTAGTCATGAGGTTCTCTTGTCATTGTATAACTTAAGTTTGTTTTCCTAGTATGTCGTTGTAGTTCATTGCAATATGCTACTGTGGTCACATATTGTCGCTCCCCATGAATTTGAACTTGATAGATGGAGAGAAATCCGCAAAAAAGGTGGTTCTTTTTGATTCAGATTAGAGTGGTTGGGTCACAGGAGACTGCGTGTGTGTGTCTTTGTGTGTGTGTGTGTGTGTGTGTGTTTGTGTGCGCGCTCTGCTTTGAAGCGGCAGCTGACAGACAGAGAGGCTGAAGCTGTTGAAACCACTCGAGCTCAATTAAATTAAGTTGAGGCTCCACTGGTGAAGGAAGAGCAGAATCTATTTGATTTACACTTTACATTTTTTCGGGGCCTGGCGCCGAACACTTCTTTTTTTAAGAGTGCCTCTAAACCCTGCTATCGCTGAAATTATTCATGAAAGCAAAGAACTTGAAATTAATCAAAAGCAGATGTGATAAGCGATGCTTTTTAAAAAACATTGTCCTCATTGATGTCGGTGGAGATGGAACCCAGAGATCAGCATTTTCTTTAATAATAATATTCCAAACGCAGAAAACGATTGGAAATTATATTAAAGATGAGAGCAGATCCATTCAAACTGAATAAGATCTATTGTGAAGTATTATGAATTTGCCTGTTTATGGATGTTATGGATTTATGATTTATGGATGTTAGTGTTGATTTGAGTTATCAGTGGTCCGACGGGATGAAGCACATTGTGTTGCGTTCAGGATTCATCTATTTTTTTGTTTATTCTCTGTCTGAAGGCCGCTAAGACAAATCGTCTCTGAAGTCCTCGGTCATGAGGACTTCAATTCCACGCACCACTGAACTCAACATATATCCGAGATGATGAAGCCATTAATAAGCCGAGTGTGCTGTGTGTGTGTGTGTGTGTGTGTTTGGGGGGGGGGTGAGTTAATACCCACCGTGACGTCACCCTGGAGCTCGGCATTGTGTCCTGTGCCCTCTTGGAGTTTTGAAACCAGAAGTAACTATATTTAGAAGAGCAGGAGCCTATTTTCAAAATAAAGTCTGCATAGGAAGGATTGCAATTTCAATTCTCACCTATCTGGCTTATTATCATTAATGTAGTCTGTTTAAAATCATGACAGCCTCTCTGAGATTAGTTGTTTATCTTTCCACTAGTCCCAAAGGCAGAAAAGCAAACATAAATACCTCAGGTGCTCTTGTTACAGAGAAGAAACATCTTCCTCTGACAAACAGTGGGTGAATCTAATCCTTAACCCTCTGCTGTGAGCCGCTGTGTCCCCCAGGCTGCCGCTGTGAATACGCTCTTACTCATCTAACCTGAATAAATCAGGGTTAAAAAATACAGAGCATTAACAAAAGCAGCTGAGTGGAAAATACGATGTAGGCAAGAGGCGCGCGGCGGCAGCTCAGGTGTTTCATTTCAATGGAGAATAACTAGTGTTGGTGTGTGTTTGTGTGTGGCCACGCGGAGATAGGATTTTTGGTTTCCAGCGAGCAGGGGATTTCATCTACTGCAGATTCTCACATCTTGGAACACGCACATATACGTACACAAGCTTCAAAGAGCCGCATGGTCCTGTGGTGATACCTCTCAGCTTCTCTGCGATTTCTTTGCTGCCAGACACAGAAAGCCGCAAGGAAACGGACACTCTCTCTTTCATGGAGATCTTAGGCTTTATCTACACTTCTTTGTTTTACCCCCTGTCCACACTAATGCAGATGTTTTGTAGAAAAGGTGTTTTATTTTGAAAGGGGACTAAAAGTGCTTGTGCGGATGGAGATATATTTAGTTTTCTAACCCAGTTTAAAGTGAAAACTCACACCTCTTTACATTGTCTACATACATATTGTTCTGCCACATCAATAATTAAATCTTTCTGTGATCCAAACCTCATTCCTCTGCTGCCTGTTCTCTCCTCCACCTGCCAGGCGCTGCTGAAGATGGACTGCCAGGGTCTGGTTGCCCGGTTGGTCATGGATTTCGTTCTGTTGACCACGGCGGTGGAGGTGGCGGCGCGGTGGAGAGAACTGGCTGAGAAACTGGCCCGAGTGTCGAGGCAGCAGATGGAGGCGTACGAGGCGCCACACCGCGACAAGAACGGACTTCTGGACAACGAGGTGAGACGGCGGGGACAGAATTATACAATGGTTTATAAAAAAACATTCCTTGATCAACTTTCTGAACTGCACCACATCCTTATACTATCTAAATCAATCTTCTTCTTTCCTTATCTCTCTGACCTCCACCCGACTCCTTCAGTCCATGTGGAAGCCCGCCTACGACTTCCTCCTGACGTGGGCGGCTCACGTCGGCGACAGCTACCGGGACGTGATCCAGGAGCTCCACGTCGGACTGGACAAGATGAGGAACCCCATCACCAAGAGGTGGAAGCACCTGACCGGCGCCCTCATCCTCGTCAACTGCCTCGACATACTCCGCAGTGCCGCCTTCTGCCCGACCGGGTACGGAGACTTTGCTGTCTGAGGTTTTTCTTCCAGGTGGAATCTGATCTCTTGAGGATTTTATTCTCCAGCTTGTGAGCGATGCTGTGGAAGCTCAGTGTTGCTTTTCCTGACTCATGTGGGAAGTTAATCTATCATGGACACCTCTGAGGACACAAAGTTTAACGGACATCAGAGATTGGACCATCGATAGACACATCCTGGTCTTTTGGATCAGTACTGATGCCAGACAGTAGAGAAACCCCTATGGACGATTTCTGTCTCGATGATTTGAAAATATAGGATTTCTGCCTCTTTCTCTCTTTTTCTGCCTCTAACTACATTTATTTGGCTTCATCTCCTTCTACCTCATCCCTTTTCTTTATCCATGTATCTCTTCTTCTCGTGTCTCTATCTCTCCATTTAATTAAAAGCTTGTTTGATTTTCTGTCTTCGGACCCTCAGGACATCAGAGACCTCAACCACTGCAGTACATAACCAGACGGACCGTGACCTCTGACCTTTTTCATCATCTTTGAAAGTTGATTGGATTGTCTGCGCTCACAATTTTGATATTTGCAAGTCAAACTTTAAACATAAACTATTTCCCCCTCCAGTCCTAATCATCTGTTTTAGTTAGGCTGCCATCTGCTGGCCAATCAGATGTTTTAAAAAAACAATTCATACATTCACACGTTGAGAACTTTCGACACAGATTTTCTTGCCAAAAAAAAGTTAGCCAGATTCCATCTTCACAATTTTGCTGTAAAGGTAAAGATATAAGATATACTTATATTTTCTTATACTGGCAGAACGACACATAGAACAAGTTGTTGTTGTGTTACTGTTTTCATTTCTTTATTTGATTTTTCTTCCTGTAAGTGAAACATCTATTTAATGTTCCCCATAAAAACGTTTTTAATTGATTAATCCAAAATACTCCTCTGATATTTCAGATTAATACATATTTGAACCGGTTAATGTAAGAAAATGTACATTACCATGACAACAATATCATTATTGTCAATTTATTTTTGTACTTATTTATCTCTCTGGCGTCTACAGCGTAAATCAAATCCAATGAATCTGGCTTCAGTGTACGATGTGAACCCTGCTTCCTCCATGTTAGTGGATGGGACAAATCAAAATATACCTCAAATATATTTGACTCAAAGATGGTTCCTGTTTTCTGATAAAAAAAGTTCCTTCATCCCTTCGACCCTCCTGCGTCATCTCAGCTCACCTCCCGTCTCTATTGTGCAGTAAATAATTCTGAATCCACTTCTTCATTTGCCTGGTCTCTGGTGAAAACCACACAGAAATGATCCAGTTTTCGTTGAATTTGTATTTTACGAAGCCTTTTGATTTTATCATTTCTGCATGAATAGTCAGCTTAGATGCGCTCAATGTTTTTGGGGATTTTCTTTGTTTGTCTGAATCGTTTCAATCTTTCTTTCCTGTTTGTTTTGTGGCTGCTGCTGTGTTTCTGTATCTGTTTGTTTCCTGAACCTGATCTGTACAGACTACGTGCACAGAGTTTATATATTTGTACTGAATGCCGACTGAGTATTGACACATTCTTCACATGTTGTATCGACTGTGACGGTTTGTCGCCGATCTGAAATTCTGTTCAGTGTTCCTGGTCAGAAGAAATCAATTAAAAGGAAAAATGCAAATCGCTGTGTGCAAAGTGTTTTCTATGAATACAAGAACTTACTCATGATAAAAGGTGAATACGTTTAGATTAATACTGTCCATTTACCTTATATTTGTGTATAATATACTTTTATATAGTTGTGTATATACAGTACATTTTGTGTGCATTTAAAGTACATTTATATAATCTGTAGAGATGCAGCAAAGCAGTGGTTCTTGTGAATCCTGTCCATGTGATTTTCTGCAAAGGAGCGTTTATTAAGTGACAGTGCTGTGTTGAGTGTTGTGTGACATCAGCATGAATTTCACACACACACATACACAGACACACTACACATGGAAAACATGTCCCAATATCACGCATAAATGATCTCATACACCTAGTCATGCACAAACGCCACACATGAATGCACAACTCCATCCATATGTGGTCTTGTTTCTAGACAAACACAAATCATCTGCACTCACACACATACACGCACACACACACACACACACACATACACACACACACACACACACACACACACACACACACATACTGTTTATTACAGTTAATTAAAGCATATTGTTATGCCACCTTGACAGACTCACCCTTTGCCTCTCGATGACTCACACTCAAATGCACTGATGTTTTCCTCCTTGTAATTCTGGTTTGTTTTTATATTTTTATTTTATTATATTGTTACAAAAACATGTATCACAGCTGCTTTAAGGATCCTGGTATTTAATTAATTGGCCTCTATAAAAGAGATATAATTTCACTTTTTGAAAATTTGAAATCATTCAGCCTTAATTCCTTTACTTCTAATGGGGCAACAGCTTCCCATCTTCCATCTTACCCAATAAAACACGTTTCTAAATGTGTATAAATAACCTAAATATGCATATTCCCTTTGCAGAGATTGAAATATTTAGAGGAAGATAAATAAACACAGGTTAATCTCCATATTCTCAAAGCTATTGAAGCTGGTGTCTTCTTTTGGGGCGTGAAGGCAAAGCAGAGTTCTTATCACTTGTCACGACTCGAGGAGGAGTTTGATCTTTTCTGCATGAAAAGAAAAAATTTTAACAGATTTATCCCAGATTTTATTCCCCCATATCTGAGTCTATGTTTCTGTCCATAAAATGCTCTTTCCTTTGTGGATTCAGGAAGAAACAAAACTGCAGCTTCAAAATTGCAAAACAGGTGGAGATGACAAGCTTTGGGGGGTTTGTATGTGTGTGTGAGTGTGTGTGTGTGTGTGGGGGGGGGGTGTATTTGTGTGTGTGTCTGGCTGTTTTCACCTCGTGGGTCTTAAAGGGCTCTTAAAAGATAGATAGTTTCTTTTTTGACACACGTTTCTCCAAACTTGACTATACACTAAGAACAAAAACTTAAATTAGACTCTGTTGTGTTTTCTAAATTGCGTGTCTCTGATCCGTGACGACGACATCAATCCTGCTCCCAATTATATGTCTGTGAGTTTTTAGCAGCTGGTGGATAAAATATTGATGAGACTCATTAAGCCTCAGTTTACCGCCTCATTTAGATTCATGTCAACTTTCAGCGCCATATTAAAAAAACACTTTACTAGCTTCTTTTTTATTACTTCCCCCAAGGAGGTTACAGTTTTACCTTGTGTGGCTGCTTTATCAGCAAGATAAAGTAAAAACTACTGAACAGATTTCCACTAAAACTTGGTGGAACGATGGGACATCAGCAAAAATATTGAAAATATGTGGAACAAGAGTAACTCCCTTAATAATCCTGTATCAGGCCAAATCTTAACTTTTAATATCTTTTAATTTCAACCTTGATGAGAGTATTTATGTCTTTAAAAAAAAACTATGCTGTAAAGTCTATGCTGTGAGATTTTAACAAAAATGTATAGCTTCCTTTTCTTTGTAAATAATCCTCCTGTATGTGAGGTGAAATAAATCACCGGAGCAACATTTGATAACAAAGAAGAGTTCGAGAAGCACAAAGATAACAAAGCTCGACCTCAAACTTACTCTCTGGTAGAAGCGTAGGAACTGAATGGCATCAAGTTTAATTGCAAGGTTCTCGGTCCCTTTACTCTACTGGGCTGGAGAATCGAAGATTTATTTTCACATCGTCCACCTTCCTCTCACCGGCCAACTGTTCCCCTGTTTGTTCCAGAGAAGCGGTTTCAGCTGCTTGTTAGGAGGCCCACTTTGTGTCCCGGTAACCTTTCTGAGCATCCACTCCTCGGCTGTTACCTGAGAGACGGCGAGGAGACAGCAGAATAAATTAGACGCAAGGCCAGACTGTGTGGGCAGCGGGCGAGAGACATTCAGGCGAATCAGCCCAGTTAGAGAGAGAGAGAGGAGGGCAGTTCGAGTGAGTTGTCGTCTTGTAAAGTCAGTGTGTGTGTGTGTGTGTGTGTGTGTGTGTGTGTGTGGAAGTGTGAGTGCGTGCATGTTTATAATTTGTTCCATTGATCTCAAACACACACACACACACTCATTAGAAGGGGGAATCAATGTGGGAGGAGGACGGAGAGAGCAATTAGTGAGGTCTTGATGACTCAGGTTTTGTTGTGACTTGTGTGCATTTTTTCCCATTTCCTCATTTATTTACTACTAATTCTAATTCTGCTACTTTCCCTTAAAAGCCCTGTTTAGCCACACGGGGGCTGTTTTACAATTTGTGGCTAATTAGAGCTTGGAGCAAGTTCGCCAGGAGGTTGCAGGAGTCACAGAGTCAGTAATCGATGCTTGGAGCTACAAAAAATGCTGGAATGGAGTACAGGTAAAATTAGCAAAACATTGTTAGTATGAAAACTAAAAAGTTGTTATTGTTTTGTCAGCTTTTGCCATCTAGTGTTCGGATGACTGAAGTTCCCCAGACTTCACACGTCTGTTCCTGCTTTTCAATCCCTATTTAAAATGCTTTCAAATCTGCCTTTATTTCATTCTGCTAATATTCAGAGTGATAATTTAAATAATGTTTTTACTTGAAAATGTTTCTAGTTTCCTCTTTAACTTCAAAATCAGTGAGATTAAAAGTTGTTTAAGGTTTGAGTTAATTTTGGAAGTGTTTAAAAGAGACTGGATCAATAAAGAGGATTTAATTTGAAGGGTTGTTTTTTTTATATTCATTTATTTCCGCAGACCAACAACTTCAGCACACTAGGTGGCGCTGCTGCACCTTCAACGTCATTAAACAATAAGAAACACCTGATGCAGGTGAACTTCCTCCCTCAGGTCATCGGAGGAGCGCAGGAGGAGGAGCTGCGACATGACACCACAACAAACACCTTCCCTCATTTGAACAGGACTCACACTCTGGTCAAAGTGATTTTCCTCTTGGATGAAAACTCTGTGAAGTGGTGAGTTAGCTTTTCCCTGCTAGCGTTAGCCTGAAGCCTGCGACATTGATGTATTGACTCTGTTAATTGGGCAGCTGTGGCTGAGGGGGTCGAGCGGTCGTCCTCCAACCAGGAAGTCGGTGGTTTGATCCTCGCCATCTACATGAAGCAGTGCCCTTGGGCAAGACACTGAATTTTGTAACAGTGAAGTAACCATATCATGCGAATTGTCCGTATTATATTTATGATGCAATGTTGCAGGGTATTTCTGTGGTAGAGAATCATACAACAGAACAGACCAATGGTTGTTAAGGGAGTGTCTGTATGTGCTTGTGAAGGTCAAATTATTAACTTAACACATGATCTTAAGTTTATCATCTAAATCATAACCTTCCCAATAAAAAAATGGACTTTGAACTTATTGTTTCCAAGTGCGAACTGGCTCAACACAGAGAAGGAGCATGAGAACAGGGAAGTGTTGGACTCAATTTTAACTTGGATAAACAGATGGAAGAAAAGTGAGCAGGTGAGTGTTAACACAACTTTTATGAAAGTTTTACTTACACACTCTCACGCCTGGTGTTAACACTCGTCTTCTGATCTCACGGCTTTAAGTTTGTCAGTTAATGCCTGGTGACAGACACTTTTTATCTTCGGCACCACTGTTAATCAAGTGTTTAATAACAAAACAGTGTTTTACAGAATCATATGTGTAGTGTGTTTGTGTCGTGTGTGTGTGTGACTTGTTTGTCCTCATTCCTATGAGGTCGCTCTTTTTATCCTCACAGACTGAAGATGAGTAGTTATGAGGAAGAAGTGGAGGACAGAGCAGAGTCTACAGCGTTCAGCTGTGTGTCTTTCAAGAGTGACGTGTCCAAACATCGTCCTCCAGACTTCAGCAATGAACCTGGACCCTCACACACAAAGTAAGGGACTTGCTACAAACCTGTGAACCACCAAACTGTCCATTTTCTCATAGTGGTTCTCACCAGGCTTGATGGGGAAATAATCCCTCCAAAGACGTGTGGGTCTATGGCCAGTCAGTTTTTCTGTTGAACTCCAATAAGCTGCCAACAATTCCTAAAGATTCTTACCGATTTATACTTGAATTTAGAGATTAAATGATTCGATTTGAGATTACACACGCATACACAAACACACACACACACACACACACACACACACACACACATACAGAGTCATGTGATTTCCAAGAAAATGCAGGAAGGACACAGAGACATTGAAAGTGAAAGTGTTCAGACACTGTTTTATCTGCAAGCTGCAGAGGGAGGACATGTGAAGTCTGAGGCTGGTGAGTGTTCGAGCAACATTATTTAATATTATTCATTAATATAATTTTACTCTCAGAGACTCTTGAGTCAGTTTTCTACTCAGGATGAACTTCTATCAGTAAAAGAACAGTTTGACTCAACGCTGTGATCAGCTGAGTCAAACTAATTAAACCTACAACTGTCTCAGGTTACCGTGAAAATGGGAAACAGTGCAGGAGGGTTGTTATATTTGATGAAAAAATGTATTTATGTACCTTGCTTCATTGTGTGTGATTGAGCTCAAAGTCAGTGTTTGTTTTTTTTCTCTCAGACTGAAGATGAGTGGTCATGGGGAAGAAGAGGTGGACAGAGCAGAGTTTACAGTGTCCAGCTGTGTGTCTTTCAAGAGTGACGTGTCCAAACATCGTCCTCCAGACTTCAGTAATGAACCTGGACCCTCACACACAAAGTAAGGGACTTGCTACAAACCTGTGAACCACCAAACTGTCCACTTTCTCTCAGTGGCTCTCACCAGGCTTTATGGGGAAATAATCCCTCCAAAGAGGTGTGGGTCTATTGCCAGTCAGTTTTTTTGTTGAACTCTAATAAGCTGCCAACAATTCCTAAAGATTCTTACAGGTTTTCACTTGAATTTAGAGATCAGATGATTTAGATTGCATCGATCAAAGAATTGAAATTGAATAAAAATTAATAATCATTAGTTGATCTGAAGAAAATAAATCAATTACTACAGACTGGATGTTTAGTAAAGCACGGTCACCTGTTAGTTCCAGATCGTGTGGATCAGCTGGTTCTTGTATCTATAATAAAGAAGATAAACTTTATTTTTATTTATTTTTTATTATTATTGTCTGTAAAAAGTTATAATATTTGAGTTACAAACAGCAGTTTTATTCTAACACACACACACACACACACAAACAAACACAGAGTCATGTGATTTCCAGTAACTGCAGACAGGAGGCGGAGACATTGAAAGTTAAAATTGTTTAGACTCTGTTTTATCTGCGGGCTGTAGAGGTGAGGTAATGTGAAGTCTGAGGCTGGTGAGTGTTTGAGCAACATTAATATTATTCATTAATATAATTTTACTCTCAAAGACTCTTGAGTCAGTTTTCTACTCATGGATTCAAGATGAACTTCTGTCAGTAAAAGAACAGTTTGACTCAACGCTATGATTAAGATTAAGAATTAATTAATTAATCAGCTGAGTCCAACAAATTAAACCTACAACTGTCTCAGGTTACCGTGACACCAGGGAAACAGTGTAGGAGGTTGTTATATTTTATGGAAAAATGTATTTACGTACCTTGCTTCATCGTGTGTGTTTGAGCTCACTGTCAGTGTTTGTGTTTTTTCTCTTAGACTGAAGATGAGTGGTTATGAGGACGAAGTGGAGGACAGAGCAGAGTCTCCAGTGTTCAGCTGTGTGTCTCTGAAGAGTGACATGTCCAAACGTCGTCCTCCAGACTTCAGTAATGAACCTGGACCCTCACACACAAAGTAAGAGACTGTTTCTACTGTGAACTGATCTGAAGAGGATTTAGTTTCCACTAGTGTGGCTCCTGCATTAGGAAACAGCTTCATGGTAACTAATGCCTCAGAAGAGGGAAGAGCACATGACCTCATTGAAACCATTTTTATATCCACTAGATACAAATTTTTTATTTGGGATCTGCACCAAATTTCACAAAATGGTTCACAGACCACATAGTCCCACCAAGGTTACTGATTATCTTAACAATCCCACTAACGAACAAACGTACATGGCTTAAAACAAAACCTCATTGACAAAAGTAATGACAACGTGTGACTGTGACAGTTTAGTTATTGTGACATTCAGGAAATGTCTTCACAGAGAGAGGACGAGGATTCATGTTTCTGAGGAGGAGCAGTCGTCCTGCTGTGCTACGTGTCAGGACGTCCTGAAGGATCCAGTCTCCACCAGCTGTGGACACTGGTTCTGCAGACAGTGCATCACCTCATACTGGGACCAGTGTGGTTCTTCAGGAGACTCCTCCTGTCCCCGGTGTGGACAAAGATCCACAAAAGATGCTGGAGCTCACACAGCCGGTCAGATCAGCCCTGAACATGGGTCCGCTGATGTTTTCACTTCTGACAACAGCACAGGTTGTTTTATTTTGCAACTTCATACAGCATCAACATTTAACATATATAAATCCAAAAAGTTAAAACCTTTTAATTTTTTTTGTAGTTTTTCTGTATCTGATGAAAACAATCAGCATGTTGTCAGATTCTCTGTCTTTAGTCTGACATTGTTTCTTGTCTTACAGAAGATCGTTCTCTGCAGGAGGTTTTAGATGAACATAAGCTCAGTGTGAGGAGGAGATGTGAACATGTGACTGAAGGAACTGATGAAAGAGGAAGTACAACCCTCCTCAACGAGATCTACACTGAACTCTACATCACAGAGGGACAGAGCGAAGAGGTTAATACTCAACATGAGGTGAGGCAGCTTGAGACAGCTTCCAAGATGAAGAGCTACCACGACACTCCCATCAAGTGCCACGACATCTTTAAAGCCTTAGCTGGCCAGCAGAGCAGCATCAGAGTCGTCCTGACCAACGGCGTCGCTGGTGTTGGAAAAACCTTCTTGGTGCAGAAGTTCACTCTGGACTGGGCAGAGGGTTTAGAAAACCAAGATATCCGTCTGCTGATTTTGCTTTCGTTCAGGGAGCTGAACCTGGTGAAAGACCAGCAGTATAGTCTTCTCAAGCTGCTCCGTGTTTTCCATCCTACATTACAGAAGGTCACGGCAGGGACACTTGCTGTCTGTAAACCTTTGTTCATCTTTGACGGCCTGGATGAAAGCAGACTTTCTCTGAACTTCCACGACAGGAAGGTTGTGTCTGATGTCAGAAAGCGCTCATCAGTCAACGTGCTGCTGACAAGCCTCATCCAGGGGAATCTGCTTCCCTCGGCTCTCGTTTGGATAACCTCCAGACCTGCGGCGGCCAATCTTATCCCTCCTATATGTGTTGACAGGGTCACAGAAGTACGAGGCTTCACTGACCCCCAGAAGGAGGAGTACTTCAAGAAGAGATTCAGCGATGAAGAGCTGGGCAGCAGAATCATCTCACACCTCAAGGCGTCCAGGAGCCTCCACATCATGTGTCAAATCCCAGTCTTCTGCTGGATCAGTGCCACAGTTCTGGAGCACATGTTGAACACAGACCAGAGAGGAGAGCTGCCCACGACCCTGACTGACCTGTACTCGTACTTCCTGCTTGTTCAGATAAAGAGAAAGAACAACAAGTACGGTGAGGGACATGAGACGACTCCACAGCAGCTGACGGAGGCTGACAGGGACATTCTTCTGAACCTTGGGAGGCTGGCGTTTGAACATCTTGAGGAAGGAAAGATCATGTTCTACGAAGAAGACCTGGAGCGGTGTGGCCTTAATGTCACCGATGCCTCGGTGTACTCAGGAGTTTGTACTCAGATCTTCAGAAGAGAGTGTGTGATCTTCCAGAAATCAGTCTACTGCTTTGTTCATCTGAGTGTTCAAGAGTTTCTGGCTGCAGTCTACATGTTCGACTGTTACAACCAGATGAACACAGAAGTCATTGACAGCTTCCTTGGAGAAGACTTACAGTCCCGGGACTCAATGCTGAACCGTCTTCGCTGTTACATTTTAAAGTTTTTCCGAACAACTGATTTCTCTGACCCTTTGGTTAACATCCTGAAGAGAACCATGGAGAAATCCCTCACCAGTGAAAATGGTCATCTGGACCTGTTTGTCCGCTTCCTTCACGGCCTCAGTCTGGAGTCCAACCAGAGAGTCTTAGGAGGCCTGCTGGGTCGGACAGAGAACAATCCAAACATCATCCAGAGAGTCATCGACAACCTGAAGGAGATGAAGAATGATAAAACTTCTCCTGACAGAAGCATCAACATCTTCCACTGTCTGACTGAGATGAACGACCACTCAGTATATCAGCAGATGCAAAGGTTCCTGACATTAGATGACAATTCAAAGGATAAACTGTCTGAGATCCACTGCTCAGCTCTGGCCTACATGCTGCAGATGTCAGAGGAGGTTCTTTATGAGTTGGACCTGAAGAAGTTCTACACATCAGACCAGGGTCGAAGGAGACTGATCCCAGCTGTGAGGAACTACAGAAAGGCTCTGTGAGTTCAGACATGATCAATAACACATTCAATCAGTGTAGATGAGTCGTTTTTCCAATACACATTAACACGTTGAATTAATGTCATTATTTTTTTTGGGTAGCATAATGTTGCAGGGGAAGACAATGTTAGTGCAGCCTTTCTGTGTTGGATGTGGTGTCTGCAGGGGTTCCTCCCCAATCCCAAAGATAAAGAGTTAGGTTGATTGGAGACTCTATTAACTCTCAGCTGAGATTGGCTCCACCCCCACTGGATAAGGATAAGTGGCTACTGGCTAGTTTGTGTGTGTGTATGTAAATGTTGTTTTCATGTACATATGACAACAACTAGATCAGATGTGGAGAGTGAAATCCAATGTGATCACTGTGTGGGAGTTTGAGGGTTCAGACATACCACCATGTGGGGTGCAAGGGAGATGTGTGTGTGTGTGTGTGTGTGTGTGTGTGTGTGTGTGTGTGTGTGTGTGTGTGTGTGTGTGTGTGTGTGTGTGTGTGTGTGTGTGTGTGTGTGTGTGTGTGTGTGTGTGTTGTGTGTGTGTGTGTGTGTGTGTGTGTGTGTGTGTGTGTGTGTGTGTGTGTGTGTGTGGTGTGTGTGTGTGTGTGTGTGTGTGTGTGTGTGTGTGTGTGTGTGTGTGTGTGTGTGTGTGTGTGTGTGTGTGTGTGTGTGTGTGTGTGTGTGTGTGTGTGTGGTGTGTGTGTGTGTGTGTGTGTGTGTGTGTGTGTGTGTGTGTGTGTGTGTGTGTGTGTGTGTGTGTGTGTGTGTGTGTGTGTGTGTGTGTGTGTGTGTGTGTGTGTGTGTGTGTGTGTGTGTGTACTCAGATTTTATGATGATGATGATGAATGATTCAGATTTTATTCTAACAGTTTCAATATTTTTGTTAATCACAGACTCGCTGGTTGTCGACTCTCAGAGACTCACTGTGAAGTCGTGGCATCAGCTCTGAAGTCGAACCCCTCTCATCTGAGAGAACTGGATCTGAGTAGAAACGACCTGCAGGATTCAGGAGTGAAGGTGCTGTGTTCTGGACTGGAGAGTCCAAACTGTCGTCTGGAGACTCTAAGGTCAGGTCGTTAAATCCTTGATATTCACTGTTTCAACGTTATTTCGTCATTATTCATTTACATTTAATTGGATTGGATGGTCACTGTTCTGCTCTGCTCACTGTCCCCTCAGTCATCTGTCACTCACCCAGCCTGTCAGTCACGTCCACCCTCACCAGCAAAACTCCATTCACCTGCATACACCTGCTCCTGATCACTTATAAAGTGTCAGTAAATAATATGTGGACTGAGGCCCAGCACTCGTCCTATTTCAGGTTTTCAAAAAAAACAAAACATTCTTATTGAAACCCGTTGTACAGTTTGGAAACAAACAGAAAGTGATTGTCAGGAGCCATCCCTACTTTAAACAGACCAAACAAAGAGAGAAAAGGTGATTAATTAAATAATAGTCCGACATGTCTGTTTTGATATTTGTCTTTAGGTCAGCAGCAAGTTGAGTCTGTGCTGCCATGATGACGATCCACAATAACAGGAGGACACATTATATTCTAATATTCACATTTCTTTATCCAGGTTGAGTCACTGCAGTCTGTCAGAGATCAGCTGTTCTTCTCTGGCTTCAGCTCTGAGGTCAAACCCCTCTCAGCTGACAGAACTGGATCTGAGTGGCAACGACCTGGAGGACTCAGGAGTGCAGGAGCTGTGTGGTTTTTCTACAAAGTCCAACCTGTCGACTGGAGACTCTGACGTACATTCCTTGACTTTTGTAGAAGTCTTGAAACCATTCATTAATTAATTTGTGACATATGAGCTATTCAGCTACTTGTTAAAACACATCTGTGTTTAGTTTTTGATTTCCTAAACTAATCTGCAGGAAAGAGACCGGGTCCAATTAATACATTTTTACTGAATCAGGACTCGATTTTATTCCAACGTGTCTGATTTAATATTTATCTTCCATGTTATGAGTTTGTGCTGACATGAATATGTTTGTTATTTTCACACATTCACTCTAATTTACAGCTAAGTTTTATCCTTTATTCAGGTTGAATAGCTGCAGACTATCAGAGGTTAGCTGTTCTTCTCTGACATCAGCTCTGAGGTCAAACCCCTTTCATCTGAGAGAACTGGATCTGAGCTTCAACGACCTGCAGGACTCAGGAGTGAAGAAGCTGCTTGATCTGGAACAGAGTTCAGACTGTCGACTGGAAACTGTGAGGTCAGTAGATGGTTGGAGTCAGTCCACGCTACTTTCATCAGTATTTTAATGAACACTGTCAGTATCACAGTAAAAATCCAGGGTCTGTACTACGAAGCAGGATGTGTGGTTAGCAAGTTAACTTCAGATTTCTTTTTTCAGTCCTACAAAGCTCATTCCCCTTCTTATTGAGGGTACATAACCATGGTAACTTGTAACAAACCACTAACGTGCTCCAGAGCAGGTTAAGTTGGAAATCAACCCACATAAAAGATCTGACCAAAGTGACTCTACACTGTTGTGTGGCGCACACTCTCCTTATAGGGAAAGATAAGAGAAAGTTGATCAACACCCAGTGAAACATGGCTTCACCTTTAACAGCAGTATTTCCATTCTGCAGTTTCACCTGCAGAGCAAACACACTTGATGGTAAAAGTGTGTGCAACTGTTAGCCTGTTCATTCCAACACGGGCACATGAAGCAGAGAGGAAGCTGCTCCACCTCTGGCTCACTGCTGATAAAGTGAGTCTCTGTAAACACTGGTGTCTTCTTCTCTCAACAGTTGGCGGCCGCGATCTTTGTAGAGGTGAATGTGGTGAAGAGGACAGTGTGTGTGGACGGAGGCTGAGCTGTGTCCTGATGATCCACAGTGGCTGGAACAACAGCAACAGCAGCTTGTGTGTAGAGCAGCGCTGACTTGTTGCTGGGAGCTAGAGGGGAGACAGAGCTCCAGAGGAGGTGAGCTGCTCTGACATCAGCCAGGGAGTCCACCATCCTCCCTGTGTGTTCCTGTGGATGTGACAGAGCATCATCAGTGTATCTGCACTGCTGCTCTGTCCTTCGACTCAGACCTTAAGATCAACACTTCTAAATTGGTTTTGAGTAAATTTGCGTAGTCGTATGCCTAGTAAATATGTAAATATTGCACATTTGTGGTTTTGTATTTAATGCCCCCTAAACAAATATTTGAATAATGCACAGAAATATAGTCAGGTGGAAAGTTACATATTTTAATGGAACTCAGGAACATGCATACAAAAATGGCTCGATAGGGGCCCTCAAATTTCCAATGAGGGTCTTCCTACCCGTTTACTTTCGCCTAGAGAAGAAGAAGAAAAGAAGAAATTTGCTGCCCATGTGTATCGTGCCCATATGCACCAAAAAGTATTGTCACTTTATGCCACACCCAACAGGAAATCTGCCATTTTTGATTAAATAATTTAATTTATCTTGATGTTTGGCGCACTGAGAGTAACTGTCCAATCAGCACTGAAATTCTCACATAAGATTATGATCTCCGTGACAGTTGCTCTCAATTTAAAAGAATGTCAATGGATGAAATTCTTCTCTTTTTATGAAGTTTTATTCCAAAGCTTATAAAATTCAGGAAGTCCATCTTATGAATGTGGCCTTTCTGAAAGCATTTGTATTTCTTATTTCTCTGCTTTTTTACGCTTACTTTTCTCATCCAAATGTTGGTTTTAAGGATTAAATCCACTTTATTGAATGTCTAATTTGTCTAATTATAAGACCTGTTGTGCTTTTTTCATGTTATTAAGTGGTAGCTTTTGAGATGAGATTCTTCACCAAATATTTTCAAGAAATTCAAATTATGGCTACATTTTTTGTACCTTCTATGAAAGGTGGAGGGTTTTTTGTTTCTGAATCATCATTTACCAACATGTAATGTATTACTTTGTCACTGTGTGGTCACTTGATGGCGTGGACCATGATGATTAGCGGGCTGGGTCAAGCGCCTCCTGACGGACGCAGGAAGTGACGTGTTTGTAGCATCAAACTATACTTATGTTTTGTATGCTTTCAGACAAAGCCATCAGTGCATGTACAAATGTAAGTGTATAATTGAAACACAGAAATTCTATCTTACTGGCATTCATTTGCTCTTGTGTCCCGGATGCAAACTTTTGGAATTGCAGATAAGTTGTGAGTTTACACAGGAAAACATGATTAAATGGTTTTTATGCAAAGACAAGATATTACTGTTTGTTTGTATTGTTTCTCCAATGTTTTCCTTTTCCCGCCCTGAACCTGACACTATTGACATCGATCCTTCAGCACAGCCCCGGAGAGCAGAGCTCCAGGGAAACATTCAAACATTAACTCAGCACAGACTCTGATACATATGTGAGTTCCCCTCCCAAACAGCTGCTTCATACAGCCAAAATCTGTGCAACCTGAGACCTGTGACTGGGATAAAGTGAAAATTTGTTAAAAATAAACTATTGGTGCAAATGTGTTGTCAAAGTCATTGCTACTGTTTTGAAACTGCAGCTTAATCATTCAATATTCTGTTACCTTGCAAATAAAAATGCACTGCTGCCGTCTAGTGGTGTAAATGTCACATTACTGCAGGTCTACGTTTATGCATTTTATACCTGTACTACATATAATTATTGATTTATACAAGTGCCAAGAATTTATCATACAGGTTCCAGTTTTTTATTACTTAAGATGTGTCTCACATTTAATATTTGATTTATTATAGTGTGAAAGTAACCTTCAGTATAAAAAAGTCATATGTTTTAATAGAGTTGCTCTCTAGTCATTGTTCAGATTTTATTTCCTGTTAAGCTATGATTCCTTATTTTAGATTGTTGTTTTGATTTAAGCGTTTACAAATGATCTTGATGATTTCATATGATAAATTCATGGATGTTTTGTTTCAGAACGAGACCTTTATCCTGCTGATTGCGGGGGAAACTGAAAAGGAACACAACAAACCAGCAAAACAAGACTTATGGTAAGTTTTTAAATCTTAAAAATGTAATAAACCTAAATATTTAAATAATATTTCCTATTTGCAAATATCCAAAAATTTACAAACTAAACTGAAGCCACGTTGATCCAGTAAACGTTAACATATTTTATTATAACAGTAAAATTATGGTCAAGTAACTTTAAGTGCCTTCACATCTTTAAGTGAAGGAACAACAGGACAATAAAAACAAATTAACATGTAAATAAATGAAAAATATAACTACATTTGTCCAAAGCTGCAAACAATATATAATAATAAAGTTGTGCAAAATGTAAAGTTAACAAAAATACTTAACTTAATTATATTTGTAATCTTATTTCGAGAATAATACAGAATATGCAGTACATACAGTGTTATTTTAATCTCAGGTTGTAATTTCCTTAGTGGGACAAGTTGTAATCATATTTGACCAGTAGGTGTCAGGCTTTCTCCAGCTCAGGCTGCTCAGTGCGCAGAGGAAACACTGCAGGCATCACGAATGGATACTTTTCAAAATAAGAGCCTCCCCCAAGAGATCGGCTTGTGCAACAAAAGTGTCTCATCTGAAACGGGCGAGGCTTTTATTTTTTTGGGGGAAAGTGTTTTAACCGGAATCCCCATTTGGAACCTCAATGCGTAACTTGATGCATCTTCACATGACTACGTTTAGAGGCTGGTCCCCGCGTCACACACTGGTCACACACACCATCACCTGAGAGAGTGTGTGTGTGTGTGTATTTTACTGCATGAACGGCTACGCACTTGGACGCAGACTCATCCAGAGACACGATGTGACAGCCGCGCGTAATTTACGCATTTGGAGAGCGGTGCGCACTGTGAACGCGCCGGTGCACCGCGGTGATCCGGCTGTTTTGGGGGACGCCTGATGCTGCTGGGGTGAGAGTCCAGGGATGCTGCGGCTCGTCTGGCTGCCGGAGTGCCGCCGCGCAACGTGGGGCTGCGCCCTCCGCAGCTGCTGAAACGGAGGAGGCGCGGATCGTTTTTGCTGCGAACATGATTTGACTCATCAACAGGGGAATCTCCCGCTATGCATTATAACTTAGGGGACGTCTGAGCGTCTCCTGCGGTGGTATCGCTCGCTGCTGGGGGCTGGTGGGAGTGCGTGGTCTTCCTCTTTCCCAGCCTGCAAGATGGGGAATAGTTTCTCCAATCTGGCTGCATTCCAGTCCCTGCACATAGTCATGCTGGGGCTGGACTCCGCAGGTAAAACCACCGTGCTGTACCGGCTGAAATTCAACGAGTTCGTCAACACGGTGCCCACCATCGGCTTCAACACGGAGAGGATCCGGCTGGGGGGCGCGGGGGCCTCCAGGGGCATCAGCTGCCACTTCTGGGACGTCGGGGGCCAGGAGAAGCTGCGGCCCCTGTGGAAGCCCTACAGCCGCTGCACGGACGGGATCGTGTACGTGGTGGACTCCGTGGACGCCGAGAGGCTGGAGGAGGCCCGGACTGAGCTGCACAAGATCACCCGGTTCTCGGAGAACCAGGGGACCCCGCTGCTGGTCATCGCCAACAAGCAGGACCTGCCCCGGGCGCTGGATGTCGGGGAGATCGAGAGGCAGCTGGCCCTGGGCGAGCTGAGTCCCTCCACCCCGTACCACGTCCAGCCGGCCTGCGCCATCATAGGAGAGGGTCTGGACGAGGGCATGGACAAACTGTATGAGATGATAGTGAAGAGGAGGAAGTCACTGAAGCAGAAGAAGAAGAGGCAGTGATGACACTTATGGATGATTGATTAAGAGGCAAAAAAATTAACCAGATTAATCTTTACTATAGAAATATTCTAGGATGGATTCTAATGATATTTTTAAAGTGATAGAATACGTAGCAGATAAAACAAGCACCATGAAGCATAAATATCATTGTTATGACTTGCAGAAACATTGCAAGTCTCCATGAATGATGGCAAAAATATAAATATACAGTGATGCCACACGCAGTATAAACTCATCCACATCCATATGCTCCTATTGGAATGTTAGAGAGGGAACCAGCTCAGATAAAACGCCTGATTTCTTTGACTTTATTTGCAGTAAACAAGCAGTTGATCTTGTGATGTCAACTCTCAAAATAATCAGAACAAATCAATGGGAAGATATTGATATTTGCCTTGATAGACGACTGTTTGAAGCTCCTGTAGAGGGAGATGGTGTCTCTATGAACTGTGGTAAGTCCCTGACGTGGGGGATATTAATATGATTGCTTCATTGGCTGCATTAGAGCAGAGACGTGGTATACAGAGTGCAGACCTACTGGCTGGGCTCCCTGTTGCTGCTGCTTCTGCTGGTGTGAGCCGAGCACAGATGTGTTGTAAATGGGATTAGGGACGCACTGGTGCACAGGCTGGTGTTCGGAGCCGTGGGATGGTGTTACGCCAAAGACGACTCCCCTGGGAAGACACACAAACTGCTCTGTCTCCTCCATCTTCCAGGGTTTGGTAGTTTACTGCCCCTCCCTGCCACTTTGAGGTGAAAATATAAATCCAGAAGTGAACGAATAAGACTGTAGCCGTAGATCTTCATTATGATTCCGGAGGTTTCTGCTATAAGTTGAAACGAGAATATATGACGCCAATTCTCTCCTTGTAGAAGCAAGCTGTTTTTGAAAGTGATCAGCAAAATGGCAGTGTTTGAATCTTACCCCGTGACCAACCCCTGACTTTTCAGGCTGTGTGTCTTATCCCAGAGAGGCCCTCTTTGATTCCCCCCCTCCTCCTTGAGCTCTTCAGCTCTGTGAACAGCTGATTCTGTCTTTACACAACACAGCAGATGTCTGCCTCGGACTATCTTTACCATTTCATCCCTGCTTCCTCCGATGCTTTGCACTCGTCTCATGGTTCTCCTCCTGATTTACAGTGAGATTGTTCAGCTGTTCGTGTGGTGATGCTGCTTTTCTTCCATGAAAAATAAGCAGTTGCCATTTGTTAGTTTCCAGTGAAGTATATTTGCTACAGAAAGTCCTACAAATAATCTCCAACGGCACCAATTTGATGTCAAATACTTGCACATAAACCACTTTCATGGCCAGAACAAAGATAACAATAGCTTGTCTTGTTTTATAGAACAGATTATTTAGTTTAAAGAGTAAATCTAAATCTAGCGTGAATGTTCAAGTTGAGGCTGTAACAACTCTTTAGTTAAATTTAATTTCCCCACGTGTCTGATTTCACTGTTTATATCATCCTCCATCTCAAAATGTTCATACTTTTTTTCCTGCTGACAAAAAGAATCCACTTCGTAGTCGTCAGTGTAAAAAGGAAAATATTTCAAAGATACATTCAGATAAACTGAAAAGGTCAGAATTGTTATAAAAAATATATTTATAATTATAATTGTGAATCAGCTGTTTGTCAGAGTTGTCGAGAACGTGTTGTGCGTGCACCCCCGCACTGTGTCGACCTGCTGGCGGTGACATGGTGGCGACCAGGGGGGGAAAGTGTCTTCCAGTAATGACGATGTAGTGAAACCAACCAACAGGCTGGAACCTGTTCAGCTGCTTCTACACAATGACCCTTTCTCTTATTGGATGAAACTTTATCCTCAACTTGTCCTCCAGTTAAATGATGAACCCAAACCTAGTGTATGTTCGACTCAAAGTTAGCCCCTGACCACAACAGTGTTAGCATCAAGCCCTCCCTATTTTAAGTAGGTGTTTAAGGCGTAAGTGACCGCTCGCAGAATAGTTTGTATGAAGCAACTGACATTAGACGTTGGTGTCTGTAGTCATAAGGATTATTGAATGTCTCAAATGCACTCTCATCTAACGCGCTAATGTCAAAACAAAACAGAAAACAGGACAAATGCTGCGACTTTATGTCCACAAATAATACAACAAATAAGTCTAAACCACACACTGAAGCATGTTGCTCGAAAATGTCCGACATCGTACCTATACCTGCCACCAGGGGGCAGTCATGAATGGGTTTTTTTTGCAGTCACTATGTAATGTTTGCGGCACAAATGCGACGTGGACGTGGCAACTCCGTCTCCTGTGATGAGTCGAACTGTGATCCGACATTGCATGACAGCCACAAGTTCAGACAATGTAAATTATACAGTGTAGTGTTACAGCCAAGATACAGCAAGACCAAACAATGTGTTACATGCCAAAAGTGGGAGGAGAAAAAAGTATTTTTGGGATTAAACTCTTTGTAATTGAACTTGTTTGTTGTCTGGTTTGTATTTTATTTCCAAAGGTTTATTCAGGTTTGGGAAATTCTTTAAGTCTTAGTGAGAGACTTGAGATATCATGTTCACGTGATAAAAAAAAAGTTTGTGAATCCACCGTGACATTGACCTTTGACCTTCGACCATAACATTCTACTCAATTCATCTTTGCACTCAAGTGAACATTTTTACAAAATTTTAAGAAATCCCTTTAAGGGGAATGGACGAGGAATGGTTAAAACCCTATCAAATTGTTATTGTCGACAAATACAAATTGATTTAACTAATTGAATTCACTTCCCCCATTGTCTCTCCAATGGTCAGATTTAAACTTACAGTATGTATCTCATGAATATATTTAAAGAATCACATAAGTGTTTTATCATGGCTAGAATATTGTCTCCACAGTCCAAAGTACATGTTCTCTTCCTGGTTGTTTACTCATTTTTCCTCGTGCCAAATGGTTGTGTTATTATGGTTTGTATAACAACATAGAATCACGAGAGGGGAGTCGATGTCGTGTCAAAGTGTAACCACTGATTATTTACTTGTTCCACTGGGACAGTTTAGTGTAATTGCACTCTACACACAATGTGCTCCTGAAAATAAGACTGTTTCTCCTCTGGGATTTCAAGGTCTGGAAGGAGAAGAATGTGCTTGCGTTATGATTTATGTGAATAATCAAACCAAGCCGGAGCAGGGAGTTGGTTTACAGACAGAAAGGTCACTGGTTCAATTCTTGCACGTCATTGTACCCGGAAATAAATATTTTAAGTTTTGATTGGATCTGACAAACGGTTGAATAACGAGACCCACGAGGACCATAGCAGTCATTATAATAATAATGATGATAAACACTATTTGTAAAGCACATTTCATACAAAACATGCAGCTTAAATTGCTTTACATACAATGTAGATGGAAATAAAAACATGTTCAAATGTAATGCATATAAAAGAACACAACAAATATAGAGTAGCTCTACTTCATTTTACATTTTTTAGGAAGAATTGTTGCATATTCTATCTTTAAGGCATTTTAAATTCTTTATTCTAATCCAGAGCCTTGTTTCTTCCTTTCATCCATGTACTGTACATCCATATACCGTATGTGAATATAAATATATCCGTACTCAGTGGATCAGGCTTCTCCTTTTCAAACCACCGACAGAGCGTAGATGTTTCAGCTGTTTCCTTTGTTTCCTCTCCTTCCTCCTTCCACTTCTATGTTTCTGTGGGTGGCAGCGAATGAGATCTTCCGTTTGATCTATTTCTCCTGCGTGATAATCCCTTGCATGTCCGCCCTCGCCATCCAGGATGAGTGTGGCATTTCTGCTGAGCGTACAGAAGCTTTGAAAACCAACGTTAATGTGCTCAAAACATCCGGTGGCGGTTGAAGGGGCACAGCAGGAGCCAAACATCTCTATTTGAACATTTTCCAGCACAATGTCAGATGCAGATTTTTCTGCTTTGGTTTAAACGTCCCCAGTTTAACTAGGATCTTGTTCTTTTTCATCTCTGAGGTTTGCACTGTTGCCTCTAAGCTGGAAGGTGCTTGGTTTGAATCCTCATTTGGATTTCCAGATGTTCTCTGGAGTTCACTGCATGTCTTAAAGCAGCTTAAGTGTGTTCTCCTGTGATGGCCTCTCGCCCAATGTCAGCTGGCATTGGCTCCAGCTCTCTCTAAGACCCCTTAAATGATCAGCGGTACAGATAATGGCAAGATGTAAATTTGAGCCACATAAGTCAGTATTCAGGAATGAAAGTTCCAGTCTCTTTTCTTATATATATATATATATATATATATATATATATATATATTAGAAAGTCAGATACGTAGGTTTTTATCTCTACGCTCTGGTCTCAATCTAAACTATTATGATTTATAGCTAAACTCTGTTCTACCAACCCAACGTGAGACCTGAAATCAGCATCGCTGTAGAAATCAGACAGTGTTGGTTGAGAGAATGTCCCTCCATCAGCTCTCTAACTTTTTAAATCCTCTCCGAATACACCATCATTCCAATTCTTTGGTTTGAAATGGATCAATAACTCTTTGGAAATTAACTCGTCCCATTAAAATGCAAATTCCACCAATGTGCTGCTGTTCCAGTTGCTTCTGAATCATCCCTCCCACTGCGAGCCAGTTCAGGCCGGGGCTAATCCGGCTGCGTTTGCTCCTGCCAGAAGTGTGTCGGGGTGAATCCACAGTCACGGCTGACGTCAAAGCCGAGGCCTCTTTGAAACGTGGCTCATTATCATTTTAATTACAGGCCGGGCGTCTGGGAAAGAGGAACTAAATGAGAGTCATCAACAAGTTATTTGGGGTCAAATTAAGGGTTTAAAGTGGAATACGGAATTTAAACTCAGGGCTGAAGTCAAGTCCTTCAGGGCAAGAACAGGAAAAACAGTTAAGATGCATCGAGGTCTCGAGCTCAACAAAATAAAACTTAATTATAGGGACAAAGGAAAGATTTTAAGATTTTGAGGCTCAAAATTTAAATCTAGATATTTAAGCATCGTCATTTAGTAGCTAAAGCATAAAATGAAATAAACAAAATAATTATAAATTAACTGAAGGGGGCATCTGAAGCCAACAGTCTGTGACGCAGGAAAAGTGAAAAGTGAGGGGTAGATTTAAATGTAGAGCGACATGGGGACAGATTTATAACTTTAATGGCAGCTGTTTGGTTGAGCGTGTCATTAACATGTTAAATTACACAGCTCACCTCTGTAATCCAGAGGGCGGGTCTCCGTCTCTCCCAGTATACCCTCCCAGAGGATGCTGGGAGAGAACCAAATTAAACTGGAACACGTTGGAACCCTCATATCCCTGCCAGGGTTTTCACATTATTTTTCAATTAACATTTTTTGTTTGTCGTTGATTGAAGTGAAGTCTAAAATTACACATGTTTCCTCGCTCCCTGGACAAGAAGAGCTGCTGCTGTGACAAATCCACCAAACTCGTAAAAACTTGTCAAT
This sequence comes from Pseudopleuronectes americanus, assembly GCA_038501795.1. NCBI lineage: Eukaryota > Metazoa > Chordata > Actinopteri > Pleuronectiformes > Pleuronectidae > Pseudopleuronectes > Pseudopleuronectes americanus. Next base: position 4,409,550 of record CM076739.1, on the reverse strand, counting down.
TGTTGCTTTAAGAGGAGCAGAAAGATGACTTCACTGGACTGTTGACGTAATTCCTCAAACTTACATCATCAACTGGGGTCAAAGCCACAAACGTTTTTCCAGTCACTCAGGACATTTTCTCCTCACATCCCCCCTCGTGCTCGGAAGGTTTAATTTCCGAATAAGTCAATAAAAGTGATAGTTCCCTCACTTGGCTCAAGTAAGCTGTACTTATGGGGGGGGAAAGTATCTCCCACTGCCCGTCCAGTGTGGCTGAAAGCTGGCATAGCTGCTCAGCTCTACGTACAGCGTTTCCAAAGAAAAGTGCCACCTAAAGATTAATTTTATGTTTAGACATTTAGAGTTTAATACTTATAAATCACAATCATGGCCAAAATCCAAAGAGAAAAGGTTCGATGGGTTTAAAGCCCCATTTCCTCAGCAAGAGATTAACCAGGAGACAGCCCACTGATCAACAAGAGGAATCACAGCATAAACAAGGAGGAGGAGGAGGGCGAAGCGTCTAAGTTTAAGATTTATTTGTTTTCACTAGATGACAGGAGATAGTTGACGACACTCGGTCCAGAATAACTTCACGTCAGGATGAGGGAAAAAACAAAGTTCCCCATGTTCTGCACAGCAGGTCGGGGCCTGTTCAGATAAACAGCAGTGCACGTGAGCACTCTGTTTTTGACCCGGAGAACATTGCACTTACATCGATGGCCCAACGTTTTTGTCAGATTTCAACTCATGAAGGAGACTCTACACCACTGCAATGGACCGCGAAAAAAACACTCTGAACTTAATATCAAACTTAACTGGGTAATGAACTTGAGAATGTAACTTAACATAATGTATAAGGGCCGAAACAGGAGTTTGCTAGTTTTCCCTGCACAACTCTGCAGTACGACATAAGTTCACAGCCTGGAAACTGTGTGAGGTGTGTGTTTGTGTGTGTTATGGGGCTGTGGCGCTTTCGACCGACATCTTAAGCTGTAAATCTAAACCAAACATGCTGAGAATTGTGTAAATAAACCAAATCTGTCTGTGCACGGAGCAGGAATGTGCCCTCCTGTTACCATGTGTGTTAGAAAACACCCAACACTGCCCTAAAAGTGATTTAATGAGAAACTGAAAGGTGAAAGCAGAAGCCGGACTGTAAAATAAGATATGCTTTCTTTGTCTTCGAGGGGATTTCTCTATCCTCAGGAATGACACCTGGTGCAATAAGTGAAAGAAACTCAATCCTCTGAGAAAAGGTGGAGATGTTTTATGTTTAACCTGTGTTAGAAGCTGAGTAAATAAACTCAGGGTAGATCAAACAGGGACAGGGATGACTTAGGGTCTGCTACACTGTTTCTCACACTCTGTTGTATGGGCTGTGCTATCAGGTTTAATATCGGCACTGCATGGGGCCTCGATGTGCAAATTACAATGTAAAATCATAAAACAACAAATACGAAAACACAACGACAAATAAGAAAAACACCTCAGCAGATCACAAAACAACAGTTCAAAAAATAAATGGACAACTATGGAAAACATTAAATGTAATGCAAAAATTAATTAATAATTTATGATTCACGTTTCAAAAATGAGATAACAAATCAAAAGGTGAAACAACTTTTTAAGCCAATTTTTACTAGATTTATTTTTTCCTGAACTGACGTTTCCTAAATTGTCTTTGCCTCTAGCGCCATCTTATGGCACAACTCCCCCCTTGCACTCTTTATCTTTTTCTATCAGCTATTTACTGGCAAACGAGCGAATTATATCATTAAATGACTGATCCAGCCTTCGTGGAAAAAAGTTAATGAGTAAACCAGGGAATGATTTATCTTTAACCATGATACAATCTTACTCTGTGGAGCAGAGGTCAGGTTAATTATTAAAACGTTATAAAACTTCTGCAAAGGTAAAAGGGGAAAAGGGAAAGCGGGGCAGATGTAGATATGTTTACTTCAGAAACTCACTGATAGAAAAAGACACAAATAGTTTGATAAGAATGAGATTATGAGAAACACACATATGTGGACACAGGTGCTGAACTAGAACTAAAGTTAATGTAAGAAGCTGCTTCAACCAATAGAAATACAGACTGAGACTCTTTAGATATTATTTTTTTGCCACTGATTCCATTTGAAATGTTGGTTTTGTTTATGTTGCACAGGACACAAAAGGTTGGAGTCAGGACATCAAGTCAGAGTTAGAGTAAAAGTCTGGGACTGGAAATAAAGAGACATTGTGTGTTAACAAAATCAAATCAGAACCAAATTGATTGCCAACTCAGTTTTCCTTATATAATGATTTACCTTATACAAATACACTAAGTTGGAAAATAGAGGGGATGAGAAAGCATCACAAGAAGCAACGTGAGTTCAAGGAGAAGGTAAAGAAGGAGAAGGAAAGAAAGGGAGGAGCAAGAGCAAAGAGCGAAAAGCTATATAATAACATTACATTTATATTTTAAAAAAAAACACGTATGAGTCTTTTATTTTGAAAGTGCGTGCAGTCGGAAGTGTGTCACGGCTGGTTTGACTCTCCTCTCCGCGGGTGTTGGATAACAAACATGTCTTCAGTGAACCGAGGTGACGCGTTGTGCTTCTTCATCAACGGGAAAAAGGTGTGTTCCGTGTTTATCTGGTGAATGTGTCTGTTGTCTGTGTCGTCGGTAACTGCGTCATACTGAGTAACGGGAACGGGCTGAAGGAATAGAAGCCCCCCCCCCTCCCCCCTAATAATCAACAACTTGTTACACAGCTTTGTTTAACGAGCTGATGTGACATCCACTGAATTTAATATTCAATTGTTTTAATAGCTCTGAAACCACAAAAGCTGAAATTATTATTATTAATATTATTATTGGAAACAGAGAGGCGGTGGTCTAGTGGCAGAAACTTGGACTATGGGCAGAAAAGGTCTCTGGTTCGTCTCTGGTTCGTCTCTGGTTCGATTCCACGGAAAGACAACAAAAAGACGAACCTGGATTGATCTGCCCAAAAATCCAAGAGTCTCTCTAGACCCTGTCTAGTGCCCCTGAGCAAGGCACCTTACTCCTCCAACATCTGCTCCCCGCGCGCTGTACATAGTCGCTCACTGCTCTGTGTGTCCCTGGGTCAAAAGCAGAGGTTACATTTCCCTACCTGCATGAGTGTGCGTTTGCATGTCTGTGCATGTGTGTGGGATAAATAAAATGCAGCTGCATCTACTTAAGGAAAAGTTGTGCTGGATAATGTTTTGTGTAAAATGCTATTTCTAACTGACATGATATTTAACAAAAAAAAACTTTATCTATGATATAGCGGCAGATTTGACCCAGATCACCTTGAAATGCAGTTATTTTTTTACCTACAACACAGTGGTCAATCTATAATACTTTATGTTTTGTGTCTAAACTGTCGGCTCTGGGTAGAATATAAGATCTCCTGTATCTTTGTGCTTTCTGTCCAAACAGGTAACGGAGAACCATGCCGACCCGGAGACGATGCTTTTGTCCTTCCTCAGAGAGAAATGTATCCTTCCCAACTTTAACTCTTTTCAATCCACCATCATAAATAAAGTTGTATACATGAGCTGCATTAATTACAAACAATCACATGACCTGTTGCTGTTTACACCACCTGTCGATCATTCCCTTGACTGCGACTCCAGTGAGGTTGACAGGAACCAAGTATGGCTGCGGAGGCGGAGGCTGCGGCGCGTGCACCGTCATGGTGTCTCGCTATCAACCGGCCACCAAAACCATCATGTATCCTTGACTCAAGCCAACAACTCATTTTTGGGCCTAAAATCTTAATCTAATCCTTTCTCCATTTGTAGCTGACAGATAAAATGATTTAACCTAAGTTTAAATGTCATATTCCAATCTTACATATTTTATTAGCTGTTTATCTGGTATTATTTAGTTAGGGAGAACATTCAAACCACACACAAGAGAAGACCCCATCTGAATTGGTATCTTTTTTTACAGAGCTAACCATCCATTTTTACAACTTTAACAACTCTATTCTCGTAATATTACCACTTTGTTCTCTATACTCTGTCTAAAATACATATACACTAATTATACTACTAATTAAATTAAATAAACTGCTATGAAAAATCAGGGCCCAAGTGCTTCCAGGCCACATTTGTAAGTAAAATAATATGGTTTAAAAATAGAATATTCAATATGTAACTACACCGACTCCTCATTGAATAAAGCTCAAGAAAACTGAGCCCATAGTTAAATCTGATTTCTCAGCCCTCCAATAGAATTTAAAGCACATGCATCACGTGTCAGATCAGCACAGTTCTCCCTCACGTTACCCTCAGACACTACTCGGCGAACGCCTGCCTCCTGCCGCTGTGTCAGCTCCATGGAGCCGCAGTCACCACGGTGGAGGGCGTCGGCAGCACCAAGACCAGGATCCACCCTGTGCAGGTCAGAGCTGGATCACGATCATTCGCTGTTTGTTTGATACGTAATGTAAATACATTTTTAATAGTTTGAAAAATGGCTGTTGTTGTGTTTACAGGAGCGAATAGCGAAGGCTCATGGGTCTCAGTGTGGCTTCTGCACTCCGGGGATGGTGATGTCCATCTACACTCTGCTGAGGAACCAGCCTCAGCCCTGCATGGACGACATCACCCAGGCTCTGGCTGGTTCGTCTGCTTTGTTTAGTCCCATTAATCAAACCGTAATATTTGATGAACACTAGATGGCGCCATAGAAAAGAGAAAACAAGGTAAAGTAGCACATATATATGAAACACCTCATCACTGTGTGTCTGTGCTATTCAGGTAATTTGTGCCGATGCACTGGATATCGCCCAATTGTTGATGGCTGCAGAACCTTCTGTCAGGTACAGAGCTCAGCATCACATCAGATGCATAATAATCACAATAATCATAATAAGCATATCACAGATTCTTATCTCATTTTGTTGGTACTACCTGTTGTGTCCTAGTGTCATTTAAGGTCCTTTAGGTCCGTTTGATTCACTTATTGTAGGACATATATGTTTAAAATGTAATTCCATTTTACCTGTCTGTTAATATTACTGTCTTTATAATGTCTTTATCCCCTTTTATTGACTTTTTTTCCATCTATGTTTAAACCATAATTTCTAATGCTTTAAAATTATATTGTATTGTTTATGCGTTTTGTCTTATTTTAATAGATTTGATTTGAATGAATGAATGTATGAACAGGAAACCAACTGCTGTCAGGCCAATGGAGCCGGAGACTGTTGCCTCGATGCAGAGAAAGATACTGATGAACCAGATCAGGTGAGTTCATGTATTTCTTTATATTTTCTTCATCATTTCTTTGTGCTTCTATTTGTTGTAGATTTAACCCAACTCCTTCTCTTCTTTGCCTTTTTTGTCTTTCTGTAACTTTTTATCACTTCATTTATTTCATTCTGCCTCCTTATTTCCAGGAGAAGCCCCGGCTGTTTGATAAGGACGAGTTTGTGCCACTGGACCCGACACAGGAGCTGATTTTCCCTCCTGAACTCATCGTAAGTTCTCAGATGTAGTTTCACACAAGGTCTTTGGTGTCAGCACGTTTAGAGAAGAGTGAAAATAATATTAAATAAACAAATTTCACATTTCTTACAATTCTTTTAGTCTCAACCAAAGCTCTTTTTTAGATATATTGTCATTGCTTTCAGTTTTAAGTAAATTATTGCAAAATTACACCTTACACTGAATGTAATAATGATCGTATGAGAACGTCCCTCTCTCTCCAAAGCTGATGGCGGAGGCGATGGACCCACAGACACTCACCTTTCACGGGGAGAGGATGACCTGCGTGTTCCCTTCCTCTCTGGAGGAGCTGGTGCAGCTGAAGAGCAGCAACCCCAAAGCTCCGCTGCTCATGGGAAACACCAACATAGGTGAACGTTGCAAAAAACAGTTCATCCTTTTCAAGTTGATGTTGGTACTTTGTTTGTTGCATCAATCTACTAGATGTTTAGTCAGAGAAGAGATATACTCATACACGCGATGTAGCCTATTCTGAACAGTCACACAGGCTGAACACTGTGAATATGGGCCTAGTTTGAAGATATGCTTTCTAATTAATTGATTGATTGATGATATTTAATGCTTTTCTAAACATTTTATCCTCTTAAAAACTAAGCCAAAACATTTAAATAAGGATGATTCCTTTTTCTAGAGCCTGAGCATTATGGATTTTTGGCTCCTCTTTCCTTATTTTAGTTCCTGAGACGTTCCCTGGTTATTTTTTTTCCGTATGTTGACCCTGTGATAAAGATCAGAAAAGTTTGTCCCAGTTAATTAAACTGCTTTGTGTCGAAGGTCCCGATATAAAGTTCAAGGGCGTCGTGCATCCGCTGATCATATCCCCGACCAGCGTGAGGGAGCTGTATGAGGTCACTCAGACGCCACAAGGTACACCGACTCTAACTGTGCCTAACAATGCAAAAGATTTCAGTCTTTTTAGAGTTTACCAGTGATTTACTTTTTTTTTATATTTCGTTTTTCCTGCAGGTGTTTGGTTGGGAGCGGGTTGCAGTCTGTCCGAGGTCCGTTCTCTTCTAGAGAAGCTGCGTCTTCAGTTTCCAGAGGAGAAGACCGAACTCTTCACAGCCCTGATCCAGCAGCTGGGGAACCTGGGAAACCAGCAGATCCGTAACGTTGCTGTGGGTCCACTTCACTGCTGAAGTCTAATCAGTCAGAGATGCTCATGTGGTTTTCTCTCTTTTCCGGTTAATCCTCTCCTTCTTCCTCCATCTTTCATATCTTTGTTAATTTCCTTTCTTCTCCTGTGGTTTTAACAGATTTGAATTAATACCTTTTTTCTATATTAAGACTCTTGGAGGCAACATCATGAGTGCTTACCCCAATTCAGACCTGAACCCAGTTTTGGCTGCAGGGAACTGCAAACTGAGCGTAATTTCCAGTGGTGAGGTTTTATTGAGAAATTTGAAAACCTTCTAGGTTTTTTGAATCCTGATTTACAAGCAGTTTCTTAATCCACCAGGAGGAAGACAGGAGGTCCCTCTGCATCAGGATTTCTTTGTTAGCTTTGGGAAAACCGCCCTGAAACCTGAAGACATTGTTCTCTCGGTTTTCATTCCCTTTTCCAGAAAGGTACAAAAACTCTTCCATTTGCACACTTAATGTTTTGTCTTTGCTCCAATGCTCTTAAACAAAATAAAAGTGGAATGTAATGTTCTGTTTGTCCTGCAGGGGGAGTTTGTTCGAGCCTTCCGTCAGGCTCCGAGAAAGGAGAACTCCTTCGCCACCGTGACGACGGGAATGAGGGTGTTTTTCTCGGAGGGATCGCGAGTGGTCCAGGACCTCAGCATTTATTTTGGAGGAATGGGATCGACCACAATGAGTGCTGCCAAAACCTGCGCAGCTCTCATCAAGAGGTCAGTGGGACATGTATCGCTCAACGTGGGATAATCTGTATTTTTAGAAGTGGATTAAAGAAAAATGAAAATTAGAAATGAAATCAACAATGAAAAATGAAAATTTTAAATTAGGTTCAACACAGCAAAAAAATGAAAACCACACTTTTCAGGGTTCCCCTTGTCTTTCCCTCAGGCCATGGGACGATGAAGTCCTCAGCCAGGCCTATGACGTCCTCCTGGACGAGTTGACCCTTCCTCCATCGACTCCCGGAGGGAAAGTGGAGTTCCGGCGCTCACTGACTCTCAGCTTCCTCTTCAAGTTTAACCTGGAGATCCTGCAGAAGCTCAGAGAAATGGTAAATCTTCAATGCAACATTGTAAGTACTGCTGATACAAGCGACTGAGAAGAGTTTTCCCTTTTTACAGAATGTGATCACAGATCAGCTTCCTGCGAAGATTCAGCCTTTACCCAGACATATCCAGCCAAGCCTGCAGGAGTTCCAGGTCCAAACTTCATGTATCTCTACATCTTAAAAGTATAAGAGATAGATTGTGACATACAGCTGACAGTTTCCTCTTCTCCTCCTCTAGCATGTGTCGAAGGACCAGAACAACCAGGACCCAGTGGGCCGTCCCATAATGCATCGCTCTGCCATCAGCCAGGCCACAGGTGAAGCTGTGTACTGTGACGACATCCCCAGAACAGACGGAGAACTCTTCCTGGCTCTGGTCACCAGCTCTCGAGCACACGCTAAAATCACGTAAGTGACGATTCTTGACTCGCCTTCTCATTTAAATCTCCTCATCTTATTTTTAATGTGACTTTTGTCCACCAGGGGGATGGATGTGAGCGAGGCTCTGCAGCTTCCTGGTGTCTTCGACGTCATCACAGCCAAAGATATTCCTGGGAAGAAAGTCCGTGCCATGTTTGGATATGACGAGGAGCTCCTCGCTGAGACAGAGGTGGAGCATATCTGTTTGTGTGTTTTTGTTTTTCAACACCTGGGAGGAACAGCAGGTCCAGAGAAGAAACTGAAACTTGTGATTATCTTGTTCAATATCTGCCAATGGTTTGTTTTACCTCCACTGATGTGTGTCTTCAGGTGTCATGCATCGGTCAGATGTTGTGTGCAGTGGTCGCTGATACACGGGTGCATGCCAGGCGAGGTGCAGCAGCCGTGAAGATCAGCTACGAGGACTTGCCGGATCCCGTGTTCACCACAGAGGTTGTGATCATGTCCACATCTTCATGTTTCTGTTCTCAGTGTTGAAGATTTAATATCCTCATGGTGTTTGTCCTCTTCTGCTGGGACAGGAAGCCATTGAGAAATCCTCTTTCTTCGAGCCACAGAGGATGATACAGATTGGAAATGTAACCGAGACCTTTAAAAGTGTTGATAATGTTCATGAAGGTAAATATCTCTCATCTCTATCTGTATATAAATCATGAGGACGATTGAAGACTGACTGTATTTGTAACTGTTTTGCTCAGGAGAGGTTCGACTGGGCGGCCAGGAGCATTTCTACATGGAGACTCAGAGCATGCTGGTTGTTCCTGTCGGCGAAGAGACGGAGTTGAACGCTTACGTCTCCACTCAGTGGCCGACTTTAGTTCAGGTGCACCGAGACGCCTGGACACTGGCAGTTGTCTTTCTTAGATTTGTTTACCAGTTTTAGAGGCAGGAGATCTACTGGAATTGTCTGAATTGGAGTTCACAGATTTCACCACAGCTTTAAATCATTTAACAATCATTTCCTATGTTTAGAGATTGTGTGATGAATGTGAAAGCTTAATAACATGGCTAGAGGATTCCTTTGTGCCTTATTTCCCGACTGCAGGATGCGATAGCGGAGACACTGGGCATCCCGTCAAACCGAGTCACCTGTCACGTCAAAAGGGTCGGCGGAGCATTCGGAGGGAAGGTCACCAAAACCTCCATCTTGGCTTGTATCACATCTGTGGCTGCGTGGAAGTAGGTGGACAGAATTTTCTGGGAAAACAACAAACGGGTTAAAACAAACTGAAATGAGATGAAATCATAAAAAGCAAGAGAGTTGTGATAGTCGTTGTTTTAAATCTGTTGTCCAGGACCAATCGTGCAGTCCGCTGTGTTTTGGAGCGAGGTGAGGACATGCTGATCACGGGAGCTCGTCATCCTGTCCTGGGAAAGTACAAGGTACCACGACACTCAAGCTTTTCAATTTCAGGGAGGTTCTTGAGATTAGTGATTATTTCAAGTCTGTCATTAGAGAGATTCTTTAAATTTGGAATAGTTTTCACTTGATGATAAGATTTCTCTGGTCAACGGTCTCATTGACCTCGTACATGTATTATTGTGAACAATTATGTCAGGATCACTGATAAGTTATTCCAGATCCCTAAAAATTCTTCAAATGTAATAATCTGAGAAAGAAACATTGTCACTTACGCAATTTGGAACACTAAACTCTTGAAATTTGATTTGATGTGATCTATCTATTGGGTGAGTTTTGGGAAACCCTGATAGTTGCTTGCTGCTTCTTTCAGGTTGGTTTCATGAACGATGGAAGGATCATGGCGGCAGACATCCAGTACTACGCCAATGCTGGGAACACTGTGGATGAATCTGTTCTGGTTGGTGAAAGTGATTCTTTACTTTCAAGTCTCTCAGAGTTCTTACACCATTACAGTAAAATGCTCTCATTGATTTTCTTCCTTCTGCAGGTAGTTGAGAAGATTCTGCTCCACATGGACAACGCATACAACATCCCCAACCTGCGAGGCCGCGGCGCCGCCTGCAGGACCAACCTGCCCTCCAACACGGCCTTCAGGGGCTTCGGTGTGCCCCAGAGCCTCATGGTTGTGGAGAACATGGTGAACGACGTGGCTGCGGTGCTGGGACGTCCTGCTGACCAGGTCATATTCTGCAGGCTTGATGCAATTTTATCTTGCACAGGTTGTTATGGGTGAAGCTGGAAGTCAGTATAAAATTCAGTAAATTAGAAAATGCTTCTCTCAAAATGCTATTTTGAAGGACTACCAAAAATACTCTTGGCCTTGCAGTTACAGCCAATTGTCAGTAGGTGGTGGTGTAGAGCAAGAGCACCCACTACATCCAGCGTCCTCAGGTTGATATCTAATTTTAAGATCGTATTTTATTCCACTTTTCATTTTTTTCCACCAGATTCGGGAGACCAACATGTACAAGGGGAGTGTCACTCACTCACTACAAGTTTGAGTTCAGCCCAGAGAACTTGCTGCGCTGCTGGGAGGAGTGTAAGACCAAGTCTGACTACAGCGCCCGGCGCCGAGCCGTCGACCAGTTCAACCAACAGAGCCGCTGGAAGAAGAGGGGCATGTCCATCATCCCCATCAAATATGGCATCGCATTTTCTGATGGCTTCTTAAATCAGGTCTCTGGGATTCAGCTTTACATTTTTCTTGTACTTTTACTTACTTTACTTGTACTTTACAAACTTTTTTCAACTTATACAGTATTGATCTTATTAATTTAAAATTGTTCCTGCGTGTTTGTGTGAAAGGCAGCGGCTCTGGTCCACATCTATAAAGACGGCTCTGTTCTGGTGACTCATGGTGGGGCAGAGCTGGGTCAGGGAATCCACACTAAAATGCAGCAGGTACTTACGTCTGCAGTTTAAAGTATCACGGGTACAATATCCATATATAACTTTCAAAGTGGTCTGTTTTCTTACCTTCAAAGCAGTGCGGCAGCTTCATGTAATGATTGAGAACTTTATCACCTGGTTCAGACATTTTTTATCCACTGTTGAAAACCGAAGATAAATGACAGCAGAGATTTGTTTTTGTTTTATTTTACCAAATAACACATAACCAAACATTTTATTCTTTTATAAGCTCACAATCTGTTTCCTGTGTGCTCCTAGGTTGCCAGCCGAGAGCTTCACATTCCGCTCTCTCAGATTCACATCAGTGAAACCAGCACCAACACTGTTCCCAACACCAGCCCCTCCGCTGCTTCCTTTGGCACGGACGCCAACGGCATGGCGGTCAAGGTAACGTCCAGGTCCTGCAGGGACATCTTCTGTATCACTGCTGCACTGGGACTCATATGGAAAGGACCCATTGTCAATGAAAAAAGAAAATAAGTGTTGGAATCATATTCCTATTCTTTGGTTCAGGATGCCTGCCAGACTCTGTACCGGCGACTGGAGCCAGTCAGGCAGAAGAACCCCAAAGGATCATGGGAGAGTTGGGTAAGTCTGAATCCTGAAGGATCACATGGACAAATGGTGCATTTATTCAAAACACCAGCCACAGAGACATGAATTTATCAATATCTGTCTTTCAGGTCCAGGCAGCATTTTTTGAGAAAATCAGTTTGTCGGCCACTGGATTCTACAAGTGAGACAATTAAATAATTACTAGTGACTCTCTTCAGACCTGGAGTTACAGTGCGTCTTTGGGGAGACGCTAGTTGATGCCAGGTATGAAGAGGGTCAATGATGGCTTCCTGTTTGTCCTCAGAGGTCCAGACCTTTACATGGACTGGGACAAGATGGAGGGTCAGCCGTACTCTTACTACACATTCGGTGTGTGTTGCTGTGAGGTGGAGCTGGACTGCCTCACTGGAGACTTCAGGGTCAGAACGCACAGATTTCATCCTTCAGACATCGTTTTTTAGGCTTAAAGACGAAGTTGAAAGAATTTAACTTTTTGCATCTTGTAGACATTGAGGACGGACATTGTGGTCGACATCGGCCGGAGTGTGAACCCCTCTGTGGACGTTGGACAGGTGAGACCAGTTTCATATTGTAAATATTGGTTGGAATCTTATGGACGTTCCTGCAATTCCCCCTTTTCTTTCATCCCTCTCTCAGATTGAAGGAGCCTTCATGCAGGGTTTGGGTCTCTACACTCTGGAGGAGCTGAAGTTCTCTCCCTCCGGGCTCCTGTACACTCGCGGCCCTTCCCAGTATAAGATCCCTGCGGTGTGCGACGTGCCGCTTCGCTTCAACGTCTACCTGCTGTCGGACTCCGACAATCCCAACGCCATTTACTCCTCAAAGGTTTCTTCTGTTTACTTCTTTCACCCTTTTCCCGTAATTCTGCACATAAAATACTGTGTTTGCAAATTCTCACAAGTAACCTTCCTCGGGGGTGCTCTGTCGCTGCAGGGAATAGGAGAACCCTGTCCTCTTCCTGGGCAGCTCGGTGTTCTTCGCCATCAAGGACGCTGTAGCCGCCGCTCGCTCTGAGTCCGGTCTCGCTGGCCCATTTTCCCTGGACAGCCCAGCGACAGCAGAGAGGGCCTGCCTAGCCTGTGCCTCCCCGTTCACTCAGAAGGTAGTGATAGTAAAATGCTATCAACTGATATTATTTCGCACCAAACTTAGATGTAAACAAAGTAAAAATGAAAGTATAGTTGGATCAAATAAACACATGTATGTCTGTTAGATTCTACTTTCATGATTTCCATTGATCCAAAGTATTTTACCTGAATTTATTACTTTATTATTTGTTTATGTTGTTTTCTATTTCTAAGAGGAATCCAGATGAAACAACAGTTGAGAGGTAGACAAAATCAACTTAGTCAACTTCAAAAAAGAAAATCGAATAAACGATTTCATGAAATCACTTCATAGTTCTTTGTATTCCATTATAAAGAAAAGTAAGCATAGTACCACACAAAAGTTTTAGCATTTAAAAATGACAGCCATTCATTTGCCATTCATTTCTGTTAACGTATAATTGTTTGTTGTTTTACTTTGTTTCCAGATTGCAGCCGACAAACCAGGATCTTTCAAACCGTGGGCCTTGAACATCTAAACCAGGATCTAAGATTTATTTTGTAATCAAAGTAAAGCAAGACTGACTGTTAACTGAATGTAACTCATAATAATCACCTGATAAGGTTATATTTTTATATACTTAATAAGATATTTTACATTTTCTACTAATCAAAATCACACTAACCCTTATGTGAAATTAATGCATTACAAGCAGTGGATTTTACAGTACATATGAATGTTTTTGCTAATTTTCAACAGATTAAATACACATTTGAATATACTAAATAAAACCATTGTTTAAATTGTTGTCATTCAGCACCAGGACACAACCACAGAAAACAGGCTCTCACTCATGAGAATATCTTTAGAGGTGCCGCAGTGGAGAGTCCATCATCGTCTGTAAACTAACCCTGACTCGTCTCCTTGTGGACGGAGGACGCTCACACCTGAATGCACCACGGAGTCACCGTCCCGTCCGTCTGAGATGAGGCCTGCAAGAGCGACAGGAAGGGCTGTTAATCAGGGGTTGGCAGAAATACCAGTAAGGAGAAAGCACTGGGTGGTTAGGGCAGTTCAAATAAAACATGGCCGGACGATGGCTAAATAAAAGGTATTGTATTTGAACTGCCCTCTCTGACCCTGGAGCATGCTAAATCCCCGAGAAATTGGAAAAGTCAGCAGGAATTGTACACGGAATATCATGATGAAATGTGACTACTTATCGTATAAATAGATATAGGTATGCACTTTACTTTTGCAACGCCCATTGAAAATTCCTGCAGGATTCGTACATTTTCACTTATTTAAAATGTTTCTGCTAAATTTGGTAAGAATTTGAGCATGTTAAATAGCCATTTAATTTGCCTGATCCTTACAATTTCAATTGCTCTGGCCCTAATAACAGTGTGAAGATGATATTGACTATTAACGATAAAAAGGCAGCAACAGTTCATATAGTAAGTAATTATGTTGTTAATAATAATACGTGTTATCCTGCAGCTCTGGAGATATAAATGTGATAGAGAGAGAGTGTGAAGGGATTGTGTGTGTGCGTGCGCGTGCGTGTTTGCGTGCGCGGGCATGTACGTATTCTTTTTTCTTTTTTTTTAACTGGAAAGCCCCTTTAAAGTGCGCATGCGCAGTGGGAGGAGCTTACGGAGACCCTGACGGAAGCTCTTTTTGTTTGGGCCGCTGAGACACTCGACTCTTGCTTGGATTCCCTCCTAGTTCACAACCGTTTTATATCTGCATTAATTTCGGTGAGTTCTCTCGTTCGTCGCCGTCACACGAACACGATCACGTTCCACACTGACAAGTTTAAAGCGAGGGTTTTTCAAACGGATTGTTGCAGTCACGGACGCGGCGGCTCGAGGGCGAACTGTCGGTTTTCCTCCGGTTCGGACAGCTAGCTTAGCATTAGCCTCCTTTCCTCCCTCACGGGCACGGTTTCCCGGTGTTAATCCCGGTTTTTTAAATTGGCATTTCGACACCATGCGGGGTTTTACCGCAGACTGTGTCAACACGGTGGTTGTTGCGGTGTGAACAGTGGTTGAATTACCCATACCCGATTAGCTATGTGGCTAGCGGGCCATGCTAGCAAGGGCTTGTTCGGCGCATGGCGAGGCCCGGAATTAGCCGATGCTAACCCGCAATTAGCTTACTGTATGTGAAAGACCACTTATTGCCTTGCAGCCTATATGTGTCCTTATAATTTTGTCAACCTATAATACAATTATCTCGGGCTCCACAGTCGCACGTGTCGACGCAGTTGTAACTTGCAGCGACGGACTAGTTAGCCCGGCTCCATGGGGCCTCCTGCCATTGTCTTTTGTTTGTTTTGACTCACTTTGCCTTTGTGTTAGCATTTATTAAAACAGCTCTCAAGCTAACTGTCGCCATTATGAAACCACAGTAATCAAAACAGCTCGGATTTGGCTTTTAATTTAAATTTGGAACGTGAGGTTTTCTGCAGCTTTTAAAGCTTAAGATTTAATGCGAGTTTTGCGTTGAATTGCCAGGTATGTGTTGTCTGGTATGCACTTTGACATACGTTATTTTAATAAGTTTGTGTAGTTGCAGGCAAACAAATTACCTTGCACTTAATTTACAATTTGTATGCAGTTGAATGTCATGTGATTAAAATAAACGTAACAATAGTAATTGTACAAAAGGACAAGACCAGAAACCGCCAATGTGTTTTGCTTGTTCCAATTACGAGTACTTTCTGGTTTTCTACATTTTTATCTCATTGCAAACCGAATATATTTGTGTTTCTCACAAATGTTTTTGCCATAAAAAATGTTTTATAGAATTTATTAAGGGAAATAATGTTACAATCCAATGTTTGAGCAGATTTTAGCAAACATAAAGAAGTGTTCGGTTTGTTTATGTAAAGAGACATTTGCCTAGTGATAGTTTTTGGATAAAAATGGAGACGGCACCAGTTCGGGCAATTTTTTGTTTGGTCTCTGTTTGTTTTCACCATTGAATACATGCTTTCGACTTACTCTTACCGAAACTGTGCACGAATAATTTATTGATTTGAGACATGCCAACGTCACACCCAAACGCAGGAGCTATAATTAAAGGGAGCAACTCCTTCTATGTAAGTTGTCATCTGCACTGCTTGAGTAAAAATTAACTATCTCTTTTCTTCTCAGGGTGTCTTTTATGAATAATCAAAAGCAGCAAAAGCCAACGCTTACCGGCCAGCGTTTCAAAACGCGGAAAAGAGGTCAGTGTTCATTGTTGCTGCATTTTGTGTTCTTCTGCTTTTGTATGCATATATCTTGCCTTGTCCCTGGGGGCTGTTTTTTACAACATGTACGTGCGCTGTCCACAGATGAAAAGGAGAGATTTGACCCTACTCAGTTTCAAGAAAGTATCGTACAAGGCTTGAATCAAACTGGCACTGATTTGGAAGCGGTTGCGAAGTTCCTTGATGCCTCTGGCGCCAAGCTTGACTACCGCCGCTATGCAGAGACACTCTTTGACATCCTGGTGGCCGGCGGAATGCTGGGTGAGTTTCCATTATATACAATAATTAAATGCATATCAGCTGATAAGTATGTTTGGGAGATTCTTCACTCCACAATTTTGATATCTTTCCCAATAAAATCCATATTGGTCCGGCACTATCAAAAATGTTAACTTTTTTGCTTTATTAAGATTAGAAACGATAAAAACATTCATATAAATGTGTTGTGTGCAGGAGGTTGAGTCCATTTATTAGCTTATTTTTTTTGACTTGAGATTGTTAATTTGGTCCCTACAGCCCCAGGCGGGACTTTATCTGATGACATGACCCGCACAGAGTTCTGCCTCTTCACGGCACAAGAAGACCTGCCGACGATGCAAGCTTATGCTCAGGTAAAAATCTGCTCCTGTTGTCAAGGACATGACTTGCACGGATAAGAGCTTTTGACTAATGGTTATTTTCTTTGTCAAAAATAGGTTTTTAACAAGCTGATCAGGCGTTACAAGTACCTAGAGAAGGGATTCGAGGAGGAAGTCAAGAAGGTGAGGTTTTCCGACTGCTCCGAAACATAATCTTGAAACTAAGCTCATAATGTGTAGTTTAGTGTGTGTTTGCACCTTAATCATGTTAATATGCAGTCGCTTTATTCCAGTTGGAGCATTAACTGTTGCTTTGGTGACAGTGTTGTTGTGCAGACGAAGGAGCAGATTGAGTCATTGACTAATTCTCAATAATAAATATGAATTTAATAAAAATTAAATAACGGGCCACAATCCTGGTATCGAGGAGAACAACTTGTGTGTGTGTGTGAAAGATGGAGAAGAAACAAGTAATAATAGATCTTAATCACCACCAAAGACAGTATGCTATCATTTTACTACTCAACAGGCAGGTGAACTGAGGTCCGTCCAGCTGTGTACAGGTTTTCTTATTTGTGTAATCGAAATCTTGCATTTGTGTAATGATTGGATGAACAGACGTCTTGTCTGTCTTTTTGGTAAAGTGGCGCTTCACCTGTAAGGACAAACCATCTTAACTTTAACAACTTCTGTAACTTGCACACACAACAAACGTTTTTTTTTCCTGTACCTGTAGTTGCTGCTGTTTCTGAAGGGGTTTACTGAGTCTGAGCGCAACAAACTGGCCATGCTGACTGGTATCCTGCTGGCTAATGGCAACGTATCATCCTCCATCCTGAACAGCCTCTTCAACGAGAACCTCGTCAAGGAGGGTGAGGACACTTAGAGAAAACAGTGTTTGTATCGTAAATTTCAGGGTTTTTCTTCTTTCCTAGCGCTCGTGTATATTCAGTTAAAAGGATTGTGGAAACAACTAGGGCTGGGCGGTTTTTTCGATCTCGATTCGGGATCGCGATAAAATGTTGATCGATCTCGATAATCTCGTTGTGACATGTATTCGATATCACGTGGCAAAAGTAAGCGCAACAACAGTGTCGGAGTCTGCCGGCTGCCGTCTGCAGGTAGGACACGACACGCCCACTTCCCATCGTGAGAGTAGCTGCAGTTGCGAGAGAGAAAAAGAGAGAACGAAGTTGGAAAAAGGACGGGAGCCCGTCCTGACGGGCTCCCGTTAGCATCGCTGACGGGCTCCCGTTAGCATCGCTGACGGGCTCCCGTTAGCATCGCTGACGGGCTCCCGTTAGCATCGCTGAGGGGCTCCCGCTAGCATCGCTGACGGGCTCCCGTTAGCATCGCTGAAGGGCTTGATTCTGTTAGCAAAACAACAGTCCATCCAGTCGTGTTTTGCAGCCATTAACCAATATGAAAAACAATCGAAGAGGGGCAAAAAATATAACGAGCGCTAAAGATATGATGCCCCTGAGCACAGTGGAGAGGGACGGCTTCAGGAAACTGATCAAAGTGTTAGTAGACTCCCTCAAAAGACTCTCAAACTGCGCTGCCACAGCTTTATGATGAATGCCGTCGTAAGCTGATATACCTCAAAACAAAATCTCTGGGAGGTAAACCAGTATAATATTATAGTGGTTTAGTTTTTTACATTTTATTTTGTCTTACAGTTTAGCACTTGAATGTGTCAGAGGGTGTGACCCACATGTTTACTTGATTTTTGTAATTTGTTTACAAAATCAAACATTTTTTAACTATAGTGAAAAGTGACACGCCACTTAGTTTGCACTAAGCATATAAGACTCTGTATGAGCTAAGAGCGCTGCTCTGAATTTTCTTCATGCTTCAATGGAAGCATGAAGACCTTCACAAAAACATTTTGTGCTCATTATTGGAAGGCATATTCTTGAATCGAAGAATCGAGATCGATCAATATGGAAAAACATATCGTGATAAAACATTTTTTTCCATATCGCCCAGCCCTAGAAACAACCCTTTTCTCTCTTCTTAGGAGTATCTGCAGCCTTTGCTGTCAAGATGTTCAAGGCATGGATCAATGAGAAGGACATCAACTCTGTTGCCGGCAGTCTCCGCAAAGTCGGCATGGACAACAGACTGATGGTAGGTTCACTGTTACAAATCCAAAATGGCTGTTAAAATTGTCTTCTGTAAGAGTGGAATCAGTTCCTTTGGGGAAAACCAAGGTTGACTCACTTTATTTGTATTAATTAACTTAACTTGAAATATTTCTGGTCCACAGGAACTCTTTCCTGCCAACAAACGGAGCTGTGATCATTTTTCTAAGTACTTCACCGACGCCGGGCTGAAGGAGTTATCCGACTACGCCCGAAACCAGCAATCCATTGGTTACCGCAAGGAGCTGCAGAAGGAGCTTGAGGAGCTGATGGCACACGGTGAACCTCAGAAAGAGGTGAGGCGGCATACGGGTTGGGATTAACCTCTCGTATAGCTACAGCACTGATGTGGACAATAGGAAGTCCGTTTTAAATATCCTGATTTGTGTTTTGTCTTCAAATTATAAAGAAATGTTCTATTTCAATTCTTACTTTGACCGCAAGGATATTTTGCTGTTTTGAAAGTTATTTTTCTCTTTTATTAACAGACTTTTCTTGTTTCCAAGTTTGCCACGTTTCAAATCCTGTGTGAATTTTGTATAATGGAGGCTTTCTGCAATATTCAGACCTTGTGGGTGTAAGGTCCCAGAAAGTATTTTTTAAATGAAGGGGGGGGGCCAACAGTTAAGATAAGTGTGAGAACAGTCGTGTTGCTGCTCTGACCCGTTTGTGTCCCTGTTGGTTTAGATAATCGTCTACACCAAGGATGAGATGAAGAAGGCCGGCTTCTCTGAGCAGGCGATGATCAGCATGATCTGGACTGCTGTGATGAGCGGTGTGGAGTGGAACAAGAAGGAAGAGCTGGTGACCGAACAAGCCATCAAACACTTGAAGGTACGACATGAGCTTAAACGTACCGGAAAATTTATTTTATAAAGGTTCACTGTGTAGGACTTGGTGGCATCTAGTGTTGAAGTTGGATATTGCAACAAACTTGATACCCCTCGTATCACGCCCCCTTCAAGTGAGTAGGAAAACCTAAGGTGACCTTTAGGTATCATGAGAACATGCAAGGCCTTCTCTGGAGCTAGTGTTTGGTTTGTCCATTCTAGGCTTCTGTAGAAACATGGACGTGCGTCACTTCGAAATATCGACATAAAGGACTCTTCTTTGATATTTTTCCTGCATATGAAATATTCAATATCTGTCTACCTACTACAATAAAGCAAGTCATTGATAGAAGCTGAGCAAACTCTTGAAGCTGTCCTGAAGTTGAGCTGAGTGCAGACACCTGTACAAATCTGCCTTGCTCCTCTGGTAGAGTGTGCACTGTTTTGATATTCAAATTGTGGAAATCTGACAGAGGAAGGAATAAAAACAAACTCTGTATTAGTTTCAAACCTGAAGAACGTAATCCTGCCGTAAATCAATCTACTTTCCTAATTCGTATCCATGTCTCGCATTCTCACAGCAATACAGTCCTCTGCTGAAAGCCTTCACCTCCCAGGGTCTGTCTGAGGTCACCCTGCTGCTGAAGATTCAGGAGTACTGTTACGACAACATCCACTTCATGAAGGCCTTTGAAAAGATTGTGATGCTCCTCTACAAAGGTTTGTGTCACACCCACAGAGCGACATTCACAATAACCTAATGTGATTTATCTACTTTCTTATTTAGTATTTTTAGGATTATGGGAAGTCTGTTCACTTTTAACACTGAGAAGTATGAAGTCATTTTTCAGCATTTCTTAAATTGTTATAACCCTCACACTGTCGTTTAACAATTGATTTTTGCCTCGTCTCTGCGTGAGTCCTCGGACTAGATTTCTAGCAGGCTTCAAATCTAGATTAAAGCACAGTTTAGGGTAAAGGTACCAGATATACTAGTCTGAGGCTTCTCCCAGTGACCCATCGGGTAGAGTATCTACCCCCTGATGCCAGTTGGTCATGTCGTGTGACCTAGACAGCGATCTGACAACTTAAGATGTTGTTCTGTTAACTCGTCATGAAACTCAGACGTCCAAACTAACTTGTGCATAAACTTTAAACCTGAAAATCAAGAATGAATACAGGTAACTGCATATGTCACTCATATTGTGCTCATGCTGAAGTTAATGTTTGCACAGCTTTGACACATGTCACTTCTTCCCCTCACAGCCGACGTATTAAACGAAGAGGCCATTCTGAAATGGTACAATGAAGCCCACCTTGTCAAGGGGAAGGGCTTTTTCCTCGAGCAGATGAAAAAATTTGTCGACTGGCTGAAGAACGCAGAGGAAGGTGTGTAAAATTTTTTTTTACACATATTTTGACTTGTCACAGCAAGAATAAACCAGGTGGAGCTTTTATTACTTGTCTCAGGACATAAGTATCAGTGAGCAAGTACAAACAAGATGATGGATTTCTTATTCTTGAAGTAAGACCTGTGTAACTATGGGTAGTATTCATTATCATGTAATCTTTGATTTAAGATGAAGATAATTGATAATCGACAGACACATGGAGCTGAAACCAGAGAATTTTGTGTCCGTCTGATTTATCAAACCTGGCCGTCAGGTGAATATTTATGCATTTAGTCTCAGATTGGCAAACTGAACATGTGGCTTTAAGCGAAAGGTCCTGTTGTGGTTATTGACTATTTCTGACCATGGGCACATTTCAATCGATGCCAGTATTCCGATATTAACCCGATCAAGACAATAATCTAAATAAGACAGTCATGTAAACAGCATTTTCTCACAACCTGTCTGCTTGTTTTTTTTAATTAGACACGTGATGCGGTAGCTAGCTAATGTTTGCCTGTTCATTGGCTCGGTAAACTGTGCAACACCATGCATGCATTAGCCACTGTTTTTTTGAATGATGCTGTGACCTTGAATTATACAGTTCCTCATTAAGTACCACTAACATAGCTTTATTGTTTGGTCTATATTTGTCACTGTCCTGTCTATCAGGCGTCAAAACAGGAAGTGGTAAAGTTTGCTTGATTTGATTGGCTGCCTTGGCCAAGTGTCACATCGATGAGCACTCAAGACCTTTATGCTGAAAAGTAGAAAATATTGAAACTTTGTCGTGCAGCTAAAACCGGCTTAACATACAGAGAAAGGTCAGTAGTTAGGATATTGCTGTTCACACAGTTGTCTGAGGAAAAATGGTAAATTATTTAATGAAAAAAAAACAGCAATTTTTCTATTGAATCAAAACTTAGTTTAATGTTTGGAAATTTCGATTAACTGTATTTTTCTCCTGTTTTCTCTCCAGAGTCTCAATCGGAGGAAGAAGAGGCCGACTAAGACCCGTTGCCAGATGACCTTCTTCTTTTTTTTTCCCAAGTAGCAGAAGGAGCAGTAGATTGTCTTTTCCCTTCTTTCTCTTCTACCTCCCGTTACTTCTTTATCCCCAAACACACTCGTGCACCCTTCCACCACTCAATGCCATCTAAAGGTTATTTAAACAAAATACGAAAGTGCTCAGTCCTTACTTGTAACCTGGTGTCGTGGCTGACGGTGGAAGTGGAAAACTAAGGATTCTCCCCTCTTTATTATTATCTCGGTATTATTGTTGTAATGCCTTCTGTAATTTGGATAGAAAACATTCCATGGGATCTCGGTGGCCGCAGCTCGTACTAAACTAGAATTCGGTAAAGATTCAAGTTTGCCTTTTTGCCATGCGACAACTATGAGGCAGAGAAGGTGTTTGTGTGACTCAGCCAAAAAAATCCTCCCCCCCCGTTTTATTTTTACGCTTTATTTTGCCCCAAACAAGTTTTTGGCTTTCCTGTTTGGTCTGAAACTTCACCTACTTTTGGGTAAACCTGTAACTGGTGTCGAGGTCATTCTGGTCCGTCTGTCAGAGGCCGCGCATCCCCCCCGTGAGACGCCAGATAACTGATAATTATCGGTTTCTACTTTCTTTAATCTGATATAAACCAATTTGACTTTTTTATGAAATAAAGATTATTGAAATGCTAATTGTGTTATGAAATTGTGTTCATATAGAAAATGGTGACCACTTTACTATACAAGATATTATGTACATTTTAGATTTAAAGTGTTTGTAGCCTCCAAGTAGTGATGAGAAATCTCTTGAAAAGTTTTCTTGCAGTTGACCTGGATTGCATTAGATTTTTTCCCAATACACTAGTTAGTGCACATGAACCTCACTTATAAAGCATTTGTATCCACTGAATGACACAGACCGTTCATTATTTTCATGTTTATTGTACAAAAATACATTTCTCTTCAAGCAGCTTATCGGTATTTGTGATGTGCAAAGGACACAATCGTCAGGTATTCAAGTACATTTTTATACAGTCGTGTTACACATTAGATCTAGAGGTAGGCCTTCATATTAAAAAAGGGGTCTGAGGTAGCGTGCAACATTTCCATGGGATAGTTTTCATCCACGTTTGCTGTATATTGTCGGGATCTAGTTATAGAGTTGAAATATTTTGCCCAAAAAGTGCAAAAGGCACCCAAATGATCTTTGCATGCCAGGACATCCCACATTCATGTGCGCACAAAATCATGCAGTTTTGTGTTTTCAAAGTGATACAGAAATTGTGCAACAATGCAAAAGTAAACATTTAACGACACTGCAAATATATTTAGCTCAATATTTCATCTTGAATTCAGGCCAAACTAAATTTTAGATGGAGTAAGATGAAGTTCTATTGATGCTTTATACAGATTTTTGAACTTTTTTGCATCATTTTAAAACTGAAGATTTTCCTTCAGTCTTATTTCCAGTTTTGTTTGCCCTCTGCAGGTAAAAGGGAAAACTGATCCGTGTTATGCCCTCACATGAAAACAACCTCCTGATAGAGACACCTAGTTTCATGGTGTGTTGTAAGAATCTCTGCGTTGTAGTTTCAGCCTGAGCAGGGTGTAAACACATCTGCAGAAGTAGCACTTTTCTTATTCCTGAGAGGTTCATACGTTACATGTTATTGTGCAGAGATGGCCTAAAGTTCCAACTATTCACCACTAGTGGCGATAGATGAGTTGGTGCTTCTTTAAGAGGGCCCCCCCTGCGTAATTGCGATATTTCAGACAGCACTTGAAGGCAGCATCAACTCAACTGACAGCAACCGCTGCAGTAGCAGGTTTTTACTGTCCTTCATGTGACTGTAGGCGACAAGGTAGTTTTTTTTTAGGAGTCGGACATGGAGAGTGGTTAGTACTATTTTGGGGCAAATATACCCTCCCCCCTCTCCATCAGGTGCAGCTTTACACACTGGCTCAAGTTACAGCTAAACCAAAACATAAAGGTTCCAGAAGCACACCAACGTGAGCAGAAAGTGCTTTTTCAGTTTTAGTCGTGTCTGTGGTTTTCTAGATTAATCCAAAAATAAAGATTATTTATATATGTACAGAGTCCTACAGGTGCGTTTCTAAGCCACGTGTATACATGTAAACAAACATCACGACGAGCTGCTCCTCGTCTGTCCGGAGCCGCTTGGCTTCACACAGCCGCTGAGTGCTTCCCTCCATCTCTGAGCTGTGGAAGCAAAGAACCACACTTTAAAGCATTGTGACCTACTAATGCCAATATTACCTAAAAATGAGCATGATGTTTTAGGAATCGACACAGTAACACCAAAGTTAATATTTGACTCTTGGAGAACGAGACAGTTTAAAAAACGACTGCATTTAATTTGTAACATGTCTGTTTGACTTGTGTTAGAAAACCATGAAATTATACCTCATCCGATTATCAAATTGATATTTACCAGAAACTACAATTTACAAACTTTATAAGATGACTCATTTGTCCACCGTCTGAGGACAATCTTGTAATTGTTGCTGATGTGACCGTAAAAATACAGTTTAACATGCAAATATAATTTGTTTACATATTTACACTTCTATAATTTCACTTAGCAAACACTTTCATAAGTATAAATGTGTATTTATTTAGTGTTATATTTTACTGATCTAAGGACCCCCATGAGCTAAATCCTAAATAATTTGACTCTATAAAGAAAACAAACAACAAAATGATCACTGTTTCTAACCATATATTTTATTTTGAGGAGTGATCAAGACTTATATCCTTAATAAAAAGATTCAATTTAGGTTAAACTGATGACCCGGGCTGCAAAACAAAAAGCCCTGAACGCACCACAGCGTGTTTTCATTTTGTGTTGTCAATCACTGGAACAACAGGTGGCACCGCAGTGAATCCAAGTCGTGTTTGAACCACATCTCCTTAAGCATTTAAAATCTTATTTTCAATATAAAGACAATGTAGCATCACTGGGTTTACTATTAACACACTTTCTCTGGATGTTGTGACTTTGGAACACTTCGTATTACGCACGGCCTTTCTGTTCTGTTCACGCGTAAAACTACTTTTACGCACGGCCTTTCTGGTCTGTTCACGCGTAAAACTACTTTTACGCACGACCTTTCGGTTTTGTTAATAGGTAGGAATCACCCGCCGTATAGTTCTGTGGCGCAGGAGAGTTTCTGCTGATGCTCACTCACCAGTTTCCTCTGGTTGCTGAGGCAGAAAGTGCAGATAGGGCGCAGGGAGGACGCACTGAGCGCCGCGGTGCCGTGCAGGATGCTCTGGTAGCGGAGGCAGGGCTGTCCGTCCAAACAGTCCTCCCCCAGCAGCAGCACGTTAGCCATGTGGGAGATGTAGCTGGAGGCCAGGCGAAGCGTCTCGATCTTGGAGAGCTTCCTGTCGGCGGGCTCGGTGGGGATGAGCGTGCGCAGCGCGGAGAAGGCCGTGTTCACGCTGTGCGTCCTGTCCCGCTCCCGCGCGTTGGCCGCCTGTCTTTGCTTGCTCGCTCCGGGCAGACTCGTTTCCCCGTCGCCAGTTCCACCTCCACTGCTGCGCCTCCGCCTCCTCCTCCACCTAGGTGAACCGCCACCGGCCGCTCCCGCGTTCCCCTCAGCCTCCCCCGGGTCCTTGCGCGGGCTGCAGCCGCCGGTGGACTTCCCGTCGGAGCTGTCGCTGCTGCTGTCCAGGTCGTCCAGGTCGGAGGTGAAGCCGTCGGGCTGCGCGCTGGGCTCGCTGCCGGTGGACTTCATCCTTGCGCTGGTCTGGTCGGACTGGAGCTGCTGGGGTCGTGCGGGCGGGCGGCGGCGGCTGCACATCACTTTATCCTGAGGGTGAAAATAGCACCCGGGGCCGAGCAGGTGCCGCCGATCCGGTGACCGAGGGGGCTTGAGCCGGCCGGCCCCCGGTGGATCGACATACCAACAGTAATGAATGACGGCTACTTTCTAGGTCGCCAGGCCACTGCAGAAGAGGGAAGACAGGTGGAGCCTGAGGGGGGCACCTGTTGTGGCCTGGAGGACACAGAATTAGGCTCGACCGACGTGGGGGGGGGGCCGATATCATTCATTTTATATCAAAACAAATCATATTTTTTTAAGGAAAGACGTCAACCTGTAACTTTTTGTGATGGTGGCAAAGAGCCTTTAAGAAAGTAGATTTTTGTAAAATACAGAAAAGAGAATATAATTCATATAAAACAAATCATTATTTAGGCTTCTCCTGAATTCAGAAATACACCAGTTTGATTAAGATGGATTTGAGTGGATATCCCTGACTTGGGATAGGTCATAGGAATCAGGTCCATTCAGTTCAAGGGTAATGCTGAACTGAGATCAGTTAAAACGAGTTAGAAGCCATTACAAGCCAGCGTTTATCTCCATTAATCCATCTGGGATAACAAGATAATAATATTTAAAATATGAAGAAATCCAGTTTGGCTGAATTATTTCAACGGCAGCGCTGCTGGTTCAGGAAACTGGTGGATCATGGGTAATACGGTATCCACTGATATAAAAAGTCCTTTAATAGCTTGGACATGGAGCCCAGCAGAACTATTCATATGTGGCTGCAGACGGCGCTGTTGCTCGGTGAAGTGTCATAGTGTTGCTTTAAAGAAAATAAAACAACTGAGGAAGAATATGGGATTTATTTGTTAAGGACCTGACTGACTGCACAGTAATCTTTATTTTAGGATCAGGATACCAGTCTACTTGTCATCAAGGACACAATTCCATTTTCTAGACCTAATCTAAACTGGACTAAGTTTTAGACGAGTGTGACATCTTCCTCATTCAAAACCACTTTGATTATCTGCTGATGAACTTGATGGACACACTGTGGGTCACTGGTGATCGGTGTTTACGTGTTGACCTCCACATTGAGGGTCACCCCGTGGCCTTGGCTTCCCGCTGTGAGCTTCCATTGAGTGAGCAGTCCAGGTGGACCCACCCGTCCCGTCCCGTCTCTGTCTGTGCCCATCATGATGGACACATGTAATCCCCGTCCCCCACCCCCTCCTCTACCTTGCCCAGTGCCATCTTTGGGAGTGGATATAAATATCTGCGAGGGGACGATGCCTTGTGTGTTTGTGAGCTGCTCACAGCAACCTTCATGTTGTGTTGTCAGTTTCATTCAAATCACGATAGAAACATGGTTTTAAGTCAAATTTGTTGACATTTTCTTATAAATACGTTTGGTACTATATCAACATTTCATACTTTAAGTCCAGTATTTGTATCTACCTGGTATTATATCTAGTGCCACCAGAGGGCAGTAAAACCATAATGATCATTTCTCAGGATTGTGTTTTTGCTTTCCTGCAAAATATCGAACTGTGGGAGAATCCTGTCTCCATCCAGTAACTTAGCAACGCAAACTGGAGATGAGAAGCAATTGCGTGAGGTCAAAGGTCACCTACCTGCAGGATTATTCTTAATCAGAGGGCCAAGAATGATTTTTTTCAGCAGAAATATTACAGATACATTTTTAAAAGATAATTTAGTACAAGAATCCTACAGGTGATACAAGTGATAAACCCATAATGTAGATAGGACCGAGCTTGTTGCTGCTGCGGCGCTAACCAAGCATCCAGTTTCACCCTAATCTGTTACAGAAAAAAGTCAAATGGCTCTTTAGTTCTCGGCCGAGCGGCGGCAGGAGCCAGTGGGAGGCAGAGTGGGACCCTAATTGGCGCAGAGCTAATGCGGCCTCGGTTAATCCCTTAATCCTCATTTCCTCGCAGCCCCTGTTGCCTTGACCCTCTGGCCGTGAACTTGTCCGGCTCCTGTAGCAAAGTCAAATGCCTCTCCACCACCGCCGCCGCTGCAGATAAACAGCAAGTCCCAGAATAAATCCAAAGGAGGTCTGAGCAAACTAAAAACATGTTATGGTGTCGCGGAAAGATTAGGAACAGCTGTCTGATATCAGAAAAGACAGATGCTATCAGCGCTTTTGAACATTGTGCTATTGCCGTGTAATCTTTTGTGAAATCTCTGCTTTTCAGGTGATCTAACATGGCGTCCCTGATGTGACCCTGCTGGAGGTCGTTAGCTCCATGAACCCCATTAACAAGGGATTATGGGTGTAAGGAGGCGGATGCAGTTCTTCCATCCATGTGTAGAAGCAAAAAGTAAGGTATTACATTCTTCTATCACTGCTACGTATATATGGTCTGAATTTATATCGTACTTTTATTACAGTCCTGATGAACACCCAAAGCATTCACCCGCACACATGTGCAGCACTTGTCTGTCATACATCAATCATACACCGCTGGCACAGGGAGGAATCGAACCGCCAACTGTAAATGGTTAACGGACGACCCGCTTTAGCTCCTGAGCCACAGCCGATGTGTTTTGGTTGTCTCAGTCGGAAAATCTCTCCATCACAATGTCAAAATCCCTTTGACACTTCCCTTCATCCCCTAAGCTGGGCGTCTTGATTGATGAGCATCTATACTGGTCTGTCCGTGTTGCACGTGTCTCCCAGTGGTGCCACTTTACGTCACAGCACAGATCAGACCATCCCTGACCAAGTTGGGGTCGGTTAAGATAAGGGAAAACACAAACTGGTGAATCTGTACCTGGGTGTATCTTTTTAAATGTTTGTTCTCACCTGCTGACTTTGACGATAACTCGGAGCACTTGCTATTCTGTATAGATAATTTATTGATTACCCATTGCAGGAGGCAATACCCTCAATATCTTCAAGGACATTTCCAGAAATCGATCCCATATCCGGATCTTTATTTGTTTTCTTACAAACCAAACAATAAACACTGCTTTAATAAGAAATAACACCGATTATACAGATATTAGGATATATACAACAAGAAATATGCGACAGTATAAAACAACCAAATAAATAAATACAAAGGTTTGGAACATGAACCTGATGGAAGTTACAGTAAACAAAT
This sequence comes from Pseudopleuronectes americanus, assembly GCA_038501795.1. Taxonomy (NCBI): domain Eukaryota; kingdom Metazoa; phylum Chordata; class Actinopteri; order Pleuronectiformes; family Pleuronectidae; genus Pseudopleuronectes; species Pseudopleuronectes americanus. The sequence goes on along the minus strand of CM076739.1, from coordinate 4,380,830 downwards.
AAAGTTTCCAGAATGATAAGGATCTCCACTGCAGGCGATTATGGATGAATAAAATATCAGCTGATCAATCCAGGATGATGACAAATACATTTTGGTCACTGGCCTGTTTTAGGACTTAGACTGGAAGCAGAAACTGTTTGTTGAAGTTTACACTTATCACTATGTTGATTTGTGTTATTTTGGGTCCTAGTGCAGGATGTAAAAACCTTGTTTCCCCTGCGTCCAGTTTAAGAGCTAAGCTAGAAAAGTGGGACTCTGCTTGGTTTGAACTGCATTCGGGTGATAGCCTGGAGTTTGAACTTTGCAAAGTAATCCAGCGAGGACAATTCACACACTCTGAGGTTTTTTCTTTTGACAGCGCACTGTGCTGACGGCTCCGGATCACCTACTGGGTGCTAATGGGTCTCCAGCCGCTCGGTCTTTGAGGCCTGAAAGTGGATCTCAACCGCGGGCAGTCAGGAGCTGAAAAAACAAAACCCAGGATTGAATGACGTTATAAACACAGAAGAGGAGGAGGGAATATGAAAGATGTACAAAATGTTAAAGTTAAAGAACTAAAGAATTTCTCCACCTGAAGATGTTATACATTACTTCTATTTCTTTTTCTCCTCAGGAACCTTAAACTGCTCTGCCTACCGATTTCAAGTGGAAATGGTAAGTTTGAAAAGCCCCATGATATACTTTATATGAATAGATATTTGTCTGCTTGTTTGCACAGATACAATGGTGGTTACGTTCTTCCAGACCAGCTTTCTTCACTGGCCTTCATCATTTGGAAGGAATTGGATGCATTTTCACATGTTTTCATTTTCCCCCCATGTGCCGATCTTCTGACTCTCACATGTGTGAATCTCATACCAGCTTGGAAAAATACCACAGTCAAAATATATTCCTCTTTCTAAAAAAGACGACTTTTTAGGTGAAGTTAAAAACCTAGTGGAAGCTCAGGTTCTTCTTCTTACCCTCCTGGAGCAGAGCGAGCCAGAGTATCCGCTCCGGCAGGCGCAGACGTTCGGTCGCACACATCGACTCCCGTACAGACACTTCTGTTGACACTGAGCTGTGAAATCACAAGATAAAAACATAAATCAACCTGCACATCTCTCGGTCTCTGGACGACACAAGAGCAACACAACTTGGTCCAATCAGACGTTTGTTCTTCTGTTGTCGTACTCACGGATCTGGCACAGCATGCCTTGCCAACCGGGGGTGCAGTGGCATGTGTTGGAGCCCACACACTCTCCTCCGTTCAGACACTTCTGCAGACAGCTGGCTGGGAGTCGAAACAAAAATGTTTATATTTATATAATCCTCTATTTTTTTAATTAACATCCTCAAACTCTGTGTAATTATCAGCCCGCTTGTATGTCAGTCCAACCAAATGTTGCATCAAAGTGGGTGTGGCCACTCAGGACTGTGAACAGGCCATCCTGATGAGTGACAGGTGTGATCCAAGGAACAAGGAAGTGGAGACTAACAACAAACCTCCTTCCAAAACAAAAGCTGCAGATTTGAGCTTTAACAGATCATCTGCGGTCAACTCTCTTTCCCCCTCCTGATATTTAGATGTGTGTCTTTTCAGCTTCAGTAGAATATCACGGGGTCAGCCCCGTAACAGACTGCAGACGTGAGAACTGATGGCTTCCACGTGTGTGCAGCTCCTTTGTGGAAGCATCTGTCAGCCGAGCCCGGAGAGTTCAGACGCTCACCTCACCTGCCTCTGCCTCAGTTTGGTGAGTGTGACTGAGACATGATAACAAGGTTTGATGGTCATAACCCAGAATCCTGATCAATTTCTGATATGGAACCCATTCAGAGATCTGGTGTATGTTTTTTGAGGCTTCTGGATCAAATGACAAATGATAAGGGACTTCTTCTGCATTTTACTTAATTTCTCAGGAAACGATGCGGAGAAAGAAAATCCAGCATGAGTAGATATATCTAATATCAATGTACAGGGAAAATTTGTTGCAGATCCAGATTATGATCCGGATGTATATGATATGTATATGCAACATGGTGTTAAATTATTCCTTGGGAAATTTGTGAGAAATGGGTGAGAATGTCGGCAGTCTAATTTTTTTAATACGTTTCTTGTATCGCTGTACTTACGTTTATCGCATCTCTTCCCTCGCCAACCGGACGGACAATCGCAAACGTCCGGACCCACACACCTGCCGCCGTTCATACACATGGACTCACACACACCTGCAGAGGGAGAAAGAGAGAAAGAATCAGAAGCCTGAACAGAAGAGTTGAAGATCATATCAAGCAAAGGAGCAGTTTCATCTAATGGAAGTAACTTAAGGGTGAAAAGTAGGATGAGAAAGGACATTGCAGTGCCACAGTGAGATAGGTATAAGATATTAAGAGAGGAAGAGGAAGAATCAAAGGAGGTATGGGAAGTAGTGCAGGAGCAAAAAGAGGAGAGGGAGGATGAGGTCGTACTTTTCTCACAGCGCCTCCCGGTGTATCCCAGCACACAGGAGCACACGCTGTTCCTCATGCATGTGCCACCATTCTTACAAGGAGGACTGCAAACGGCTGGAGGGAGAAAAGGAAAACAATATGTTCCAAAATACAAAATAAAAAAGTACATTTCGACAAATGGAAGCTTGTATCTACGTTAAAAGTGACAATCTGATTGGCCGACTGAAGTTGCAGACTCACCGTTCTGACACTGTGCTCCATAGAAACCATGAGGACACTCGCAGGTGTTGGGCCGAACGCAGGAGCCTCCGTTCAGGCACACCGGAGAGCAGAGAGCTAAAGGAGAGAGAGAGAGAGAGAGAATCAGCATCTAGAGGTTGGTACACACACACACACACAAAGAAAAGACACACAAAGACAAGTAACACAAAGTAAAGATACACTCACATGTTTCACAGGATGGTCCAGTCCAGCCTTGCAGACACATACACTCATCCGGAGACGCACACTGACCTCCATTGTGACAGTGGCGGCTACACACCACTATAATAAACAGAAAAATAACAATTTTAAAGCACAAAACTTAATAATATGTATTTATCAACTACAACTCCCACAAGCCTTTGCAAACATTATCTGTCTTTAGGTTGTAAACTCACTGGTTTCACATCGAGGTCCAACAAACCCATAGGGACAGGAGCAAGTCTGCAGACCCACACAGGTGCCTCCGTTTTCACAGGGTGACCTGCACAGAGCTGCACAGATGGACAGTTCAGTTATAAGCCTAGTGATAATTATCAATTATATATATATTATATTAATGCAGTTTCTACCATGCTAAAACCTTTAGGAAATTTCCAAAGTGTATATACTAAGAAAATAGTAGAAGTTGATGTGTTTATGGATATTTTTTGTGATACTTAATTTCCCTTCGGGGATGAATCAAGTAATCTATCTATCTATGAAATCAGAGTAAACTAGGAGACTGGAAAATGACTCTCACCTTCCTGGCAAGTTTCTCCATGAAAGCCTCTCAGACATTGACAAACACCCGGAGCAATGCAGACGCCCCCGTTCGTACACTCTGGATCACAGATTGCTAAGAATACACGAGAAAAACCAAAAGAATGATTAATGCAAATGGTTGAAATAATAATAAATACAATAGAATAGAATACATTTCTCTGTTTACCTGTCTGACAGTCAGATCCAGTGAAGCCTGGTTTGCAGCGGCAGGTATTTGGCGCGGCACACACCATGTTCCTGCCACACGTATGCCTGCAGACAGCTTAAAACACACAGGGGGCGCCGTGGAGATGTTATGCTTGTGTATGTCTTTTAAAAAGATCTTTTAAAGTAATATTTTTAGTATAATACCAAAATTCCAGATTGATATTGCTGCTGATACTGATCGCATTGAGACGATAGGGTGTAATTGTACCTCGACAGACTCGTCCATCACCGGTGTATCCCACTGGACACCTCCCACAGCTGAAGCCACCATCCGCGGCTGGTTCACACTGGACGCCAGTAAAGCACGGCATACTGGCGCACGTCGTCAGGTGTTTGTGGGTCGTTTGTCCGCTCCGAACGCCTGGCTGTACCGAGGTTGCTCTCTGTAACGGGGAGCCCATCTTCCCCGGTGTTGGGAAGGTCAATGCCGGGACCATCTGCGGGATCCACGGGCCCTCAAGTCCAGACTCCAGCTCGTCCCCGTCTGCAGAGAACTCGGTCTCAGACAGGGAGTAGGACAGAGCGGTCAGGGCGGCTGTCAGAGGGAGCGCCGGTCTCGGACGGGACCAGGGTTTGGCATGGGTTGATACCTCGTGGTTGAGCTGAGGCTTGGTTGCCTGTTTTGACTGGGTCACTTCCCGAGTGGAGAGGTGTGGAGCGGGAGGCGTTACCCTTACAGGTGTGACAGCGGTCAGTGCTGCTGCAGCCTGCAGAGAGAGGATTCAAAAACAGATGACAGAAGACAGGAAGGTTATAGGAGGCTCATGTCCTCACGTACTTCTTCTATTATGAAAGACGGTGTAGACAAGTTGGACTCACCTGAGAGACGGTCACACGAGGAACCACAACCTCTCTGGAGACAGCGATGCGAGTTGTCGCGTATGTCTTGGCCTCTGACCTAGGGTTGGCACTTTGGCGGCTGTTGGGAGTGTTTGCCGTGACATGGAAGGCCCTTGCCGATGTTTTGGTCAGACCTCTGGAAGCAGTGACTGCCTCTCTCCTCCCAGTGCCACCCCCCCTCCCAGACAAGGGAACCTGGCGCCCTGTATCATCTTGGTTCTGCCTTGTGATGTCCAAGGAGGACAGGTGTTTGATGCTGTGTCTGGACGGCATGTTGGGCAGGTGGAGCTGCGAGACTTTGCTGCTGCTTCCATGCGAGGATCGGCTGGTCTGCTGCTGAGGAAGGTGATTGGATGCTGAGGGAAGACAAACGGCGTTAGAGCAGCGTTTGTCTATAGTCATAACTTAGCAAATTGTAACTGTATTGTAGGAACAAAAGGACTGTGACCATGTCCCATCTGCTAACATGGGAGAGCCAGGGTTTAGGATTTGTACTGCAGTAAGCCACCAGGGGGCAATAAAGACACTTTGGCTTCACTTTTCAAGCAATCTTTTCTGTCACAGGCACATTTTGACAAGCTATGATTTCAGTACTTGAGTAGTACTCATCAAAATGCAGTGATTTATGCGATTCTGTTCTTCTCTGCGACTTTCCAGACAGACACAGTGAAGGGATTTAAGTCGGAGTGACATCTTCTCCTTCTCTTCTGAGCTGCTACTTAACTCCCCTTGTGAGACAGAAAACCCTGAGCGGACTTCTTTTGAAGCTCTGCGGCCGGATGCAGATTCAAAAAGTACCCGAGGTGGTTATTACAACCAGGCAGGCTCTAACCACTTATGCTGATTTATGTGCTGCTATTAAAAAAAACATTCTTTCTAACCACAAGAAGCACACACAAAGGAAAGCGATATCAATGAAAAACCAAAACATAAGATATAAATAAGATATGATCTGGCTCCACATGTGATGCAGATATTTGCTGCGTGATTTTTTTGTTGTGTGTCTTCAGGTTAAAAACAAAGGCAGGAAGGATAAGAGTCAGTCAGTCGATCTTCAGCATGCTTTCAAATTAGGTGAATCCTGTACCTGCCCTGGCGTTCTTCATGCAGACGCGTCCGTTGCCGTAAAGGCCGGGGGGGCAGCGGCCACAGACGTAGCCGACATGCGGCGGCCTGCGGTTGATGCACTGGACCCCGGGAAAGCAGGGCCTGCTGGCACACGTCGCCGACACGTTGACGGGCAGCAACGGAGCAGAACCTGCGGGAAAGAAATAGCGTTCAGTGCTCTACATGAGCCGAACCTTTTTCATAGTTTATAAGATTGTTGTGGGTTTTATTATTGCAATTCTCCCAGTAAAGTCCTATTACAGGAGGATAAATGAGCAGTAACTACTCCTCTGTGTGTTCCTAAAACGCCTCTGACCACCCTGCATAGTTACAGTTGTTTTTATTTATTTAAAATCAAGTGTGACGCTGAGCTTACCTGGAGCTGATCTACCACTTCCTGTTGGTTGGGCTGCAGTCGCTGTCTTGACTATTGTGTTGCTGATTTTGGGCTGATCAACCTTGACCTGGTCCGGTGTAATTCCTGATATGTTTGTTATAGTATCTGTGTTTGTCCTGGGAAGCTGGAAGTCAGGTCCTTTGTGTCTTTCCAAAGCATCGCTCGTTGTGTGGGAGACACTTGATGTTATCGCTGTGATGCTCTTGTTGGCTGCCGCCTTAGTGAAGCTTGGATTCAGGCTAATTCCTGGAGTCGCTCTCCAGGTGGTCTTGGCTTGTGATTGACCAAGGTCAATTCCTGGAATCGTCTTCCGGAAAGTGTCTGTCTTTTTGGGGAGTTGCAGCAAAACATCTGGCTTGTTGGAGACAGTCGTCCGAGGAGCAGATGTGGGAGGGACGGTGGCCGGCCTGGCGACTGCTGTATTAAGGGAAACACATATTTTTGTTTGTCATGTAATGCATCTATCAGATGCTCTTATCTAGAATAACATCCTATTCAATTTCAAGATCACTCACTTTGCGTGTTCCAATAGCAAAGAAGTGAAGGATTACACTCTGTGCTCACAGTGAAGTAAAGGAAAAAAAAACTGCCAGGTCAACATGTTGCTTTTAATGAGACGCCCAGCAAGAGTTGAAACCTGGGGACGTGTTTGTGTAACGATCTCAACGAGGCGTGATCACCACTCACAGCCTATGAACAGGTTTGCAAGCCACAAGCCGAGCAGGTCACATTTCTGACCGCAGACTTGGCAGAAAACCCTTTTTTTTTATCTAGACAAAGGTTCAGTGTGTACGATTTAGGTAAAAGGGATATATTGGCAGAAAATGTATATAAAATAATCCTAGTGATGTTTTCACCCCTGTGTAATCATCTAAATTCGATGAATCCCTAAGTGGTCTTAACTTATAATTTGAATATATTGAATCTTGACTCGTGTGGTTTTGACAGTGAAAGATCCCAGCTTGTTTTACACTCAGGACATTTAAGATTTAGGATCTTCATGGTAAAAACCCTTCCAATGGCCCCTGATATGGAAAGTCGGCTGTTTTTTTTACACTGAAGTGAACCAAAGTCCTTTGGCTCAAGGAGATCAGAGGACTGAGGAGTAAGCAATAAAACAAAGGAAAGAGGAAATCCGAGGATCCGTCCTCACGAGTCCATAAAAATGACAAACAATATGTTGCTGCCAGTGATTTGTGCTGGGTGTTCTGCTGAGGGCCAACTTTTCCATTAGGAACATCATGTCACGCAATGTTCACTGTCATTTTGATTGTTGCCCTGCTTAGATGCCAGGGTTTGAAATGGTTTGATAAATCAAAAGTTTTCAGTCTTCGGAAAGCGCGTATTTGTATTTATAAACAAGCTTTAAGTACAGTGTTTGGATGTTTTTGGTGACTGACCATCACATAGTTTCTTTTACTTGACATAGCATATCTCTGGGTGATGTGTTTACTGTGTGAATTCACTGGGAGCGAAGGGGAAGACAAAAAACAACCTTCTCCCACAGCGGCAGGGATTCTCTTAATGTATTAACTCAAAGTGAGCACATGGAGGGAGGCAGCGGTATCAGGTGCCATCAGCCATCTGGTTTCCATTCTGCATAACCTCTGTGGGTCTTGCTGAATGTGGCTCAGAGCAGCACGGCTGCAGCGAGCAATCGTATTCCAGGAGTTTAGCTGATGCTCGTCTCCATAATGGATCCTATCTCTGATTTGCAACAACAGAAGCAGTAAATAATCAGAAATAAATTTGGAATTGACATTACGTCTGTTGAAATGAAAGAATACAGATATCAATTTTTGTATTGTGTGAGATCAGAATGTGAGAACAAACTAGACCATGATCTGATAAGCTCTTGTTATGACTGCTAATGGGATCCAGGTTAATGTGCACCAGAACGTATATTAGATTTTCTGACAATACCGAACAAACCCAAACTAAACCATCACATCCTTGGTGGAGGTTACTAACGTCCACTGATAACTGAACATCAAATTGAATCTGGAGTTAAGTCTCATTTACTTTTTCAATGAAACCGTTTTAAGACAGAAGACGGTGAAATGATTTGATCCGAGTTGCATTTCTCTCAGTGTAATTCTTCTGTTTCTTTTGTTTTTATCTTAAAGATGTGGAAAGTGAAATGTTCTCATTCTATTCTCCTGACGACACGATCAGACTTTGTTTTATGATCTTTTTCCATCAGATCTTACGACTGGACTCCAGATTTATTGAACCTGCAACTGATCGACTCGTAAATTAAAGTCTCTCCACAGAAACATGTGGTAAGTGAGCCGGTTGGTTGTCTCTTCTCAGTGCCTTGCTCAATGACGTGCTGTATCTGCTGATGTGAAACGTGTGAGCCCCAGATTCTGTGGAGCAGCTGTCTGCGCACAACACACCTTACAAAAAATGCCCACATCACTTACCCACACATTTCGTCCCATTTCCCAGCATGCCTTTAGGGCAGGGACCACAGCTGTAGGAGCCAAAGCTGTTGAGGCACTGTACTCGGGGGAAACAGGGATTTCTCTCACACTCATTGATATCTTCCAGACACGTGATGCCTGCCAAACAAACAGGAAACTGTAACTGGGACGCCAACATGAATTTCGGGGGGGGCACAGATCCATTTCAGTTTCATTAACTCTTACCTCTCAACCCTGCAGGACACTCGCATCTGTACCCAGCGGCCGTGTTGACGCACTTTCCGGTCGTGCACGGAGCCGACAGACACTCGTCCATGTCCTCGTTGCAGAGGTCACCCTGCTTACCCTCGGGACACATGCACAGGTGTCTCCCACTGCCGGCGGGGAAGTTGATGTCGGTCACGCAAGTGCCATCATTCTGACATCCACACGGCACCACGTCAATCTGGAGGAGGAACAGTAAGGAGAAAGAGGTTTTCTTCAAGGCTGCATTTTAATATTCTACAATAACTGTAACCTCTGCTTTTTTAATGTCCTTTAAAGTTAAGACCACATTTCTCATAATTCCTGTTGCTTCCTGCATCATTCCAACCGATTTTTCATAAAGTTAAAATGTTTCTCACTTAATTTCCAACCACGTATTAGAATTTACAATAATTCTACCAGATATTAAACCTTCTTCCCTCCTAGTTTCATCTGTCTCTCATTCTCTACCTCCACAGTGAAGGTGCTCTGGGCGTTGCACTCGTCTGACAGCGTGAAGCGGAACGAGCGCCTGGACTGACGGCCCCTCTCCCCTGGCAGCAGCGGGACCCTCCAGATAAGGAGGCCTGCTGGGGAGAGAACGGCCCCCGCCGGCCCCTCCTCCAGTTGGAAGAGGAGCGCCGAGCCCTCGGGGTCAGAGGCCGCGAACTGGAAGACGAAGTTCTCCCCGGCAAACGTCCTCAGGTCACTTTGAGGTCGGTGGAAGGCCGGCGGCTCGTTGACTGCCAGACGGGGAAAAAGGTGAAAAAAGCTACAGCTGAAATACATTTGTTATGCAATCCATGCAAACCTCCACTCAAAAACAGAAGCTGTCTGCATTGTTACGTCTCCACCTACACATGTTTGTGTTTAGATGTCAGGATCTGCTTCCTGTCCTGAAGTCAACTCTTTAAACACAGTCCCTGCTCGGCAGAAAAACATCCGTCCAGGCTGTTCCTGGAAGAATCGTCGTAAACACTCGTTGTCTCCCCGGCAGGAGGGCTTTCCAGCGTTTCTTTCCAGCTGCTGCTCTCAACGGTACTTTCAGCCAGATAATGAAGCACCCCCCCCACCCCCTACCTACTACTCAGATCATGCTTTTTGAAGATTCCTCTTCCAATCCTGCAATAATGCACCAGAACGCACCAGAGGAAGAAACTGAAAAAAAGCCTTATATGTCTCCTTTAAGGCCGAACTTGACGTGAACTGTTTCATTATTTTGAAGCGGATTGGTGCTTTGTTTGGGGGGAAGGAAGGACGATTGTTAGCCTGTGTCGCTGTGAAAATCAACTTAGTGATTTACTCGTCTCCCCTCCCCTCTCCCCTGGTGGTTAAGCGACAGGCCACGGCATGCTGGGCAACCTAAACCTCCGCCGCTTTGATCTGCTAATGGAGACAAACAGGAGCGCGGTTGGACGGCTGCCACGGTGACACCGCACCAACACAGTAAGAGAAAGGCTGCTTCTCCCCTGTTGTTGCTCGTCATTAGCCGGCGTCAGGGGGAATAGAAAACACTCACAATCTCTTTCGCGCACATAAAATATTGTAACAACACAGAAACAGTGAGAGCACAGATTCAATGCTTCACGGCTTCTACACCTATCTATTATACCTAGGGTCCTTGACATCTTGAAAACAGGAAAGCAAACTTAATATTACCACCTACTAGATTTTGTAGAGAGAGGTGGGACATGACATGCTTCACTTCAATGTTCTTCATGCGATGAGAGAAACATGCTAACGTGCCGGTACCTTGGTTCACAGACCAGGTGAATTTGGAGGTGCCCGGGTCACACAGGAGGCAAGGGCTGCTGGGATTGGAGCCTCCCTCTGCAAAACACATCCCATCGATGTTACACGTTCGCTCCTGGCCAACGGAAACAGAGAGACAGAGGTTTGTTTGCGCACTCATGTTCACAATGCTGCTTTGGAAGGGTTGACACGTTAACAGCAGGAACTACAACATTGTAAAACACATTTTTTCCGAGCTGTTTGTTTTCCCTGTTAGGGGTTCTCTGCCAGGTAAGAAACAGGAAATCATCTGCTCCATCTCTTCTTAAGTAAATTCAATTTGCTCCAGGTTTTGGCAAACACATGTAAATGTCTGTGTGGCTGCAGCCGTGTGTGTTCACTGTTCCTGGTTGTTGGTGAGATGACATGTTTTTCTGTCTGCTCTCCCATAAAAAGCTGTTCCCCAAGGATATTTTAGTTTCACAAATGTAAAGTTCTTAATCAGCTGCTGCGTGTTACGAGGATGGGAAATCACTCTGTCTCTGGTTTAGTCATTGGAGTCGTTCACCCCTCACAGAGCATATAAAACACTTCACCACGCTTTTCCTCTAAACACCCACTGGCTCTGTTTATATTCAAATAAACAAACACTGAAGATTTCAAGTTTTAACGTGAATTATGGCTGAACTAACAAGAAGAAAGCAAAGAAGTCAGGGAGGTGAAAAGTCGCCTGTAGTGTCTTTCTTGTTTTCATCCTCAAGTCGACCAAATATCTTCAGTGGACTAAGAGTAAAAAATTGCTTTAAGTGTCTTTGCCCGCTCAGAAAAACACCCATATGGAAACTCAGAAACATATTTGTATTATTTAAGGCTAATTATGTGTTTGGATTTTTCTTTCCTCTAGCGTGTTATATAGTTTTTCTGAATATGAAAGTTCTGTAATGTGTTGGAGCTTGGGGTTCTTATTAAAGAAATCTCGGAGGTACATAAAAGGTGTTTAAATACTAAAAAAACTTAATGTAACAGTTTCAGGTTTTGTATGTTTCCAACACCTTCAATTGATGCAAGCATCTGCCACATTAGTAGAGAACTTTAGAATCCATTGTGTGCGCTGTATTTTTAATACGCCAGGGTTTATATAAGTGTTGCTGTGAGGCAGCCCATCAGACACTAATTAAACCTGTTGCACATTTCTTTCAATCTGGAAACCTACGTCAAAATACAGGGAAAAGCGTCCCCGCGGTAAAGCTGCAGTGAGAGCAGACTCGTTGCCCCACTCACAGAATTGAAGTTACTAGTTAATAGCAAACCTAATTGCTAAATCTTCAAAGTTCCATCTATTTAACTGTTATTCATTGTGGAGGAGATAAACAACTTAAGTGTAGAAAAACATTTCATTTTTTCATATGCAAGTTACCTTTAACTTACAGAGTCCTGAGCGCGAGGCCGCGCAGACCTGGCAGACGCCGTCGTAGATGGTCAGCACCTTGGCCTGGCTGTACTGGGAGCCGTCGTTGGTCACCTGATAGAAATTAGATATTTTTGTGAACAGCTTTCGACAAAAGAGCCATCGCCCGAGAAAATACATTTCTACTGCAGCATTACCTTCATCTCCCAGCGTGCGTACGGCTTGTCGTCCATCATGAAGTCTTCCGTGTTGACGGCGGTGTTGCTCAAAGACGGGACGACACAGTCCAAAGCTTTGGAGCTGAGGAAGGTGGCTTTGGTTCTCTGTTTTTCTCCTGCGACCCAAACTCCATTCATGTACTGCGGAGGCAGAAATTCAGAAGGAATTAATATTTTATCTTTAAGGTTCACAGCTACGTATTTTACTTTCCTCACCTTCAGTCTGGTGGCATGACAGCTGAGGTCAGGAGAGTCGATGAAGCCGAGGCCAAAGACTCGAACGTTGCGACAGTCAAACGCTCGGATGTCACATAATCCACTGTTCTCCAGATCAGTTAACTCCACTGGCTGGCCTGAGTAGATTACAAGTCATTCAAATGGGAGAATATTTGTTATTTCAGCTAATAATTAATTGAATAAGCAATGTCAGACCTAAAGATCACCTGTAAAATACTCATATACTTACTGATGGCCAGGCTGCAGTCATAGAAGCTGTGGCTGGGATAGCACTGGCAGCCCCATTCCGTACACTCTCCGTTCCCATTGCAAAAGTTGGGGCAGCGCAGTGCCGTGACCACTTCCCCAGACACTCCCGGTGGACCTGCCGCCGCCAAAGCTCTCTGGGTCCGGTTCTCCAGCAGCCTCCTCTCGCACTCGTTCTCCAGGTGCGGCAGCAGTGCCTCCTCCCAGCCCAAATCGTCTTTGAGCTGCAGGTCCAGGATGCAGAGGCCCACCGCCTCGTCCAGGCGGCGTCCCAGCAGCCCCCGACACACCGTGCCGACAGTGGAGTTGGACAAAGCCATCTGACACACCTCCAGAGCCTTGGCCGAGGTGAGGCCACTCGGGGTGGGCCACTGGGGTTGGATCTGCGGTCTTGCCTCTGCCAGGTGATCCTCAGGGAAAAAGTAAGCAAGGTTCTCCAGATCAGCCGGACTTAAGCTTTGAGCCGCAAACACAGGCTGGAATTCAAATGATGCCTGTCTCCTCTCCCTGTCAACGGAAAGCAGATGATCCTCCCTGAACTCGCTGTCCAGTTCAGCCTCACTGTCTCCGTTTTCACTGGGAAACCGAAGGTGCCTCCTCTCCAGAGGATGACTATTAAAGTCAGTCATATCCAGGATGCTCTCCTCTCTCCCTGGACTCTTGATGTATTCCACTGTCGTGTCCATGGAGGGGAACACAGATGTGTAATCCACATTGTCGTAAGCTATGCAGTCGGCATGAGCGGAGGGACCGTACAGGTTCCTCATCCCTCTGCCGGCGTGATGAGAAGCGCTGTACTCGTTCCGGCACTGACAGAAAGGCCTCCTGACCTCCGGTGTCATCCCGGGAGGTGTCTTGTCAAATAAACTCTCACCTGGAGCTATCCTAACGCACACAGAAGAAACCAAAAGCTTTGTAGAGACTAGTTTCTACCAAATGAGTTCAAAGTAGTAAACATGGTTGTTTTACCGACCTCCAGTCCTGTATGAAGCGATGCAGCTCATCAGGCCCATAGAAGACTCGGTCAGAGCTGTGGAAATCGTTGTTGACATTGTGGTCGAAGGTGCCACAGAGGCCTTTCGTGTTGCCGTAGTCGACGCTGGGCGCCCGGACGGACAAGCTCATCCCCCAATCGCCAACATCGGCCCTAACAAAGGCCCCGGAGGGAAAGATCAACTACAAGAGGAGAGTCACATCCAGCAGCTAATTAACAGAATCTCCTCATGCAGCAACATGAATTCAATATGACGTGGTTCAGACATAGAAACAAACTGCGCCAGTGTGAAAATGTTCGGATACCTACGGTGACCTTCTTCCCCTGGTGGGACTCCAGCACCCTGACCCGAGTGCCCTCCCCATCGCCGAGGCTCTTCAGGGATAGCTGCGGTCTAGTCTCCTGCGGCTGCCCGTTGCACATGTCAAAGATGGCCACCTCGTTCCCCTCCCGCACCGCGACGCCACAGTTGCACGCGACGGCGTAGTGTCGGCTGCCGCAGTCCCACTGACGGGAATGGACCTCGAATGTCCTGGCGAGGCTCCGGTAAAGGACAAAGGTGCCGGTCTGGTGGTTTTCATAACGCCTGCACACAGAATGAAATGCAAGTGGGTAGCAGACATACTATTTATTTAATTAAACTTGACGACTGATAACAAAGTAAATTTACCTGCCGTCCAGGGTAATGACATGTGGGTCAGTCAGAGAGTAGCAGATGGAAGTGGGAACGTCCTGGACCGTGACCTTGGAGCAGAGGTCAGGAGAACAAAGATTAACGGGGGGGGCCTACCCTGCGACCCTGTAACCTTGAGCTTTTGATGTTTCACCGTGCACACAGACTCCCATCTGTTCTGAGGACCCCTCTGAGACAGAGTGTCTGCAGGGCTGACATCATGTCTTACATAACGTAATGACTTGTGTGGACATAACTAACGACCACTTGGAGCAGCGCTCCTCAAACTACGTGTCAGTCACACTCCCCCCCCTCTAACTTGATAAAGCACGGTATAACTTGGTGTATATGTACACAGTATGACAGAGAGACCTGTAATTAGATCAGCCTTTCTAATACTCTTTAATTAAAGTTACACTTTGATAAATATATCAGTCCGCTGCTTCTTCATTCAGTTTTGGACCCTAGTGCCCTTCTATGAGGATTCCTCAACAGGGATCTCAAAACATCCAGGGGCCGTTGAACACCCCTTGGCCATCTTCAAGAACAGACCCTAGAATCCATGCAAAGAAGATAACTTCTGTAACAACATAAAGTACTTTTATCTCCTCAAAGAGCCTGTAAAATCTACAGTGGCTTCCTAAGCTTCCCCTTTAGCATCTTCTGTTACAATTCTGGAAAAAACTAGATAAAGCCCTAAAAAGCTCCTAAAGTCCAAAGCAACTTTGATGCCACAAATTCCAATTTTCCCCGACTTCCACGAGCCCAGGAAGCTCCTCTGGGGTTTGATGGGACTACTCATCTTTCCTCCTCTAAAACCCTTGTAAAGTTCCCTTATAAACCCTCAAGAGGAGAATGAACTTTTTCATGAACTCTTAGAAAACAAGGATCCTCGATGTCTCAACTGCTGTTAAGAACCGGAATAACAATTTATGTCTTTCAATCCCTGGAACCTCTGCACAGCTCAACTCACTTTTAGGGACACTGGGATGTAGTTTCTCCAGAGTCGTGGTGCACTGGGACCCGGCAGAGCACCTATCAGACTGGGACGGTTCCCATCTCGTGCGAAATCCGTGACAGCGGTGACGAAAAATGACCGACCGCAGCTGCCATTGCTGCAGGCGGTGGTTTGGACCTCCACCTGGCAGGCGGACAGCGCCACATCGGAGGCCTCGTGTCCGAGACTGTCTGTGGGTGTCAACACAGCGGTAGGTTAGTGCTAACGGACGGCATACAGCTGCCTGCAGAACTGTAATAAAAGTCCCCCCCGGGCCGGCTTTGATGTGACGATGTACAGAACAAGTTGAAGCATAACAGACGTAAAACCAGTGCAGGAGGGAGGACGTTTAGTGTCAACAGCAGCAGGGGAGATGAGTGAGGACGTAGACTTGCCCCTCTAATTATCTTTAATAACCCAACTGGCTCCTTTTCAGGGCATCTTGGTTTTTACAAAATACATTCATAAAAATGTATATTTTGGCTCAGTTGCCTCTGGTTCTGTAAATGTTAAAAAGACTTAAAACCATCACGCCGTCAATAAGAAGCCAGAGTTTAATGGGGGTTTCAGCTACTGACATGTTTTAGTTCATGGTGTAAAACGATGTTCGTCACTAACTTCTCTACACTGAAGTTGTCTATACTGAAGTAATGATAATACAGGCTCTCTGTTGCTAATTTAACTATCTCATCTTTGTTTTAATCAGAATTTTAAATAATTATCAATATTAAGGCTTAAAGATTGTTCCATCTCATTGCCAAAATCAGTATTCTCTCTCTCCACCACTTGTTAAGATGGTTAACACAGCCGGTATCCTCTGTTTTCCTGTAGGTCTGACCTGGGTCGTGGACGCTCAGAGCCAGAGGGACTCCGCATTGGTGGCCCTGGTTGGTGTTGTAGCAGGGGATGGGCACCGTGCTGTGGACGGTCACCTCGTGCTCCTTCCCGTTCTCTGCTATGTGGAGCGAATCAGGAGAAAACTGAAGTGGGAGAAGAAGGGAAAGCAAGCGATTGGTGAGTTTGGCTGCAGGGTTTACTTTCACGTTCTGCCAGTGGATAAAGGGAACGCCTCCTTTCATCCGGGCGTAAACTGGAGTTTAAACACAACACGAGAATGTTTACCTTCAGTCCGGCATAGAAACTCTCGCTTTCTTTCGGAGTAGATCTGCTGCGGCTGGAGTTGGCTCTGAAAGTCGACACGCTGCAGGAGAACTGCGAGGAGAGATAAAACGTTTGTCGGGACATTTCAAATGGAACAATGTTCTTTCACTGAGCTCCTTAATGTCTTATCCAGCTATCGTGTGTATTTATGGAACAAAAATCGTTTTAAGCTCTCAAGAACATTTCCAGGTGAATAATTACTCTAAATTCCCACCATGTGTGATTGTTATGCATGATAAAAGACGAACAATGTACGTCTGACACTGTATTTGTGATTTATCAAAACATTTCCTTGTGCAGCCCACAGTGCAGCGCCCCTTCTGATCCCCCGGCTCGAAGAGCACTAACATTTAACTCACTCACAGGGTAGAGAGAAAAAGTGGAGATGACCTTTGACCCTACTCGGCTGCAGTATCAACATGTGTTAAAGATGGGCCCCGTGAGCGAGCCCAGCCCTCCGCAACACGTTCCAGACACAACTAATACAAGCCTGGTGTCCAAATATGGCAGCGCAGTGGTGCACAGCTGCTCTGGGGCGAGCCGCGAGAGTGACATCACCTAATTTTCAAACAGCATCCCATTGAAAATCTTAGTGATTCCCGGAAAGAAATGATTTCTCCGGGAAAGTCTTGTTGCTGTGGTTTTCAATCAACATAAAGATTTGTGTTGTTTCTTCAGTTGACGTCAAATACCACGTGCTTACAAAATCTGACTAGTGCTTTGTATCACCTTGTGTCTTCTGTTGAAAGACAGCTGAAGCCCACCTGACTGCTGTCATGCACGTACTCTGAATGACTTATCTGCAGCTGGATGCAGTTGTAAGCCGAGTGCAGAGGTGTCCTAGAGCAGGAACAAAAGTTCCTACTGTGCGAGAGCTGTGCGTCGATAAAACGGTGCAAAGCGTCTCAAGAAATGGCTTCATTGTGAATCTGTGCTTCCGTCCGTGTGAAATACCTTCACTTGTATTTAATGTGATGAGTTGGATGGAGAGGTTTCAATGAGAAGCATGTGGAGCCCGGCTTTTCCAACCTGCAACTGATTTAACTTCTCCATCTTCCTCTTGACTTCTCTTATCGGAGTATGACACACGTTGTCTCTCTGGCTTTGCTCTGTCAGGATGAATTCAGGCAAAAGGACGACAGAGTGATCTACGGCCTACTGTGAAGCTCTCAGCAGCAAGATTACCGTTTCCCCGAGCCTGAAGTGAACGCCATCCATCTCCACCAGAGAGAAGGCCTTCAGAGTGGTCTCCTGCCGGATCTCAGCCTTCATGCTCTGGCCGACGTGTCTGGCCCAAACCACCTGGAAGACCAGCGGTTGGCTCCACGGCGGCGGGATGAAGGAGCACCTCAGGTGGACGCTGTGGCCGATCAGCTCCGGGGTGATCACCGGCCGAGATTGGAGTGGTGGAACAGCAGCTGAAAACAGAGTTTGTTTCTCTTTGTTCATAAAACGGTAAACAACGTTGTTATTTAAGTAAAAATAGTTGACCTTTTGAAACCTTACCTTTGCATTGGCCGTTGACTTCCACCTCGCCTGTTGGGCAGAGTCTCGGCCCCAAATTGGGAGAAACTGAAACAAGAAATTCACAAAACAATCGCAACAAGTTCCCTTTCTAGGTTTTTCTTGAGCATTTGACCGAATCGCTCATCAGTCGTATGTCAAACTGCTTTTGTCTAAGATCAAGAATAAAGGGTTGTAACTTGTTGGAAACCACGGAAGAGAAATTCCGTGGAAGAAGCGACTGAGAAAACTCATCAGCTTCACTTGAAAAGATACCCAACAACAAATTGTGTTTACCTTTAGCGCAGTATCCCATGCACCCCTGCGTGGGCTGGAGGTAGTAGACCAGGAACTCGCCACAGTTCCGCACCGTGATGGGGATGCGGAAGAGGCAGCAGTCTTTGGTGCTGCCGTGGAAGAACTGCCAGGTGGCGCAGGCGGAGAGCTGGCGGACCTCGCCGGGCCGAGGCAGGGAGGTGTCCGTCAGTGACAGCCACACCGGGGCCTGTGTACCGCAGCGGTTCATCTGCAGTGGGGTAGATAGAAATAGTCATTATCTGCTGTGAGGGGTTATTATAAACTCCAGCTGTTCTGAAGGTGCTTATTATACCAATCTGTTGTTTGCAGAGGATGTCTGAGGCTTGTTTTGGCCGAGGTGAGAGTTTTTTTTACTCAGTTTAAGTCAAGACAAAGTGAAACAAACATGTGAGACAAATGGCTTTACTTTGGCAGAGCTTATCTGCTATTTCTGGAGTCCTACCTCGACGCAGGTGGTCGGCATCTCCGCCGGCTTGTTGTTGATCTTGAATCTGTACCAGCCCTGCGACAGGGAGTGGTCACAGATCAGGTCCTGGATGGCAGTGTTCTGGATCTCTGTGGAGTCAAAGTCAACGCTCCGGTAGGCGTCACGCAATATCCGGTGGCCTCCTGGGTAACACTCTTGAGCTGAATACGAGGACGACAAGGACGACATCAATAAACTGAATTCCAAACTGAACTGTGGTGCATTTGAAAGCAATAGAAAGAAAAAAACAGCATTTTCCATTTGTGCAAAGGCGGAAAAAGACTTGACCTTTCCTCAAGTTTACGAGAAGAAGAAGAAGAAGAAGAAGAAGAAGAGGCTCCTATTCTGCGTTTTAGGTTTGACCCTGTTAATCTGAATAATCAGTTTCCGTTTGCTTTTACTGATCTGGAACACAAGAAGACAGTTTAACAACGAGGAAAAGGAAACCATCTCAGGCTGTGATCGTATCATGTCTTTATCTCTGATCCAGTCGGGCTGTTCTTGGCTGTGTATAGGACGAGAGTCGTGGAAAGAGAAGTTTTCTCTCTCTGGACGCAGGGAGAGGTAAAAGACTTGAGTGTGAAATTTTATTCTTGAACTTGGGGAATATACATTTTAGAAACAGATTTTATGTCATGGTGAGCTTAATATATTTTTTTCTGAGTAGCTTCCCTCTTGTCGCATGTACATGTGGCCATAGATGATGAGGTTTTACCATAACATCTGTCATCCTGGGAAACTCCTTCTGCTAATGAAGATTATGATCTCTGGTTGAAATACTCTGAATAAAAGCTCATATATTGTCACTTTAAAAAGGCTGACACTATCGTTGGATGCAGATTAAGAGGAAAACCATCAAGCATCTTGAGGAGGGTGTTTATACGTCACGAATCGCTGACGAGCTTCAAAATCAAAGTGGACAAGAAGAAATAGTAGTAAAAGGTGACTCTCAATTGTCAGGCATCGTTCAAGAGGTGACTTGGACGGATCTAAATTGCTAAGAACAACAGACATTCCTGTGAGGCCTCTAGAACACCGCCTGCAGCTGGTGGCTGAAACCACCGGGGGAGTTACTTGAACAGAACGTGCCGATTTCCTCACAGCTCTGCATCTGTGAAAAGTAATGGGTGGACGTTGTCAACAGAGACTTTTCTTAACTACCCCATGACAAAAAGAGCAAATTGTCATGTCACTTCCTGAGGACAAACCTTGTTGCCTTTCTGTTTGAGTTTGGCTGCGGTGGCAAGAAAAACAAACATTGCGGGTATTTAGGACGTCAAAGCTTTGAATGCATTGAGCAAAGTTACTGCCAGGGATCCCGAGCCTAGACACGGTCTTACAGGCCGGCCTCCATGTTGACAGCCCCTTGAAAGCAAATGCTTTTGTTGACACGGTCGCCCGTCTGCGAGTTCACCTCGTCTGGCGGCTCCCCTGACGAGATCCGAGGTCACAGGTTGTCCAAACAACCGGGCTTTCTCGTCGGAGGAGGACAATCGGCGTGACTTTGGCTGCCGGCTAAACTGTTCCAATTGGCGGCTTAATGAGTTTACAGAGCCGCAGGGGAAGGGAAAGGGGGTGGGTGGGAGGAGGTGAGCTAATGAAGCGGCTCCTGGTCAGAGGAGATCCCACTGGGAGGGAGGCCCCTCAGCGGTCCAGATGTGCAGGGACTCCACAGGGAATTCTCCAGTTTCTCAGGAAAGAAGATTAATTTGGGAGCGTGTGGTGTTAACATAACGGAGGTTACAGGTCTTTTTTCCCAGAGGGCCTGTCACTCACCGAACGCCGAACAGACACGACAGCGTCCGACCGGCACACAGAGGGTTAAGGATCACAAAACGTTTACATGACTTAAGACTCATCATGATTCCCACTCAACAGGCGTAATTATCTGCTTTTAAGAGCAGTGTTTGAATGATGGGTTTTTAAAGATCAAGCAGTGACAGAGTTGTTATGCTGCAGCTCATGATGACTTTATACTTTTAAGCTGTTGCCAAGAATTGTAGAAAATGTCTAGAGAAGTGGGTCGAGACATTGTGTGGAATTTTTCTTTCAAGGGTCAACGACAAGAAGATGTCTGGAACATTCAGGTGAGGGGTGGAGCCAGAGTGGAGAATGCAGGAGGCAGGAGGGGACGTCCAAATCACATGTTTAACGATATATTCCAACTATCCTGTGAATTGTCTTAATCACTTTTAAACTTGAGATATTTGGCTTCATAGTAGATTGTGCAAGTCTTTATTTACGGTCCCGCTGAAAGCTCAGCAGCGTTAAAGGCATTTTAATACGTGAGGAAGAATGTAGAAGACAGGTTTAGTTTATTTGTTTATTTAACAGGGGCCATGCACAACACAACTGTCGAGCCCAAGTTAGCACTCGAGATCATCTGCAGGAATTTATACACCAACCAGTAAAACCAAGTAAACTGGCGAAGGTGGATAAATGAAACTGTTGTTGCTGCCTTTTAGCGTTTTTTTACCTTCATATCTCTCCCAGTGTTTCCCCCTCCTGTGTCAGACTGTGCTGTGGCAGAGAAATCCCTTGTTGCAAAGCTGCAGGGAGGACTCAGTTTTACGACGGCCGGCCTTAAAGTTTACGATTGTCTGCTTTGATCAGTCGTTGTTGGGCCCTGGAGACAAAGATGTGTGTGTGTGGGATAGTCGCCAGCATGTTGGATCAACCAGGACTATACCGCCTGTTACTGCAGCTGAATAATGACAGGATTCATGCTGAGATAAAAACCGAGGGATGAAACTTTCCGGCTGTGAAACTCGAGTAAAGCTTTTTCTGCTTGAATCATAAAAGTGATGCCCAACTTTTACAGTCCTCTATTTTTAAATTTATGGCCGCGTGTGTGCGGCAGTGGCAGGAAGATGAGGACAAGATGGGACATGAGTTAACAGGACAATAGTTTCCTGGATCACGATGAAGCAAACTGTTTTCTATTGAAATGAAGTTGAATAGTGGAGAATAAAACACATCCAGGACTTTCTCTCCTGCTTGTTTGCCGAAGTGATGTTTGACAAATAAACTTTTGATTATCAATTAAAGAAATGTAACAAAAAGTGTGAATGTCTTTACTTGACAATGACCCTTAACCTTGTTCCATTGAAAATGAAATGCCCTTGTGATCTTTGCCTCTTGTTGTTTCCTGTGTGTGTAACTGTCTTTGTCCTTGTCTGTCTTGTCCTCCTGTGTGTGGTGAAGGTCCGTGTAACCTCTGGAGCCGCTGAGTGATGGGAATGCAGCGGCTCAGGCCAACTCTGCAGTATCTGCTGCTTCTATCTCAAGAATACGCTTTAGAGATGTGTACATGCGCGCCTCTGGCTTGCGTTAGACATCTGCTCTTGCTTTAACACCCCGGATCTTGGAGATGAAAAGGTATTATTTTTATCCTAGAGGTAAAATCATCTGTGTCGAAGCAGCTGGGGACCATTTGGACATTTTGCGGACACACAGGGATTGTTAAGTTTGTATTTTTGCACGCAAACCTGCCGCAAATTAAGCCACTATAAAGTTTAACGTTCACCTACCGTGTTGGGCGAACGCTTGCAGTGGCACGAGCCACAGCAGCGCGATGCGTAAATATCCAGGGACCGAGAGGCGCACGGAACCATGTGCGCAACAGTCCATGGCGAAGTGATGCAGCTGGCTCGCCTCAGTCGTCTGGTCCCATTGAGAATTGACTCAGGAAAGAAAAAAGAGAGGAAAGTCGCGCAAACCCCTGTTTATCCCCTCGCTCGCGTTTTAGCAATTGGAGAAAAGAGTCGAATTTGCGCACAGCTGGCTGCGGACCGCGGCTTCTCCTTTGCGCAGCGCACAAGAGGCGAGATACAGGAGGTGGGAGAGAGGGGAGGGGAGTTGAGGGGGGAGCAGGCTGTAGGTGGGTCCTCTTTGATCCCCAACGAAACTGATAACAAAAGTAACGTGTAACGTGTCAAACTCCAAGCACGAGAGTCGCACGCACTAAAGGAAAAAAACAACAAATGTACATTTTGAAGTCCCCAGCCAAAATGACCCGTTTCAAACGCATTCTTCTGCAAATGAAAGGATCGCTGCACGGTGTCCCCAACGTGTGAGAGACATACACATGCCACTACATGACATAGACACGAACCCTGCAGCAGCTGTGTGATGTCTTGCCTTTAGAGCATGTTGTACATGGTCTGTATTTATGAATGGTCTGTACTTATAAATGGTCTGTACTTCCATGGTTTTGATGAGCACTCCAAGCACTTTTCAATACAGTTTTGCCATCCACTCCTTCAGTGTATCATGTTCTTTCATAGGGGGAAATAAACGCAATTCGTGGGGTCAGCATCTTGCTCAAGGACACTTTGGCACGTGTGTGACAGGGGGAGACGGGGATCGAACCACTGACCTTCTGGTTAGTGGACAACACGCTCTAACGCCTGAGCATGTCAGCAACTGTGGAAGATGTGAGCCCCAGTCAGGATTTATTTCACAGGACCATGTCATGTTTTATCATCCCATGTCTCATAAAACCACCATTTAATACACTTTCACAGTAGAAAGGATGAAGTTAATCGGGACTTAATCCTAAAGTAAATGAATCCTAACCCACTTGATGCTAGATAAGATTCTGATGCATCAATTCCCCAAACTGTGACTTGAGAAAATCACTGCTAATGACCTCCTTTCAGTTGCCCTCAAGATGAAAAGCCTGTCTAACCACCGAGCAGTTAAAAGGTCTAATCTGTTCTCTCAGTTCATTATCTCCTCATGACTGAAAACAGCCTGTGACTGAGATGATATCACCGTGGGGGGTTTTGGGGGGGGGCCTCCTCTGTGTGGAGTAAATATCAGGTGCTGGCGGCTTTACAGACAAAAAGAAAACACACCTCTCCAGAAAATAAAAGGCCCTGAGTGCGGCAGCAGGTGTTCCACGCTCTCGCCTTTTCATTCACACTCCACTGCAGGACTGTGAGAAAGTCTCTAATGCTAACCGACACTTTACTTCAAGCGCACTGAGCCTTTGACTTTTAAAGATATATGTTTTCCATTGTATGCGTTAATTAGACAGGAAGTGAGGGCAGAGGTTTAACTGGGGATCTTACAGGTTGGGACCGTAAACATCCGAGGCATCTCCACTTTCTAAGAGGGAAGCTAAAATACCTCGAGTACAAATGTCTTAAACAAAAACAGGAGCATTTATCAACTAAAACTTCTTTTTAACAAAAACTTGAACTGATCCAAGGTTAAAAAACGATCAAGCCTAATTGAGTCCTGAAGCTTATTCCAACTATGAGGAGCATGGTATCTGGATGCAGATTTACCCAGCTCCTTGTGCATGTAGGGTTTGTCAAGGGTGATGAGTTCAGTGATCCATATATTTAATGGTAGCTTATTAAGCTTACAAGACTGTAATGTAGTTTGTTGGACCCAGATTGTAATGGAGTCCATGTTTGGGTCCAGGCTTCTAACGTCCATGTGTATAAATCTATGGTCTTTGCGGTTTAAGACGTTAAAACAGCCTTAGGCCAGCCAATGGTCAACGAATGAGTCACAGGAAATGAATGCCTCTTCCTATGGGTATTACCAACACTAGAGACATGATTAAACTGAGAACATGGTGTCATCCCATTGACTGTACAGGCAACTAGGCACTCAAAATTGTGAGTGGAACGATTTCGTCGGTAGAGGGCGCTCTTTGTGCACGCAGCTGGTTAGACCGCCGCTACTACACGGAAGAAGAACGTCAATCAGTGCCCGGTGTGATGTCCAGCTCGCACCAACGTGGAGACGAACCCTGTGGACATGTGAGTGTGTGTTTGTTTAGCAGAGACGCGATTTGCTGAAGAACGTGATGAACTTTAGCACGTGGCGTGCAGGTGGGCTCGCTGCTCTTCTGGAGATCACATGGTACCTGCGGCCGAGGGGGCGTGTCCGCGGGCCTCGGGGAGTCACCTGCTTGCCGGCTGTTCCCGGTGGAGTGACAGCAGTGGCCTCCAGCGGTGATCGGCGGGATCGACCCGAAGCAGCCGGACAGCGCCTCTGGAGCAATGGGGCTGGAGGACCATTTCGTACAGGACATGAAACCAGTTGGTGAACTGGAGTTCAACCTGATATGAAGTTTATCCAAAGCTCCTTCAGGCATGTGGCAAAAATGATCAGTGAATGAAAGGTAAACAAAAGTAGATAATTCTGTGGATTTATCTGAGGTAACTGATGATGTCCAACAGAGCTGCCTCTGGCAAAGACTAGGCTCCACCCAAGAGGAAGTGGTGTGGATGAATAAACAACATCCATCTATCGATCTATCCTGACCCGGAGAGACAATTGGGAGCAGTGATGATGGTAGCATCATCACTTCTACCATCTGACATCTCCTCAGAGAGAAGCCGTTCCAGCCATCATATAAAGAGGTGAGTGTGATATATGTTCTATAAACAAGTATGATACTTGTATACCAAATGGTGGTAGAAAGGAAAAAGGTTCCCCCAGCTCCAAATCAATTTAAATGTTCTGCAACGAGGTTCCACTTCTATGATGCCCAATGGGTTCCTTTTTTGTCAACAAACCAACAGAGGTGTTAAATATTATTACAGAGGTTACATTGGAGGAGGATGATGTAGTTGTGATGTACATTATATTATTTCTAATATTCTAGACGGCCTAATATAGTCCTGTTCAACACCACCTTCAACTATGATAGAGACTGAAGCTGCTTTCAGATGTTGCAGATCAGGAAAAAGGACCAAAAAGTTCTTAAGAAACCATTAAACAACTGCAGAGGATGGAAGTCCGGTCTCAATTATCTGGACATTATTATTCTGATGTTATTGATCTGGTGGCTCCAGCACATTGCCTGTGCTTCTCTGCCTTTTTTTGTACTCGGTCCGTCCCACATGTGTCCCAAAGCAACAAGCCAGCCCCACCAGACTAGACGGTTTGAGGCTGCTGTGCTGGTGGGTCACTGCTGAGGCACCTTTACGAGAGAAGAGAAGACGTTATCAGCTGCTTTGATGTGTGTGTGTGCCCTGAGAAACGACAAGGGGGGGGTTCCAGTCCTGCCTCCTGAGTGCTTCCAGATATCACACCGGCCTCTTGCACTGTGAGAAAAACAAGGGGAGAACATACAGGCGGCGTGTTTCTGCAAACATCTTGCAACCATATTGTTTCTGCACTCTTTAAAAAACATGAGTCATTTCTTTACATGTCCTCATGCAAACATCCCCTCCCCCCGTCTGTTTTTATCAACACATGCTGTCAAGATCTGTTTTCTTACTATAGTGTGAGTTGGGTAACGGCTCAAATACTGTACGTGCTGCTTTTGTGTGTTTAAAGTGACTCGTCATCTCTGAAGGTTGCAATCCTGTTCAGTGGTTGTTTTGTTTATATCCGCTAATTTGAAAATGATTGTCTCCAGCTTTCGGGGGGGGGAACAGAGGATTTCTGAAAACGCTGAGAAAAGAACATGACCTGAAAATGATCTTTAAGCATCTGTAAACATAGAGGGCAGAGGGGGAGGGTCAGAGGTCAATCAGCTTGACCCAGAGGGCGCTGGCTCTTTAAAATTATTCCTGAAGGTCACGTCTGAGGTGAGTTGTTTTTAACGGAGCACGTGAGAGAAGAAGGTTAATCAGCAGCATGTACAGTTTGAAAGCAAATGGGAAGTGACTGCTCAGGACTGGCTACACAGAGCAGGAAGCAGGGCGGGGAACCTCCGGGCTACGTACAAACTACAAGACAATTAATTTAAACAAATTATTCGCATGGCAGCATTTTTTCCTTTTACTGCCATAACGGAAAACATGAAGTCGTGAACTCACATGTCCTCCAGAGCAGTTCCTTGTGGCTGTATGCCAGACAGAACAGGATTTCTGATCATGGTGTGGTTCCAGTCTCCTGCACATAGATGATCATAGAAATCGAAGCACATTTTTTGCTGAAGCTCAATTTATTTTCTATCCTTAGCTCAACAAAATTTGTAATCAGCGTTAAATAAGTTACGCAGGATGTTTTGTATTTATTAATATAATTAGCAACAACCATAATTCTGACCAGTTTCTTTCAAATTAACTAACCTGTAGTTGCCTCAGTGAAAACTGAACAGATACTAAATAAAATTACATTTGAGGGCGATTTTATATAACACATGAGCATAGGCATAGTTTTATATGTACACAAACCTCCATACAGACATATTTCAAAAACAATACTAGATTTCTAGTCTGATTTGGACACACAGTATATGATAGAGCAGTGATTTTCCAACCAGTGTGCCGTTGGAAATGATCTATCTAGTGTTGCACCGATACATCGGCCGAACATCGGTAGCGGCTGATATTCACCTCGTTTGAGCTCAACACTGTATTGAGAAGCTCTTTCTGTGAAATGAAGCCCTCCAAGGCAAATTTAAGTGAATATTTCACGTGTTTTCAAAACAAATTACACAGTTGATTCAGACTGTGTGTGTTTTAATTCAGGTTCCAGCAGAGTTTGATGCGATGTGGAAGGAAAATATTAACTTGAGCCGGAGTGGGAGCTCCAGCTAATGTGATGGAATGAAAGCAGACGGCTTAGTGAGCTTTGACAAAGACATGAATAATGAGGCAGAAGAAGAAGAAGAAGGTTAAAGAGAAGATGAACAACACTCGCCACTGTGGTAGTAGATAGTATTAATTATTTTGATATTACAAGAAATGGATTCCAATAATACCCTAGTAAACTACTGTTCACTAAAGTCTTCAGGCTTGAATCTACAATGCTCTGTGTATTTACTGCATATAGTGGACTTACGCGTAGTATATTGATGTGTCGGCCTTCATCTCCCAAAACGATGGTTCTCTGCTGCCATCTAGTGGAAATGCGATGCCATAGATCAGGGGTCATTTTCATAACATCCTTGTAGGGCCATATAAATGACTGATTCTTATTAAGCACTTCCTTGATGGACTAAAATGGACTCTCTGGTTCTGTTAAAGAAATGAACTATAGAATTAATATCAAACATCTGGCACGGGACATATGCTTAGAGCTCAGTAAACAGGATGGGCTGGTTCTGACTTGAGCCTTTACGTTAGGTCACTATCCAGCATTTCCTCTAATTCCTCTTAATAATGGAAACGCTGTAATATGAACCTAATATAAAACAAACCTAGAAGCTCATGTAGATCATAAGCAGCACATCCTGTTTAGTGAGCTGGAAACACTTATCCTGTGCCAGATGTTTAATATGAATTCAAAGGGCAAATTCCCTCAACAGAACCAGAGGGTCCATTTGATTTATTGTGGTTGTGAGTGGTTTATTTTATTTGTTTTATTCATGAAGGATATTTTAATATGTTTAACCCTCATTCAAATTTTAGACTGAATATTGTTAAGTTCAATGCTCTTTGACAGGGTGGAGTTGAACGATCATGTTATAAAGTAATGGTAGGCAATGGTTTAAAATTGACGACAATAATATCAGTCATCACAACCATTTCCGGGGACCATATATGGTTATTGTGACGGTGCAGGTTGATGCTTGTGGCTTCGACTGTGTGGAAGTTGTCCCTGCTTGTGTTGAGGATTTTCACACTGGAAAGTGAAAGCACGAGAAAGGGTGAACTGGAGCTTGAGTGCCGGTTGCACATAAGGACATTAAATACCAGGAGTTATTAGCCTGATTCAGGTTATAGTTGAAGTACATGTGAAGCTCTGGTTTTATCTCTGGCTTGGGTTTAGGTCAAAGGAAGAATGATTAACTCAAAGCTGCACACACACACACACACACACACTGTAACACACTCTAACACACACAGATACAGAGGTTAAAGGACAGTTCCAGAGCAGAGGACAGACTCAGTTTGACTATTGTCTCTGGAGAGGAAGCTGATCACACCGTGAGTTACTGCAGGTATCACTCTATCAAATACTTACCAGTCTCTTATGCTGACAGACTGATTTACTGACCTGTTGTATTTTATATGAAGACGTGAGCTAGGACAGCTTTAAAAGTGGTTGTAAGTAGGATATCAAATTCTACATGAAGTTAGAAAGGGGCTTTTAATGTGAAAGGATTTGATGTTTAAAGTAGATGAAGAGCAGCAGGAAAAAGTTTTGGCTGATTTTACTAATCTATTCTTAATTCCGGCACATTATGAAATGCTTTGGTATTAGTAATTGATGCTTTATTTGCTATATGGTGGGACAGATAGAAAAGTGACTTCAGAAGTTGGACATGTGCTGCAGATAGGAGAGAATAAAGTTGTCTGTCCTTCTGAATCCTGCTTGTGAACCAGAGAGTCTAGTAAACGTCTGGGTGCGTGAAATTTGGGTTACACAAGTATTTTGCGTTGGTGTCCGTCTGAACGTTGAACTTGGACCAAGCAATGTGACTCCAAGCTTTCAGCAACACCCTCAAACTGCTTTCAGACCTGCACTCTAAACTGTCCCTCAATGGAGGAAAGATCTTCTCTCAGCAAGAAAGGTGGTTTATGTTAAACCCTTGTGTATTTTCTCTCCCAGTTCCCCCCCCCCGCGATGGATCTCTTGAACTGCTCCACTCCCAGAGAAACCCTGGAGAAGGTGTCGGCCTTGCTGGGCTGCAGCGCCACCTCTGAAAAAGTGGCTGCGTACCTGGACAAGCATGACAAGCTGCGGCATCTCAGGAGGAACTTTCATGTGCCCAAAATTGCAGACTTGCCTCCTTGTGAGTAGAAGACAGAATGTTATAGAAGACGGAGGTGAATTGTGGATTTCAGAGATTCCTTCCTTCTCTCTGTGTTTCTGTAGCTGATCTTTCGCTGGTCGACGGCAGCAAGAAGTGCATCTACCTGGTGGGGAACTCGCTGGGCCTTCAGCCCAAAATGGCCCGGAAGTATCTGGAGGAGGAGCTGGATAAGTGGGCGAAAATGTACGGGGACACTTTTAACTCCATATTTACCTGTGGTTTGAGATGAAGGCTTTTTTTTTGTTGGAGCTTTAAAAACCACCTCTTTTTCTAGGGGTACTCATGGTCACACAGAGGGCGCTCGACCGTGGGCGTGGGCTGAAAACCACTTAGAGGAGCTCATGGCTAATGTTGTTGGTAAGAGACACTTCAACTGACTCTGTTTTGTGGGGTGGGCGACGGACACGTCCATCCAGTCTTTTAATATATAGTAAATGTTTTTTGAAAAGTAGTTAGTTGAAAGATAGTTGAAACATAAAGTAAAATTTAATCAAAATAATTTTAGAAATATAGAATTTTTTGTTTGAAAAATAAAGTAAAATTTAATAAAAAAAATGTAGAAAAATATAGTAATTTTTTTTGAAAAATATAGTAGTTATTTTTGGAAAAATATAGTAAATAATTTTGAAAAATAAAGTAACATTTTATCAAATATTATTGAAAAATATAGTAATTTTTGGGGGGAAATTTAAAGTCAAATTTTATTGAAAATTTAAAGAAATTTTTGTGGAAAAAATAAAGTAAAATTCTATCAATTTTTTTTGAAAAATATAGTAATTTTTTGGGGAAAAGAAAGTCAACTTTTTTGAAAAATAGTTAATATAGTAAATATCTGGAGATCTTAGAGATTTGGAGCCAGAACTGGTTTACATGAAGCTTATTTATGTAAGCTTCATGTACAACAATGAAGCTTACATAAATAAACCGGTGCTGTGAGGGGAGTTTATGACTAACTAATGAAAACCAGCTTTGTTTTGTAACTTTGTGGGGGGATTTTCTGCGAGGTTGCTCGTAAAGGTCACCTGATGCTGTTTCTCTGGAGTCCAAAGTTGACATGAAGTTTTTTTTTCTTTTTTAAACAAACGTGCCATCACATGTGCACTGGGTGTGTGTGTGTGTGAAATCTGAATTCAGGTTCTTGAAGAGATGAAATGGGAAAGATGGCTGTGATTGTTTTTATGTATATGCAGTAGCTGAGGTTACACTGTCACTGACTGACTGATTTCTGACCGATTCCCCTGCAACAGTTTGATAAGTTGAAGCACTTGAATCAACAGGAGACTTATTCAGTGTTTTACTGTAAAAAACTTCAGCAGCAGGAAAGTGATTCCTTTGTGACGTAATGAGGTTATATTATTTTCTGATACTACTTGTGGACTTTTGTCCAACATCAGTGGATCTCAGGTTTCTAGAAATGACCGACTTGTGTTTATGAAATGTAAACACGACTCCTGTTTTCTGTCGTTTCTCACAGGAGCTAAACCTGAAGAGGTGGCACTGATGAACGGCCTGACTGTTAATTTACATCTTCTGATGGTGAGAAACTTCTCTACTAGGAGAGTGAAATCATTACAAATGTAGATGTTAATTAGAGCGTAACACTTGTTATCCCTCTGCAGCTGTCCTTCTACAAACCCACAGCAGCTCGACACAAAGTCCTCCTGGAAGACAAAGCTTTTCCTTCAGACCACGTGAGTAAATTCATCAACTGTTATTGATACATGTTATACAGAGAAAGATGATCACTTGAAGATAATACAGTCATAAATGTTATTTCAAGGCACGTTTGTAAACCCCCAGGGACACGTTACAATGCATCAAACACAAGAGTGTTGTTTCCTTGAAGTTTGTGGGATAATTGATGAAAGATGTCACGAATTAAGCTTCACAGACAAGAAGTAAAGCTGTGTAGCGTAAAAGCGTAGAGCACCAGAAAGCCTGAAATTTTCCACAATAGTTTTGTACATCCCAATGTTTCTGTTACTTGTCTGGTCTTCTCAGTTCAGGTCTTGATTTCCTTGGTGTCTTGTGTCTCCAGTACGCTGTGGAATCTCAGATCAGGCTGCGAGGATTCGACCCTCAGCAGAGCATGCTGCTGCTTTCACCCAGACCGGTAGGTTCCAGATGTCACAGCACACATCCAAGGAGCCCCTGTTGCTAAAATCACAATTTGTATTTCAGTCTCAGGTTATTAACCCCAATTAAACTAAATGAAAGCGTAGCCAGTGCTTTGGGCGAAGGGGACAACATTTCTGCAGATCAGTTCTGTCTGATAGGGATGAAACGTGACGACGACTCTGCTTCCCGCTCAGGGAGAAGACACCCTGAGGACGGAGGACATCCTGCAGCTGATCGAGAAGGAGGGCGACTCCATCGCCACGGTGATGTTCAGCGGAGTTCAGTACTACACCGGTCAGCTGTTCAACATGGCCGCCATCACAAAGGCCGGGCAGAGGAAGGTAAAACCTGTCAAACACACAAACCAGAGGATCCAGACCTTTTGGTCATAACAGAGTCTTTGTTAATGAGATTGTCATGAGTGTTTCTTTCAAATAACTGTTAATCTCCCAACAGAAAAGTAATGAACAAAACTTAAGTTAACGTTTCTGCTGTATTCCGTGGAGTCTTGTTTGATGCTGCCTGTGTGTCATAGATAACATCCACCTGGCCTTGTGCCTATAGACCTGGCAACCGAGTGGTAACATTTTAACAGGTCATGCGAATGTACGTTAACCCTCAGTCTATAGGCGCTTCTGCAAGTCAGACAATAAACAGCTATTGACCTTCGGCTGTTTGCTCCCCAGGGCTGTTTTGTAGGTTTCGACTGCGCTCACGCTGCCGGTAACGCCGAGCTGAAGCTGCACGACTGGGGAGTGGACTTTGCCTGCTGGTGCTCCTACAAGGTGGGAAGTCCGTGGTTGTACTTTGTGTGTTGATCAAGTGTGCGAGTGGGGGTTAGTTATCTGAAACGGTGAAGTGTCTCCACAGTATCTGAACTCGGGCGCCGGCGGCCTCGGAGGAGCCTTCGTCCACGAGAAGCATAAAGACACCATCCGACCAGCGTGAGTGTTTACACACAGAGCACGAGTCACTGGTCAGATTTTATTAAGGCAACAAGATAACTGACCAACAGCGCCCTCTGCAGCCGGTATACTCATTGAAATTAAGCTGCTTTGAAGGTAAACTTTATTTGTATTTTATTGAAGCTTATAACTTTTTCCTTAAACAAATGGATGATGTATTTCATAATAAATGAATAGGTTTGATTCACTGTGAGTCTTTCTAAAGAGATGTTTTATTCATGCATGTTCATTTCCCTTTTCTGATTTGTGAACATGGGCTGTACTCAAATGGTTTGATAATATTGAAGTGTTGACTCTCTTGCCTCCACCAGGCTGGTGGGATGGTGGGGTCACGACCTGAAGACGCGGTTCCAGATGAGTAATGGTAAATGACTGCACGTGACCCTTAACTGTGCTGCATCATCTCGTGTTTGTGCAGCAAGGACATGGATTGTGTAGTTGTTGTTGTGTGCCATCCTGTGGCGACAATTGATATTACACATTTGTCAATTGTAGACCAAAGCTTTTAAATCTCTGCAGGAATTGTATTTATTCCCTTGAATTAATTATCAAGCACCAGTTGTTTTCTGTTTTCAGTGTTGGATCTGATGCCGGGTGTGAGTGGCTTCAGACTTTCCAACCAGCCCATCCTACTGGTCTGCCCCCTGCAGGCCAGTCTGCAGGTACTTCCGAAACGATGTGATTTAACTTCTTGTCTGAAATTGTAATGTTAGTCTTTATTTTTTTGAGGCCCAAAAAATGAGTGAGTGTTCAATGCGGTTTATTCTGTGGCAGGTGTTTGCCAAGACCAGTATGCAGGCATTGCGCAGGAAGTCCCTCCTCCTGACGGGTTACCTGGAGTACCTCATCCGGCATTACTACACCGAGGACCCCGCGAAGCCCGGGAAACCCCACGTCCACATCATCACGCCCTCCGACCCCGAGCAGAGAGGCTGCCAGCTCTCGCTCTCCTTCTCGGTCCCCATCGGCAAGGTCTTCAAGGAGCTGGAGAAGCGAGGAATCGCAGTGAGTAACTTGTTTATTCATGTGTTTAAGAGGTGTCGCTCTGGGAGGAGGGGGATGTAGACTGCTCTCCTTAGTTTCAAGCTAAGAAAGCTAAAGAGAAGTGAGGATGAAATAGAATCTGCAAGCAGATGAGCATGCACTGGCTGCATGTGTGTGGGAACAGACTGTGGTAACACTTGCTTCCTGTGTGTCAGTTGGACATGAGGGAGCCCAGCGTGCTGCGAATCGCTCCGGTGCCGCTCTACAACACCTTCAGGGACGTCCACACCTTCATACAGACACTGGGATGTGCGCTCTACGCCAGCTGCCATTGAACAAAGAGGAATGAAGTTTACTGTGGAAATGAACTTGGACTACTGCTTACTCACAGAGGTAGAAGAAGATCTGAAGGGAAAGTGGAGTTATTTTACAATGTTGTCTGTAAATGAGTATTTGACTTTATAATTGCTATATTGAAGTCTAAAAGTCCATATGTGGATGGAGAGAGGAAGTGGAGACACGCCACAGTTAGTCAGGACAATAGAGTGAGTTGATTGGCTAATTAACCAAAAGCCTCTTTTGAAAAGGAAACATTCTGCATCCTTAGTCAGAACACATTACATGTCATTCCCAATTGATTGAGCATGTTTTCACACATCAATAAATAAAAAATATGAAGCATAAGCTAAAACTTTGAAGTATTTAGTTTTCTTTCAGTCAGTGTGAGTGCAATGCATGATGGGATACATTAAATATTAAAGGGGCCAAAAATTTGTATTAAACTGTCTGTGTGAATGACAAAAGGCAAAGTCACAATGCAGTGGGTTATTTGAGACATAACTATTTGCTTTGATAAAAGAGAAGTTATTGAAATGTTAGAAATCGGACACAAAAGGCAAATTTAGATTTCAAATCCACAATTGTTGGACTAAAGCAATATTAGTATATTGGTTGCCATGCATCTTCTGTCTCCAAAGAGAAGTTGATGCCTTGGGTTACAACACAATGATTCATGTTTGTAGTGAAACATCAGGACTCGATACCCACAGGTTTTGCAGAGTGAGGTTTGCAAATGTATTTTTGTTTGGGGCTGTAAGAAATTTGTGGAACCCCCCCCCCAACCCCCTGACTGTACATTACACACACAGGTTAGGCGACAGTCCTTCCCTCACAATTAACGGCTACTTTATTATAACGTGGACTTGTCCCTAATGTTCCCGCGCGGGGTTATGCACTATTACCTTGACGGATGCCCATTCCACGATCAGACGTAATTGGCATATCAATTAATGTAATGTTTAATTCTGCAAAGATGATAGTCTTGTGTCCTCGTCCTTTGTTAAGCTTTCCTAACCCTAACCCTAACCCAGACACAGGAAAAGTCATTAAGTCACGTGACCTCACCAAAGCTTTGTGTCAGCAGATACAACTTCAGTGAATGGACCCTTCCACTGTTGAGTCATTTATCATAGCGGTAGAAGAATATTTGACATAACTTAGACGCGAGTCTACCTGTACTCGCAGGTTAAATAACCAAGTTATTGTGACATTTCACAGCACCTGTCTACTTGTGTAGTTATCCACTCGTCATGCGTGGGGACTAAACGGCGGCCTGGGCAGGTTGTGTTGGCGGCTGCACGCATTCACAGTAATTGCCCCCAAACAGCCCCCGCCTGAGGCCACGTCTGTCTGAGCGGACAGGCTCTGAAGTTGGCCTTTTCATCCCAGTAATGAATTGTCGGGGAGCTAAAGCGTGAACGGCTACAGACGGGAGATGTGGAGGGAACGCGCGCCTGGCAGGTGGGCTGCAACAGAAGCAACCAAGCGAAAAACAGGTGCAAAAGAAAGGAGTAGATTAGTCTCGGATGGTTTCCTACTACATGATTGCTGCTCTTCCTCCTATTATGCTTTAATATGAATCCATGTATTATAGTCATTGACCTCATCTAAATAAATGTGTCGTGTGCTGCAGAAGAGAGCGCCGGTGAAGGACGAGGAAGACGAGGAAGACAGCTCAAAGTGAACACACATGAATAATACCAGTGCTGTGGCAGTTTGAAAGGAGCCCGAGTCGTGGTCATCAGTGAGTCCTTTTTATCCACGTGCAGAGGAGCTGCTTGTAAACAAGTCCGTGATGAAGAGCGAAGGAGGCCAAGTTTGCGTTTGTCACGAATTGAAATAGAATTAGTCTTTACGTGTCCCAAACTCATCAAAGTAAAGAACGAGTCTTGTGCGAGCTCTAAGAAAGCACAGGACGGGTGTGAAGATATGAAGAGTTGATATTAGTCAGATATCTCAACGATAGGCGTTAACTGCAGTAGTTGTTGGGAAAGATGTTTATTGTATTTGTTTGAAATGTCTTACAGAGCGAGACGCGTGGGCCAGAGCCGGACCGGATGTGAGAGAAAGAAGAGACGTAGCACGTCAGTACGACTTTGAGGTAGTCACAACTCACAACACTACATTTGGACTTCCCCACGCTTGTTTTGCAGCTGTATTTAGTGCATGAAGATAATACACAGTTGAAATCAAGATGGAGTTTGGACGGTGTAAAAGAAAGGCATATTGGTGATGACCTAGTCAGTACAGTGGTGTTTTGTTGTGTGTGAGAGAGACCAAGTACGAAGGACTTGTCGACTGACAGTCCAGGGTCCTGTTGAATGAGCAAAAGCAACGAGTTTGTTCATCTTTGTCAGTTAATGAGGATGGATGGATGGATGGATGGATGCAGTTGCTCCATTTTGAAAGAAGGCCATTGCTAATGAGTTGCTGCTTGTGTGTACAGTCCAACTCTAGCAACACGTCACACAGTATTGTCACACATGACAAAGGTTAGTTAGTAATATGGCCACGGATGGGAAACAGTTGTTTGTCTTTATACATTTGACTCACCCCTCCCAATTTGGTTGGGGTTGAGACATAGTCAAAGCGATCAGGCCAAGAAACAGCATGTAAGGGGAAGTAAACCTGATTATATTGTGGTCAACTGTGACCTTTCCCTCACATGACATGTGACGATTAGCTACTTTTTGTGTGTGGCTGTGAACATTGAATAAATACTTTAATGTTTTGAACGACGCATGAGAGTTGCTTTATGAAAAGGTGAAAATCCACGTTAAGTGTAAAAAGTGGTTTGTTTCCGACTGATGTCTTCCAGGTAACCCTGCCACCACCATTGTCTGATCGTGATGTTGATGAGAAGGATTCCTGAGGTGAGTCCTTTAACATGAGTAATGTCTTGCGTTATTGGAGTTTCATCAGTTCCCACGGGCTGCCACACGACAGCTCCACTGATGTTTTGAGTTGATGTTTCAGCCCGTAAGTGTGCAATTGGGCAGCGACGGCCGAGAAAGGAAAATCACACGCGCTCGTCCTTGTTTCTGTCGATGTCAGAGAGCAGCAGAGCTGAGTATATTGCGAACACGAAGTAATCCGGTGGATTGAATGTCAGCGTTTATACTATCAATTGTAATGATTTGGATGAGAATGTTGAAAAACAACATCATTATGTAACGTATGCCTATGTCATTTGAATCAGTTTTCAGATGACCTAAAATGTGACTGGGAGAAAAGTAAGCTGAATTCATGGAATTGTCGTTGGTCACCTATGTAACAGGAACGAAGACCACATTAGTGTTTGTGAAAAGTCTTTATTGTGAAAATAGTCAAAGTATAAACGCACCAACAAGGTGTATGCAGAGCATCCAATCAGGTTGTTTGTGTCAGTCACGTGACCAGGAAGCACAAGTGGTAATCAGCGTCTCTATTGCTTGCAGGTGGGCAAGAGAGAATTGAACCAACGGGAGCCCTCGCTGCCTCGTCAGGAGCCACCTGGGTCGGCAATAAAAGCCAGTGGGGCTTTGAAGCGTCAGCTTCAGCGTCTGCCTCAGCGTGAGCTGCAGCGTGGGGCTGCAGCCGTCGTAGCTGCAGCCTTGTCCGATGAAGACTTGGAGAATGAAGACAACGAATGTAGACATTGTCGACCTAGTAGTCGGCCGTGGTAGTCAGCTGGGGGAGGCACGGGCGCGGGACGCGCTGCTCCGGTGAGTCGACACTCTTCCACACATGTGCTTGTCTGTGTTAGCCCCTCAAACTAGCTATGCCTAGATCCTGGTGACATACTCTTCCCCTTTGTCTGTAGCCTAAAGCTTGTTGGCTCAGATTAGCTTAGCCCCTGGGATCTTGTTCACCTGCTCCCAATTCCCTCGTTAACACTTGGCCTCAATGTCCCCTTCCTTCTAGACCTTTGTGTTGCAAACGACACCCTACTAATCCTATCTTTTCTCTCAAACGCAGGTTCCGGCGAATGTCGCACCGCCTCGACCCGAATCAACTTGGAGTTCAGTTGGAATGCCGAATGAAATGTTACATGCACCTTTGCTGAGTCTGGCGCAATTCAGCACGTCTTGTTCTGTCCAATTTCACTTTGACTACTACTACTTCTGACAATTCTGTTGCCTTGTAAAACACACGACACTTTACCGTGAAACTCTAACAGAATTGTCTTGTCGCGCAGACATTCCCACCCAAAAACCACCACACTCTGAATAAGACACTTGGACAAACATTTCATTGACGAAACACACTCAGTTTGGTTTAGGAAGCTTTACTCAAATAGTGGTCACAACTTCATCCAAACTCCACATAAAGACATCATTACTTTTCTACAATTCATCAGGGAATTACATACACAGCTGATGACCAAGGGCGGGACGTGCAATGACAGAGGAACACATTCTTACATAACAGTACAACAAACTTTAATGTCATTGAAGATTCACCCAACACATTACATCAAGTATTTGTCTTCACCTACATTCCCACATGTGCGGGACAAATTTGGTTCAAACAGCTCTTTCTTTCTTTCTTCGACTGCTGGCAACAATAAGCCTGTGTTTTCCTGTCAAATCTGACTCAAGCAATTAAAAACCGCTCTGGACAAACATACATTCGTGTGTTTACTCTCAATTACTAGCTCTACGTCAAATGACACCACTGCTTTACTTCACAAGGTTGACTTTATTATGGCATACTCAACAGCAAAGCCTGTCATGAAGCTGTCATGCATACACCACTAACTACTACTACTTTTACTAGTGCCAAACAAGATAACTGGACTTGGCCTGGCCATACAGCCCAAGTCCTCATCAATCCCGTTGGCAAGCTTACATGCCAACGTGATCCATCTGCCAGGAAGGACATGATTGAACCCAGCTCATCTTTGATCGGTATTGACTGGAACAGCAATTTATGCAGACCGACTCCACCTCTGTTAAAGGAGGGGATCGCCTTGGAACAGCACAAGCTCTGGGACCACTTTCAGGTGAAGGTGCAAAGCTGTGGGACTCATCCAAGCTGGAGGTCTTGCAGGGACATTGTGGCCTGCCGGATAAACTCCACTCTACTTGTATCTGGGATGGGGTTGAGGGTGGCTCGAGAGGTCAGGAATCGCATCGTCTCTGCCGAGAGTAAACAGCATGATCGCCCCGACCCGCTTGAAGAAAGCACAGCTCTTGAGGTGAGGGGACCGAGATGCAAACTCCACAGCGCCTCGCTGGAGTTGGGACAGCGCATCGCAACTCTGGTTGGTGGAGCTGTCCAAGTCACACTGTGCAAGCGCACGTGGCAAGGTCAGCGATAGAGAGGAGTCCACGTCCAAAACTACAGATAGTAGGCTGTCCGCCCTACAAACGATGACAGTTCACGGAGACTCTCTGCATTACAGACAAGTTGGCTGAGGCCAAGTCAATGACAAAAGCAGCAAAGACACGCATTTCCACATTCAGTGTTAGCTTGAGGATGGCGAGAACATCGAGCACCCTACTCAGGCACTTGGCGCAGCTAGCCTGCGTACCGCTATGTCATCCAAGTCATTGACTGCTCCCGGAATGTCAGCAAAGACGGTTGCCGTGATTTGCGGCAAGCAGCTGGGGGCCGCGAGGGATGCGGCTGGGGCACAAAAGGTCCACTTTGGACAACCAGGAGGAGCCTTACAACTTGCCAGTCCTCCACCGTCAGTAGTGGATACTTGTTAGTTGCACAGACGCCGGGTTGAATGACACGACGCGCCTTAAGGTTGACAAGGAGCTGATGGTAAAGAAGGCCACTGCTTGTCCTTGGTGCTGGCGGACCAGGTGGATGTGGCTTTGAGGTGGCAGGGGCAGCGCGACAGACCCCAGCTAAATGTTTCTTAAGTCCTGGGGAGCTTCGTGACTGGGCTGTGATCAGGACTTTCCGTTTGTTATTGCTTTCGCCTAACTTGTCCCACGTCACTTCGTCCTTCGCTGGCCCAAATTTACCAATGCTGGCCAAGCCCCTCGCATCGGCTACGTAATGGTGGACTGACACACCCGCCTGTTGCCCTGCGCTGGTGGAAACCAATCCACCGGTAGCATAATGTTCCCTAGCAGGTCCGAGACTTCGTAAACTCTGCTCGCAGACAAATCGAGTGAGCCCTCCTGCCGCCACTTCGCACAGTTACGCGCGCCTTTGTTGTGACGCGCGTACCTTCGACAGCACTCTCGGTACAACAGAAAACTCTTTCTGGCTGCCTACAAGTGCTTACTGCAGCGGCTTCTACGCAACACGTACCCACGAGACTTCAATTGGCAAAGCAACATTCCAGATGATACTGAACTCATCTCCAGACATGGCAGTGAGTAACAACGCATGGATTTTGGTAGCAGGCCGCAAATGAAGACCAGCCAATGCAGTGGTGAAAGCGCATACGGACATCAACGTAGAGAGGGACTCGGTCCGACAACTAGGCGGCCGGCTTGGAACAAAGCCACGGCACCGCAATAAAAGACACGTGGTGGTGGAGGAGGCAGCGGTAAGGTGGGCCAGGGCGGTGGAGAGGGGGAAGATCGCTATGACATACTTCCGACACCAAGCGCTCTTCTTCAGTGGCTGGGTGAACGTCGCGTGTGACCTCTGTTCCAGACCAGCCTCCCTCAAACGCATCGGCCTCGCAATCAACTACCAAAGACCCTTGCCGACGCCCACAACAACTACAACCGATAGCAATCCACTCCCTCAAAGCCACCTTTGTCCATGAAGGGGCAAAAGCAACCGGGAAGTCACAACTACAAAACCTCAGGCCTTACATTGTTCTCTGGTACCCTGGGAGGACTCGGTGGACTGGCTTACGAGAGGAAATGTCTACGCTGTGCCGCATTAGCTGCTGCAACGCTCAAGTCTGCAAAGACAAAGTGGGGTGAATAGAGTTTGAGGCAACATCTACCGTCCTGCTTTCCGTGCTTCGGCGTACACTCGTTTCACCTTCTTTTCTACAATGCCTCGTGTCTCACCTGCATTGTGCTTTGCCACGTCCTTGTTGGCCTGCTGTTCCACTTTGGTCTTCTCCGTTGCTATTCCAGCCAAACGCCTGGAAACAAAGGGGAGGTCAATTTGAGCGTCCTTAAATGATCGCGTACGTTGACGAGACTACGACTCATTCGTAAGTTCAAACGTGCGCGATACGTCAATCGGCCCTTCCCAAACTTCGCATGCCCACCCGCACTTTGCAAATGACTGATCTAACCCAGCGTGGTAAGAGTCACAAAGCGACAGGCTTAATGTCCAACGACATTGCTGGACGTGGTCAAAAAAACACCTTTATACCATTTTTAGCAATTATCTAATTTACCAATTCATCTGTTACATCAATGGCTACATAAACACTGTTAAGCAGTACAACATCGCAGCCTCTACAACGCCATACAATTACACAACCGATTTCAATCATTCACTTCAAGTTTGAGCATAAAGGGATACTTCAACAAACAATGATAATTCACTCAGTACTTACCACAATGCAGATCGAGGGGCAGGAAGTAAAGTACGTCAACTCAAAAATGCTATTGCGCTTAAAGCCTACATGCCTCTGCCATCCACCTGCTTCCTGGAGCCGCATTCACGCAAACTTGCACCTCTATGCTGTTGCCGAGGGTCACGATAGGACATCGGCGTTACTCGGCAGAGCTTGCGG
The DNA here is from genome assembly GCA_038501795.1 of Pseudopleuronectes americanus. Taxonomy (NCBI): domain Eukaryota; kingdom Metazoa; phylum Chordata; class Actinopteri; order Pleuronectiformes; family Pleuronectidae; genus Pseudopleuronectes; species Pseudopleuronectes americanus. The sequence goes on along the minus strand of CM076739.1, from coordinate 4,339,467 downwards.
TTCTGTGAACGCAGTTCCGGGTTAGGACATCAGAGGAAACTAAGGCTAAAACGTGTTGTAAGACATAAAGATAAAGTAGCTTTATTGTCAATTTCTTAACACGTTCAAGACATACAAGGAATCGATACAACGTTTCCCACTCTCCCACAGTGAAACATATAAAGTGCACAGGCACAACAGATAAGACTCGACATTTCAGATTTTTCAAGTACAGCAGCATAAGGTTCTCTAAAGTGTCAACTTAGTGATTAAAGTGCAAAAAGTACAAGCTTCCTGACCGCTTATTGTATGAAACTATTCCTGAGTCTGGTGGTGCGGCAACGGAGGCTCCTGTACCTTCTTCCAGAGGGTAGGAGGCTGAACAGACCGTGTGCGGGGTGGCTGTGCACTCGCAATCGAGGTGGCTTTCCAGCCAGAGTGTCTTGCGAGGAAGGGAGTGGGCCAACAATGATCTTACCGGCTGTGTTGACTATGCGTTGCAATTTTCTCCTGCCGTGTGCAGTGCAGCTAGTGCCCCACACGATGATGCAGCTGGACAGGATGCTTTCAATGGTGCTCCGGTAGAATGTTTTTAGGATGGGTAGAGGCGCCGCTGGCCTTTCTTCGCCAGTGATGCAGAGTTGGTGGCCCAGGAGAGGTCCTCGCTGATGTGCACCCCCAGGAATTTGGTGCTGCTCGCTCGCTCCGCAGCAGCACCGTCGATGGTCAGTGGTGGGTGCTCAGTGTGCCTTTTCCTGAAGTCGACCACAATCTCCTTTGTCTTGCGGACATTCAGCAGTAGGTTGTTGTCTCTGCACCAGGTGGTCAAAAGGTTGACCTCCTTCCTGTAGTGGGTCTCGTCGTTCTTGGTGATGAGACCCACCAGAGTTGTGTCATCCGCAAACTTCGTGTGACTGGTGCTGTAGGTTGATGTGCAGTCGTGAGTCAGCAGGGTGAAGAGCTGGGGACTGAGCACACAGCCTTGGGGGGCCCCTGCGCTGATGTGATGCTGCTCGAGGTCTTGTTGCCGACCCGTACCGCTTGTGGCCTCTCGCTGAGGAAGTCCAGAATCCAATTGCAAAGGGAGGTGTTGAGCCTCGGCTGGTCCAGTTTACAGATGAGTTGTTGTGGGATTATGGTGCTGAACTAAACTCTATGAAACGCATTCTCATATGTGACTCTGCTTTTTTCCAGGTGGGTGAGGGCTGGGTGCAGAGCAGATTGCGTCCTCTGTGGAACATTTGGCCCAATATGCGAACTGAAAGTGTCTCCAGGGTGTTGAGGATGGACTTGATACATTGACACATGACTAGCTGTTCAAAGCGCTTCATAACGATGGGGGTCAGTGCCACAGGGCGATGGTCAATGAAGCAGGATGGAGCCGGTTTCTTTGGCAGCCTGACTCAGACAAGTGTTGAAGATATCAGTGAAGAAAATGTCTTTAAGCTCTTTGCGCAGTCCCTCGGTACATGGCCTGGAATGTTGCCTGGTCGGGGTCCTGTTTGCTGCTTCGAACCGTGCAAAGAAGCAGAGAGATGTTGTCGTCGCAGGTCTGTGATGCAGGTTTGTAATCCGTTATGGTCTGGATGCCCTGCCGCGGGCTGCGTGTGGGATGTTGTCATTTAGCCATGTTCTAGTGAAACAAGCACACGGCAGTTACTCGCTGTCCGATTCGCTGACCTCCGCAGTCGTATATGATCCATTTTATTGTCCAAAGATCGTACGTTAGCCGCTAGCCTAGCTCCGACACCTCCGCGCTTGCCCCTCTTCTGCTTCCTCGCGCACCGTTTCCGACGTCTCTTTGTCGGGTCTGGTGTAATCGCTTGCTGGCCGAGTACTCCCAGCTCCTTGATGGTGGTCTCTGTTGTAGTGTCCGATCCCAGTTTCATCAAGACATCGCTACACCCTGGGGACCTACCCTTCACCTTTTCTGTAGCAAAAGCTCAAGAGCACTCCTCGTTGTCAAGTTGCTTTTCCTCTTCAACTTCCCAATTAACTTCAGATCCTGTTCACTAACACTTCCCTGTCAACTGGCTCTCTGGGCTTCTCCTACCACAGCTACACAAATGACATCTAATCCTGTCTTTTCTCTCAAACACAGGTTTGTAGAACCCATAACTCAGCTAATTAGGCAGAGGAGTGATATAAAGGGGGTGACGATGGCATCCGGGGAGCAAAAACTGGCCCTATTTGCAGACGATTTATTGATAAGTATTACACAACCTACTCAGACACTCCCAAAATTGATGAAATTGCTAGAGAAGGAGCTGGTGGTAAAGAAAGCAGCGAGGCAGCCCGGACCGTTCAACGGTGGAGGCCAGCACTTCACCCAAGCCAAGCTAACAGTCATAATGGCTGACCCAATGTTGTCCAGGGAAGGAGAAACCCAGGTCAATGCCCATGAGGTTGGCCCCTGGCAAGATACTTGAAGGGGAATGACGGAAGAGCCTTGGTCTTGTAGCGCGCAGAGAAGGTGGTTGGATCTACCATGCCATACAGGTCCTCAGCTCCGGCAGTGGGAAACCGGAACAGAAAGAGCCGCTGGACATTTGAAACCTTTATGAGTGACCACAGAGCCACGGTATCCAGAAGATGGAGCTCACTGAATTAATGCGCTGGCAGCAGCAGCAAAATGGAATGTGGAGACTGGGACTGCCCCTCACCAGTTCCACAGAGGACTTCAATCGGCAAAACAAGACCCCAGATGACACAAGCTGCAGCCACAGCACCAGGATGGAGGAAGATGGTGGTGGAGGAAATACACCAACAGGAGGAGGCAGCAAGGTGGGCTGGACACATTGGGACTACGTGGAGAGGAGGAAGATCAGCTGGAAGGACTTGTGGAGTATGGAGCTAAATATGCCATCCTTCCAGCACCAAGCAATCTTCTTCAGTGGCTGGATGAAGACCCAGGATGTGCCCTCTGTTCCAGGCCCGCCTCCCTCAAACACGTCCTGACAGGGTACAAGTCAGCCTCGCCCAAGGACGTTTCACCCGGCCTCGCAACCAAGCCCCTGGACACAACTTTCTAACACCGTTGGTCACTGTGGGCCCCATGGGGTCACCAGGCCTATAGAAGCCCATTTCCCCCTCTTTTCTTTCCACTCACCTCTCCCAGAGGACTGATACTAATAACAAAACATACATCACGCATTCAAAGCAGTTCTGAAAAGGTGATTGAAACATTTGGTGCACTCTACGTGTTGTTGGGGGGGGGGCTCTGGCGGTGCTGCTGCAGAGTGGATGGGACAGGATGGAGTGTGGTGGTGGAGCAGGTCGGTGAGGTAGGAGGGGGCCTGGCTATGGAGGGCTTCATGAGTGAGGAGAAGAACTTTGTGTTGGATGCATTGTGGGACAGGGGGGAGAGCAGCAGAGTTCTACAAGTGATATTTGTTTAGTATTTTGGATGATGTGCCGTAGACAATAAAGTTTGAGAGTGATGAGCAGAGGCAGGGTTTCTTTTTTAGTTAGTTGTAGGTGATTTGGTTCACATGGGGTTCAAACATGACTCAACAGGTCGGAGATGTGTGTGGAGGGCAGTGTTGCCACAGTTACTTTCAAAAAGTAACTTAGTTAGATTACAAGTTACTTGATTATAAAAGTAACTTAGTTAGATTACAAGTTACTTTATTAGTTACAATCAACAGCTGCCGACAACACCTCCGCCGCCTCAACATAAAAATGAGAACCGGGGGGGTTGAGGGGGGGCCCAGAGAATTCAATTTACTTCATTAAGCTTACAAAAGTTTTCTCTTTGGCTACTTTGGAAAAATCTGGACTTTGTTATCTGGAGAGTCCGCCTCAACACGTTGATATTTACAGAGTTAACCAATCTGAAATGCATGAGGGGTCTGTCGTCTGAAATATGATTACGATCGCATGTACTAACTACAGCTGTGAGAAGAGTTTGGTGCAGTAGAAATGTAGTGTTGTGAGTTGTAAGTACCTCAAAGTCGTACTGAAGAGCTACGTCTGGTTTCTCTCTCGCATCAAGTCCACTACTGAGCCTCGTGTCTCACTGTAAGAAAATTATAAACATTAAACATCAATTTAAATAACTACTGCAGTAGTTTAGTACATGTACTTTGTTACTTCCTTCACCATTTGTGGTAAATAACATTAACAAGCTTTGAACTAAGAGCTTTCATTCAGATCCCCTTGAAGTCTCACAGATCTCAACTGTCCTGATATTCAGCTTCACACCTGTCATGTGCTTCATCAGAGCTCACAGGAGGTTCATGGTTTACTTTGGACACGTGATTAGTTCAATATGACAAAACTCATGGAATCACTTCCTGCTTGCCGAGTTCTCTTCAAAGTAACAGCACATTCATTTTGTTGCTGTCGTGCTGAGCAGAATACAACAGCTTTTATTTTGACAACTTGGGTCTGAGTTACTCTACATTGGAATAGAGACATTTACAGTAAATCTGTCAATCTTTTCGATAATCACTGACAAAGACAAATTCAGTTTCATTTCATAAAAAAAACTTTGAGAAATCACCAGATTAGATGAACACAAACTTTTCACTCTTCACTCTTCATCTGGCTGGTTTATACAGATCACTGCACGTGAATGAGGCCTCGTTTTAAAACAAACAGGTTTGAACCAGTACGTTGATTATTAATGTGTATTAACTTCCACTTGTAGATTATTGTTGTACAATCAGCAGCTGTGCGTCTGTCTTCTCTGCAGCGTGGACGATGGAGTCTTCATCATCGTCCTTCATCTCATCTGACACTCTACTGCGTCTGCACAACACAACACATTTATTTTGATATGGTGAAGGAAAAGCCCTTACATATATTAACATGTGTTCAATCATTACATGTGCATCAAGGACTTGATAAATGAATTCTAAACTCTCTGATGTTCAGTTTCACTTCATTTACAGAGGTTTAATTTACAATTGAATTATATAACTCCAGATGATAATACACTTCATTACATTTCATTCAGCTGATGCTTTTATCCAAAACAATTTACAATAACATATCTCCAGGTTCTTTACATAGAAGGTCCACATCTTCAAACATTACAGAAGGACGATTTTAGATCATAACTCCATTTTTTTTTAATCACTTTGAACAAATGATTCCTCTTGTTTTTACCCATGAGCAGTAGAGACAGTGGAGAGAAGACGCCTCCAGAACCAGACTCCATGTGGGCGACAGGTGTCAATCAGAGCTGGTCACAGATGGATCAGTGCAGCTGTGACTCTGAACCTCACCTTCTTCCATTAGTGATCATCAACTGCAGCCTCGGACCTGTCACCTGCTTCCTGATCATTTATCACATTAATCTGTGGAGAGTTACACAAATCAAATAAAGTAATTAGAGACAGCTTCTACATTACAGCACGAATTACTAACTCAAACGAGTAGCATTTAAAAACAAATCATTTAGCGGTAGAACGTTCACTTAACTCTTGTTCAGGATCAGCTCCACTATCTGTGCGTCAGGTCTCAAGGAGTTTGACTGTAGAAAGTTAGAGAAAAAGAAAAAGGTCAAGTCAGGTACTTTCACTTTAAAGCATCTACAACTGGCTCATATTAAATATTACAATCAAAGAAGTGTCAAACACATTTCCCGTCACAGCTGAGCAGCAGCAGCTTCTCGATGCTCCAGTGAGAAGCTGCAGAGTTTCTCCTCGACTCACTTCAATCTTCACAAACTTCACAGATTCTCAACAGGTGACTTCAAACCTTCAGCCTCGTTCCTCGAGCTTCACGAACAGAACCTAAATGAATTGACGAGCAGCTCCGACTTCAGTGAAGGAACCAGCACCAGACACCACACCATGAGCAGGACGGTTCAGAGGAGGAGACACGAGGAGCCGCGGGAGGTCCTATACAAACATTTCAGCCACAGGAAGTGACGCAGCACGCTCCACCTCCGCACGTCAGCACAGCCGTCAGTTCTCTTATTCTGCTTTTCATACAAACATTCACTTTTTTTTTATCGGCCAATATATAAAGTTGATTTAACAATTACCTCCAAATTATTTGATGTACTATTTAAATCATATTTAGTCAAAAACACTTGTGAATACAGGCTATAGATAGTTGATATATATTATAATTATAAGAATAATAAAGCATCATAGGAGGCGGCTGTGGCTGAGGGGTAGAGTGGTCGTCCTCCAACCTGAAGGTCGGCGGTTCGATTCCCAGTCTGAACCATCTGCATGCCGAAGTGTCCTTGGGCAAGATGCTGAACCCCGAATGCCCCCCCCTTAGAATAACAAAGTGCTGGGATAGATGCACTCTATGAATGTGTGTGTGATTGGGTGAATGTGAAACTGTAATGTAAAGCTTTTTGAGTGGTCATCAAGACTAGAAAAGCGCTATATAAATGCAAATCCATTCCATTTACCATTCATACTCTTAAAGTAGCGATAGAATAAAAGTAAGCAATGATGTAGTAGTCTGCAGACGAAACCTGGTGATTCACGTTCACAAAATAAACATTGATCATTGAGAAATCTGCTTTCATTGCACATGTGCACACGTCTGTCTTCTGTCCAGCGTCTCTCAGAGATCTGGCGCCCTCTGCTGGCCACAACACTAACTGTCACACACCACATGTCAAAGAACAGAAACACAACGACTTACAGTTGAATAACACATCGTGTAGACACAAGATTTTCAACACTGACACAGATTTATACTACAATCGTTACTGTAATACCACCGTACAAAACCACAGGCCGTCGTCCTCCTTCAAAAAACTGCAATAACGTTTTATTTAGCAGGTTTTAAATGTAGTTTTTGTAATATCTACATTTAAATGTCATTAAATACCCCATTTTCGTTCAATACTATCACATCTACCAGTGTAATTATTAACAAATCACTCTATTTTAAATTACATTCCTCTGGTGTGGAGTTTATTGCACGATGAGATCAACTCTGGTTAATTTCTAGAGTAATTACATTCAATGAATAACTGATAAATAATTGGCCATAATTACATTATAACACTAATTAAAGCTGCACCTGACGTAACATGATTTTGAGTTTGTTCAAAAATAAAACATTAAAGTTCTGCCTTTGACCTTCAACACATACATTCTACTGTTTGTTCAAATCACTATTAAACTACTCGTATGTACAGATTCTACTTACATATAATACAGTCGTGATGTTAGTACTATTGAGCATGAATTAGAAACACAGGGTCTGGATGGTGACTCGGCCGACATGCTGGCAGATGTTCAGTCTTTTTACACAACACAGAATCAGCTGACTGTATTTCACTGGTGAAGCCAAACTCCTGCTGTTCCCACGATGCAGCCTTCTTCAGCCACCAGAGGGCAGCGGTCACCCACGTCCTCCACAGAGCTGCTTCTCACGTTGAATCTCTGTTTCTCGTCCTGAAGGTCCTGAAGGTCCAGGAGTTCTCCATCTCTCAGGATGATCCCACTGAGCTTCCTCGTGGTAAACGTGGCATCTCACCGGCTGTAGCCGTCCTGAGTCTCAGATTCTGATGATGCTGATGGAGGAGGAGGCTCTGTGCAGCTGCAACAACAACACAACGACAAACACAGGAGTCACAAACACTCAATTCAAACTTCAATTAAATCTAGAGAAACCAACAGTTTTCAAATGTCTATAATATTTATATATTTTAAACTGAGAGCTGCAGCATCAATGGAATTAGAGGAAATCTGCCGTCAGAGACTTTTCTAACTTTCTCTCTCCGGTGCTTTTCTTTCTCAGAGATCTCAGGGGAACTGATAAACCTCTCTGAACTTTCACTACTCTGCTTTCTGATGTGAGTTTCCTCTGCTGCTGTGTTTGTGATCACATGATGTCGGAGCTCTTCTTCTTCTTCATCTCCACCAGGTGATAACAAACATCTTCACAGAGCCACAGCGTCACCCTGCTCCTCTCTACTGAGGCGTCTGCAGCTGAGACGTTTTTATATTTAGCTTTGGTAACGGCGGCTCCGGTTGCTAGGAGACCACCGGTGCAGCTACCAGGAAGTATGGTGCATTCAGACGGAGGAGGAGGAGTAGTGTGTCACCCTGCTGCTGCGCACGGCCCCGTTGTGGTAGACGGGCGAGCTGCCTCCCGAGGCCTGGTGGTAGTAGGTGGTGGAGGCTCGGACCAGCGGCCGCTTGGCCTTCTCCTTACTGCTGCTGGTGTTGTTGTCTTTGATGATGTCATACTGACGGCAGAACAGGCCGATGACGGCTGAAACGCAAAGTCAAACACAAACAGAGTGTGGCACGTCGCACACCGCAGGGATCTTATACTGGGAAGGGCCGCGAGTGTACAGGAGCCCGGAGGGAGAGAACTTCAGCTCCTCCAGAGTGTAGAGACCCAAACCCTGCATGAAGGCTCCTTCAATCTGAGAGAGGGATGAAAGAAAAGGGGGAATTGCAGGAACGTTCATAAGATTCCAACCAATATTTACAATATGAAACTGGTCTCACCTGTCCAACGTCCACAGAGGGGTTCACACTCCGGCCGATGTCGACCACAAGGTCTGTCCTCAAAGTCTACAAGATGCAAAAAGTTAAATTCTTTCAACCTCGTCTTTAAGCCTAAAATTCCCATTTCTATGGTTTGAAAGATGAAATCTGTGCGTTCTGACCCTGAAGTCTCCAGTGAGGCAGTCCAGCTCCACCTCACAGCAACACACACCGAATGTGTAGTAAGAGTACGGCTGACCCTCCATCTTGTCCCAGTCCATGTAAAGGACCTCTGAGGACAAACAGGAAGCCATCATTGACCCTCTTCATACCTGGCATCAACTAGCGTCTCCCCAAAGACGCACGGTAACGCCAGGTATGAAGAGAGTCACTAGTAATTATTTCAGTGTCTCACTTGTAGAATCCAGTGGCCGACAAACAGATTTTCTCCAAAAATGCTGCCTGGACCTGAAAGACAGATATTGATAAATTCATGTATCTTTGGCTGGTGTTTTGAATAAATGCACCATTTGTCCATGTGATCCTTCAGGATTAATCTTACCCAACTCTCCCATGATCCTTTGGGGTTCTTCTGCCTGACTGGCTCCAGTCGCCGGTACAGAGTCTGGCAGGCATCCTGAACCAAAGAATAGGAATATGATTCCAACACTTATTTTCTTTTTTCATTGACAATGGGTCCTTTCCATATGAGTCCCAGTGCAGCAGTGATACAGAAGATGTCCCTGCAGGACCTGGACGTTACCTTGACCGCCATGCCGTTGGCGTCCGTCCCAAAGGAAGCAGCGGAGGGGCTGGTGTTGGGAACAGTGTTGGTGCTGGTTTCACTGATGTGAATCTGAGAGAGCGGAATGTGAAGCTCTCGGCTGGCAACCTAGGAGCACACAGGAAACAGATTGTGAGCTTATAAAAGAATAAAATGTTTGGTCAAGGACAAGGTTCAGACACAGACCCTCTCCAAGTTACCCGATAAGTGCGGCCGTTGAGGTAGGAAGAGAGCAGGTACAGAGCAGAGCCTGAGACACCGAGGTCCTGAAGGGAGGAAATAAGGATCTGGTGGTTCGCTGTGTCAAATGCAACAGAGAGGTCTAGAAGGATAAGGACAGAGGAGAGAGAAGCTGCTCTAGCAGCGTGAAGTTGCTCAGAGACAGCAAGGAGGGCAGTCTCAGTCGAGTGACCTGCCTTGAAACCAGACTGATGAGGGTCAAGAAGATCATTGTGGTTAAGATAGGAGGAAAGTTGATTAAAGATAGCACGCTCAAGAGTTTTGGAAACAAAGGGGAGGAGAGAGACAGGTCTGTAGTTATTTACTTCAGACGGGTCGAGGGTGGGTTTCTTCAGGAGAGGATTTACTCTTGCCTCCTTCAGAGAATTAGGGAGGCATCTAGTTGAAAGGGAAGTGTTGATAAGATGGGTGAGAAACGGAAGAAGGTCAGGAGCGATAGACTGGAGAATGTGAGAAGGGATGGGGTCAAGGGGGCAGGTGGTCGGGCGGGCGGAGGTTACCAAGGTCAGAACTTGATTGGGAGACAGGGGGGTGAAAGAGGAGAGCGAAGGGGATGAAGATGAAGTTGATGGAAGTGTAGTTATAGAAGGAAGATCAGGAAATGAGGAGCGTATGTCATCTATCTTTTTTGTAAAGTAGTTGACAAAGTGGCTTGGTAGAAGGGAGGAAGGAGGAGGGGGGCTGGGGGGGTCAAGGAGGTTGGAAAAGATGGACAAGAGTTTTTTGGGGTTAGAAAATGAGGATTGAATTGCAGTTTGGTAAAAAGCGCTTTTGGCTGTGGAAATAGAAGTGACTGATAAGCGAGCAGGTCGTCCAGGTGTTTGGATTTCCGCCATTTCCTTTCTGATGCTCGCATAGTGGCTCTGTTGGCACGCACCGAGTCAGACAACCACGGAGCTGGGGGGGGGACTTGCGGACCACTCCCCCTGCTCATGAGCCAATCAGGCACCACCTGGTGTTAATGGCCCAGCAGCAGATACTCAACAGAATTTAATAACAAAAGAAACTATTCCCTTTAATCAGTGAGTTTCACTTAATCTCCTATTTGTCCAGAAACTATTTCTGGATTTAACTATTTACCTCAGCAGGTAGAAAGTAAAATAGAATTTAGTTTGAACAGAATTGGAATAAAAAGAAAGCAATTTAACCTTAGCTGGTTCCTATTTTAACTCTCTATCACCTGAGTGAAACTAGAGGCAGTAACCAAAGAATTAATAAACAAACAAACAAGCTCCTGTCTCATATAAATCCAGGTGAAACCAAACAGTTGAAACTATCAATCTAGTTAACCTAAGACAGCAGATACAATAGTCAATTAGCAGAGAAGTTTACTTAAAGAATCTACTTAGCTTATACTTAAACTGGAATATAATTTAATTTGGCCGCGACAGCCACTGGGGGAAGAAAACAAAACAAAAAAGACAGGTGCAAAAGAGAACTTCAAAAAGGAGTACATTACTCTCGGTCAGTTTAACTTCATTTTTAGGTTGAGCTCAACTTGAAGGATGAAGTGGATAAAAACAGCGTGTTTTTCAAGTCAGAAAATGGTTTTGTTTGAAGAGCAGACTTCATGAATAACAGACAAAACCGCAATAGGAAAGACAAAATATTAGCCCAAAAGAAAAAAGGGAGGACGGGGCCGCTCTGTGCTCAGATGATTTGGAATCAGATACTACAACCTTGTTAGCATCGCAAGCTTATTTCCATATTAACGACCCCTTCAGAACCTTCAAAGTAATGAATAATTGACAACAAATGAAATGTTTGGATTGTCGTCGGCGCCCGGCGTGTTTAATGTTTCATATGTTGCTTCCGAGCTAATTATGAAGATGGCACATTTGTCAGAAATACATCCCCCTTTGCAACCCCTGCGCGACCCTCCCACTGTCCTCCACAGATGCCCGTGTGTTTCCAGACAGGAGGTGGGCAGACTACTCCAGGCCCTGTTGTAATTAGCTAGCAGGGAATGCTCAATGACCTGGGAGTGAGTCTAATGGCTGCCAGCGCTTACAGGCATTGTTTGGCCACAGAGACACCAGATATTACAACCTCAGAGGGACAGGGGCGGTTAGCTATCTCGCTCCGTGTTGTAGGACGACACCTTGCAGCTACGAGTCACTCTCTACCTTAGAACAGCAGCTTGATGAACATGACTTTGATGATCTACCAATTTGGAACAAGGACAATGTTTTCTCTTTCAGTCTTAGTTATTGCTTTGATTGAGAGACCCCAAGTGGCCAAAGCTACGTATTGCACATTTAAAGTGTCAGAATCCGGTGCAGCAAGTTCCACATTAATGTTGAACTGTAAACTAGTAAAGAAATATATTTATCACCAATCTCAGCAAACTGGATTTCTTTGTAGGACGGACCGACTGGAACTAACCTTCGTACTGAAGTTGTTCCCCGTTCTTTAACGATTGGCTCCTCCCTCCTTCACAATGTCGGCTCCGGTTTTCAGAAGCAGTTAGTCGGTGATGGACTTTCCGGCAGACGCCTCGTCTCTCTGATGCACCTTGACAAGACGGGCGACAAACCAGAGCTGACAGAGGTTGTGTGTGTTAGACAGACAGCTGCACGGAGCTATATTTGGTTACAGCTCATGTTTGTGTATAATACTACAAGTGTTTGTTTGTGAGCTCGAGTGTTTATCTATACACGTGTCTTCTCTTACCCCACGTGTGTGTGTGTGTGCATGCGTGCAGTTGTCATGGCGCAGTCAGGTCAGAGTATCCTGAAGACACTGTCAGGCAGGATTGATTTCCTCTCTGCCGATCCGTGGAAGCGTTCCTGTAACACAGCTGACCCCCCGAGTTGCGTTACCTTGTCATTTTGTGACACAGATCAGAGCGAAGACGAGCTGGAAATAGCCGCACGGCGACCTTGAACTCTGCCAGGAGGAGAGGAGAAAATGGGAGAGACAGGTTTAAAAAACAAACACGTATATTTACTATTCACAGATTCTGACTTAAAGTGACACATTTATCGAATCAAACAAAAAAAAATCACACAATATCTAAACTTTTCTTAAGATAAACCTGTTTTTTTAGACAATGACACATTCATGTTATGTGCACTGAAGCTGCAGCTAATCTGTGCTGCTGAGGTGAATCATGAATTATAATTAATAAATCATTTGTTGCTAAATGTTCAATGTGTTCTGTATTAATCTAAAACAAAGCACCTTTTCCTAGAGTTGACAGATACATGAAATGGGGTGAAACACGGAACAGGTTCACTGGAATAAATGTACAGTAGTGTGAAATAGACACACTGCATTCAATATGGAGTAACTTGGGTCTTTTCTATTCAAATACTGCACTTCAGTTTAGTTTTGAGGTACTTTGCTTTAGTTACCTCTGCCAAAGTAGTTTTCACCCCCGCTTGTAAACAGGATTAAGCCCCATGAGAAAAAATTGGATTTCTACATATGGGCTATACAAATGAACTGCGCTCCTGTGTGATTATGTTGAAATTAGCAGATGGATTTCCGTGGAGGGATGTGATGTGGGTCACTGAAGAACACATTTTGTTGATCAAGGGCAACTCCCCTTTATTTTCTCACATTTTTGTTGATTTCACAGAGAATAATTCATTGGTCTTGATGAAAGAAATCTGACATGTTTATGATACTGATATTTTTGAGTGGGTGGAATTTGGTACAGTTTGATTTGATTTAAATACACTGTTGGGTCTTGGTGAGGTATGAGCTCATCTGAGGTACATTCTAGTTTTAATTGTTGTCCTCCAAAACATTTAGTTAACAGCTTTATAGTCTGATTACGTGCCAGGTTATATTAAAACATTAAGATCGTAAATCCTCTATGATGAATGATTACTGCACATTGAAAGACATTTGGGACTGTAAACTCTCACAGTTGAAATTGATGCCTTGTTTTCAAGTCAGTAGGATTTTAAAAAACTGCTAATGAGCAAAGTTAAGTATGCTCTTGTTATCTTATCTTTATACACATGTATGCATAGAAATAAATATCGCCCCCCCAAATATATATATATGACTTGAAATCGATAACCATTTAACAGATATCAATGTTAACTTGTACTGCAATAAAGATTATGTCAAATCTCATGCTTTATAAATACTTTCTGTCAACCAGTGACACTTCCACCAAGTAGCCAGTAGAGGGCACAACAGCATCAGGAAACAGCTGAAATCCCAGCAGCATCATCCACCGAAGCTTTTTTTAAATCCTGAGTCACTCACACACACACACGATGACCTTTAGCCCCAACCAGGTGCAGTTAACAGAAACTGTGTCAGGTTAGATATCTTCTACACATTAAACTCACCTCAGTTTGGTGAGAACCATGAAAATCCTCCGACGTGGTGAAACTCGTCTCGACTGCAACACAAATCAAAGAGAGGACATTTAATATCAGAGGCCTCAAAAAGTCTAAATACAACAAGACAGCAGTGTATGCGATTAATATATCATTACTGAAATAAGTCAGATTTTTTAAACACCCAAAAATTTCTATTTTCTCCAAAGAAACACGATTTTAACATTAGAAGAAAAAAAAACTACTTTTAGCTTAGTAATGACCTATTTACAGTATTTGTGATTTTTATTTGGTCAGATTTCACAAGTGTGTCTAATGTCCGGGTGTCCACATCTTGTATCTAAACACTCGTTTTTAGACCAGATTTCTCTCTCTCCCTCAGCAGGTGGTGAACCTAATTTCAGCCACAGTATGCCGAGAGTCGCCCGTGTCATCTGGTCGCCCCTCGCCCCCCCCCCACTCCCACCACACACACACACACACACACACACACACACACACACACACACACACACACACACACACACACACACACACACACACACACACACACACACACACACACACACACACACACACACACACACACACACACACACACACACACACACACACACACACACACACACACACACACACACACACACACACACACACACACACACACACACACACACACACAGTTTGAGCGAGCGTCGTGGCCCAGCTGGGGAAAACGAGCTGCTCTCTCTCTCTCTCTCTCTCTCTCTCTCTCTCTCTTTTTCTCGGAGGTATTTGGTTGGTTATGGATCCCTGAGGGACGACGCTGCCTCCTGTGTGCAGAGGATTCTTGCCAGGCCCTTGGTTGAAACGTCTGTGTGTGTGTGTGTTGGAGAGAGAGATACTTTGGCTGGCATTTTCTCACGACCATGATGACGACGATGTATGTTCGTGTGTGGATGCAAACACACAGATTTTTTTTTCCAGTCGCACGGAACACATTTTTAAAGGAACACACCTCAATGTGATCGGAACATTTTGAAGTCAGAAGGTGACGGGGGTTCAGGATGTTCCCCTGATAATTTGAATCTTGTGAGGCTCGAAAGGTTTTACTGAGCTCACTGACTTTTCAAGAAACATAACATATGTGTTTAACAACATATTCCAAGCAGACTTCTAATCGTGCTGAGATTAAATTTGGTTTTTGCTAAGAGATAGTTAACTGTCACTGGAGCCGCTGCTGACTCAGCAGCATGGACGCGTCATGTTAAAGACCAGACCCTAAAACAGCAACTTGTTTTGTCTCTGTTTTCTTTTTGGCCATTTCAGAATCGCTGTACCCTGAACCTCGCTCACTATGTGCGTCCTATCTTGTGATAGTGCCAACAGTAAATAAGCAGCAAAAAGCACGGAACAACATTCACAGGCAACACAGATCTATAATGTAGAAAATAACAGCATTAGCAATGCAGTTGCTATGGGAAACTTTGAGATTCAATTTCAGTTTTGCTTTTGTCTCATTTCCATTCTACTTTACCAACTTACAATCCCAAATGGTAAAACTTTGAATTTTTTTCCCCCACAGGATAACCCCCAGATCTTTTCAGATTTGGAGGTTTTAAGCATCAAGTGGCATTTTGTCACTGTTAAGAGAATTCTTTAGTTTTTTGCCAAAACTTGAGTTTAACTTCCTCGAGTTCAAACTCCTGCTGTGAACACTTTTGAAAATCTTCTAAAACGTTGATATAAAACACGTCCCGGCTGCCGTCACACGTCTCCTCACTTTCACACAGAAGCAAACCTGAAGGAGACAAACGCAAATGCTGCTGTTCTCCGTTTTTAATTGTGTGTTGATCATTTTTTTTGCTAATGTAATAAATCTACTTTTCACTCCACACTCGCAGCTCCAAATTTCCAGCTCTTAGTTTCAGTTTCTGGCTCCAACAACTTTGTTCCATTTCTCATTCCCTGGCATAATTACAGTACTCTCCAATGCTCGGGCACGCTGTAGATAGACCCCCTCCTCCTTTTCTTTCCTTCTTTTTTTTTGTCTTTTTTGGTTTGGCTCTCATTAATAATTCACAGAAAGAGACTGGGAAATTTTAGTGCAATTTGCAGCTGCTGAATCCCAGTTATTGTTTTGCAGGGTGTTGCTCAGAGAGAGCAAACCTCGGATGAAGGCTTTGTAGTCCTGAATGTAATTTGGCTACGTCTCTATGACAGGCCACACATCATTAGGGGGCTGAAGGAGATGTGGGGGGGTAACGGCTCCGTCCAACCAGTCAAACACGCTGTCCTCATCTGTCGCTCCAAACCCCCGACGCTCCGTGTTTCCTTAATGCTTTGAGATGCTGTTTGTTCATATTTATGCCTCATAACTATCTATGTTTTATTCCGTTTGTTTGCATTCGACCAGGCAGCCGCTCAATTATTCACACTGGGCCGAGCGGATTGCAAAGATGACAACGGGAAACTTTTGGGATGCTTTTCTTTCAAAACGCAAGACCAGACGCAACTTGAAAGAGGAGCAGTGGCTTTGTCGACCAAGTTTCTTTTTAGGGCATCCCGCTGACCTAATGATCAAGATGCGTCAACTACAACAGCAGCAATCAGAAGGTTTCTCTGTACGTATTCCCCTCTTTATCCCCCGCCACCCCTCGTGTCTGTATGTCAAAACTCATCATGGGAGTCTCAATTAAAGTAACAGAGAAACATTGTAAAGGTCAGAGGTGAGACGCGTAGGCTGCACCTCTACCCTGCGTTGATTTCACACAACAGTTTTGTAACACTCCTCCGTGAAATATCAGAGATGCAAAAAAATAAACTCAAAGTCTGTCATCCGCACCAGATGCATTTCACATCTGTGAAGATCCAATTAAACTCAACTCGAGAGGGTTTGGGTCTTTACAGAAAGTGAATCAACAACTGATGACAGAAAAGACACAATAACATAAGAAACATAACCTTATGAAAGACATTTGATATTAACAAGTTGAGCCTGATCTGAACCTCAGTCTTAAACCGGGAAGCTTTAAATCTTAACAAAATGTATTAATGTCACTTTAAATGAATTCCCATACAACTACATACCAACTACTTATAAAAAAAATCCCTTTCTCAATGTTGATTTAACAGTTTTCTTTCAATTTGACCATTAGTTTACATTCAAAGACAGTTATATGCTCCAAATAAATGCTTGATTCATTGCTTTTTGGATTCCTCATGAAATCTGATTTGCATGTGTGTGAGCGACTGTGTCTAACGCCTCTTGTGTGTTTGCAGGCACCAACCACCGAGACAAGAGTCCAGAAGACACCAGGGCTCAGAGGAAAAAGCTAAAAACTCTGGAGAAAAAAAGATATCAAAACCTATTTTCTCTTTTTTTCACCCCTCTCCCTATTTTGCCTGGCCTGACCTATTTTGCACAGAGTATCTCATAACCGGAGAGTTTAGGGCTGTTTAATGCTAGGTGACACAGCAGTGTCCTGCAGTCTTTTCTTTCTTAATCCCTGGCATCTTCGGTAAAAGATCTCTCAGAAGAAACAGCGCTCCTTTCTGGCATCCAGCCGCCGGAGGGAAGGGGAGATTGTCAGGGCGCATTTCTCCGCTGCTCGCCAGCCACTCCTCAGGAGGCTTGTTGGTGTGTGTGTGTGTGTGTGGTTGTGTTTGTGTGTGTGTGTGGGTAAATCTCCCCCCTTTTTTTGGTTGGCGAGTTAGGTAAACTGGGGGGGAAGAAGAAAGAGAGGTGGCAGCTTTCCCCCATGGAGAACAATTCCACCTTAAGCTCTTTTTGGAAATTACAGGAATGTTTCTCTTGTACTGCTCTTGTCACCTTGCCTCCAACATGGCCGCAAACAAACCAAAGTGAAACCCAGTGATGCGTTTCCTCCAAAGCGGTGGAGGAAGGAGGAAGAAGAGGAGGAGAATGCCCTGCGGCCCGGGGGTTTCGTGTCATCCTCTGATAGCGGATTTTGTTTGGCCAGAGGAGGTTTGTGCGGAGCGATGCTGAACTGGAGCGCTGACTGTGTGTCCAGTAATCTCACTGACCTCGCTGCCCAGCCGCAGAGGAGGAAACAGTGTGAGGCTGCTGGCCGTTGAGGAGCCAGGACCGGCTGTGATCCACGTCTTACCCTGGAAATCTGGGTGTTACAGCGTGCACTGACACCACCTGGATCCAGGACAGAGTCGGACACAGTTCCAGCTGCTGTTTCCACTTTTATAACTCATGTACGACGGTTTGACATCTCCCAAAAAAAACCAAGACATTTGGTTTAATGAGATTTAAAACTACATATAAATGCTGCAACCTTCACTTTCTAGTTTGGCCACAATCTATGCTGTCATTACTCAGAGTCGATGAATTATAACTTATGTTTGTGTTCACAGCTACATTTTTACTTCAAATCAACACAAATGAGGTAAAACAACTCAATTAATAGACTATTTTAATATAATTTTAATTGCGTGTTATGAAATGCAGGATTCAGGCAACAACAATTGAAAAGAGTTATTGAAGGATCAAATTAATTGGGTCAAATCTAAAGAGCCACTAGATTTAACAACAAAGAAATTTGGCGACAAACTTTCCCTAAATACACCAGATTCTGGTTCTGAAACAACGCCAAGGATAGAAGTGAGTCCCTCACATGCTGAATCCTAAAGTTCCTGTACGGTTCAATGCTAAATTTATAGCAGGAAGAAAGCTTCCTGAGGCCAGCTCAGTTCCTATCATCTGCAGTTGGGTTGGTGCTATATCGAAAACACACATTGCCACCACGTGTGTTCAGGTCAATGGACGAACTGGTTGGATCCCAGAATTAGATTCTTCAAACGTACAGAAGTTTGCCTGCTGCCATTTCTCGATTGCTAAAGGATGATAGTTCTAACTGCTGTTGGGTGTAATTATTTAGTGCAAAATGCAAAATGTGAAGGAAGCCAAGTAGAAAGCCTGGTGCTGTACTTCTCTACAGTGAGAAGCAGGAGCAGCAGAGCAACTCCTCTTTGTGCAGCAGAAGATAAGGACGGGGTCGACCCCCCCATACGTCCCATCCGCAGGAAAGCCGGCCGTCCAGGAAACCAGGGGTTTTCCCCAATCAAAAGTTCCATTAACCTGGAGCACTGGGAGCTAATTGAGAGCGAGAGAGGGTGAGATGCATCGCCGTGTGGTTTCAGCCGCGCGGCTCGCCGGCGTCGCCAGACGTCATACGGCGACACGTCTGACATATTTGTAATTATCGGGGATAATAAGAAACGAGATGTGGCAACAAAACAGCCCGGCCGAGGGTGATGGTTGGGGCTGGAAGTGGACTCCTCCGGAAAAAGACAATGAGCAGGAAGATTCCTCCAACCTTTGATAACCCAGATCATGTTTTAAGCATTAGCAGACGCATAAGTAGAGCTTTTTTATAACAGGGCAGAGACGATCCGCAAATCTGCATTACTGTTTGGAAGCTTTATGAATCTCTACTTCACACGTGCTCTTTGGTGGTGGGAGATCACCAGTTCATTATGTTCTTGCACCGTTTTCAGATGCTTGGGTCTCTCTTATCTCCTCCAGAGGGTGAACGATATTCTAATCTGTCTCCCCAATAGCCTTAAGCCCTGGTACGGGCGAGTGGGCCAACTTTTGTTCCGCATAATCCCTCCACCCCGGCAAGGGGAGGTCATGTTTGTCAAAATGTGGCAAAGTGAACACGGTTCTTTTCCTCCTCCTCCTTCCCTGGCTTAATTTGGAATTAAAAATGCATGCGATTTTGAACTTTAGATCTCTGGAGAGAGCCGTAAACAAGTATGAAATTAAGTGTCTTTTGAAACGCTGTGGCAGGGACGTGAAGTGAATTGAGACGTTCACATTATTCAGCGGTGGCAGGCTTCAGAAGGGTGGGCGGGTGACCAGAGTGGCCTCTCAAGTCAAATCACTCAAAGTTGGTCCGCACTGGAAAAACAGAGAGGATTGCAGGGAAATACAGATTTGAAAAAGACTGTCCATCCGAAGCCAAAGATAAATGGTGTAAATCTGGAAAAATTTCAGACAAATTCTATGGGACTTTTTTCATGTTATCATGCCATACTATACAAAGGACTATACATTTTAAAACAACACTATGTAGCTTACTGAGCAACAGCGCCCTCTGCAGCAGACCTTGGGTAATTTTTTCTACGTGACGTAATTGATCACCTTGTTAAGTGGAGCTCTGACTGTTATTTAGGGACTTAACTGATTCAATTAGCTTAACACTTTCAACCTTTCCCATGTTTTTTCAATTTTAAATTGTACACTGTGAAACTCGGCTTTGCCCATAACCCTGCATTTCCATTTCCCTTTGGTCTCCGAGTCCTAATATTTACACCTTTATATGAGCTGTGATTCTCTTTGCTCATTAACCACAGCAACATTTGTCCCCCTTTAACATCAGGTCGTGCACAGGGCAGCCAGCACCTTAAGTAAAAGACAACATCCTGTTCTCCCTCAGGCTGCATGGAAAGAGTTCTTGAGTAAATCTGCATTGTAATAAGTAATTAGTATTCATCTGTGTCCTATTTCTACACACTGAATCCTCGTGCAACTTCATAGCCCTTCAGGTTTTCTCGAGACTCTAAAACAAAAGAATGTCAACATTTACAGGTCTTTTGTACAAACAGACAAGCCTCAATAATACACAACGAGTTTCCTAGACGAATCATTCAGTGATCACTTAAGTAACTTCAGTTGTTAAGAGGCTCTCCAAACCCTTGTTAAAGTCTATTTTGGAGAGCCTACATCCCTTCTGTGTTTGTGTTCACACAGGAGCTCGGGGTCAGACTGCAGGACAAACAGTGTAGTTGATTATATCTGGATTATTCAGCTGAAGCTCTCATCCTGAGCCACTTACAACTGCAGCAACAATGAAATATGCTCCCATTACTGGGAACCGTACCAAAAAAATCAGTAGTAAGACCTGAAAAGGTCAGAGGTCACGGTACCACAACATTCAGTTCATTCTGGCAAATTGGAGACGTGATGCAAGGGAGAAACCGAAGCCTGAAAGTACATCAACATCACCCAACGGTTGCCAACCCGGGAGTAAGTCCCAGCCACAAAGTGATTGTGAAACACCAGTAGGAAATCCAACAATACATTCATTTAGCTGATAAGAAAAAAAAACTTCAATAAAACTGGAATCAAAGGTAAATTGAAATTTGGTTCTGAAAATGTAAAAAAATACAAAAAACTAAAAACTTTAACTGAAATTATAGTTTGTTGACAATAGTAATATATGCTTCTGACTAACACTAAAGTAATAGGAAGTTTCAGTTCAAAACCCTGCAGTGAACCTGGTTACCGTTATGATCCTGGTCTGGACTGACTTTTAAAAGGCAGCTGAATAATTCATAAAGTTTGCACAATACAGAGTGCTCCTTTACAAATAAATAAACTTTGCAACCGCTGCTGCTGAAGCCG
This sequence comes from Pseudopleuronectes americanus, assembly GCA_038501795.1. NCBI lineage: Eukaryota > Metazoa > Chordata > Actinopteri > Pleuronectiformes > Pleuronectidae > Pseudopleuronectes > Pseudopleuronectes americanus. Next base: position 4,318,323 of record CM076739.1, on the reverse strand, counting down.
CCAGCCAGCGGAGTGAGCTGCAGAACTGCTGCAGTCATCTATTGGAGTAGCAGACAGCTTGACCAGGGGAGCAACCCCCGGATGACGGATGGCGTGCGGCCGGAAACGAGCGCCTTTATCAGGCTGCATTATCCTCCAGCAGCCGATCCAGACAGGCCAGATTTTTATCGAACTGTATTGGATTTAGTAATTTCCTTTTTCCGAGACGAATGGATGGAGATACTGGTTGTGGTGGTGGTGGTGGTGGTGGGGGTGTTATTGTCTGCAACCCCGGGGTGATTATTGCTTATGATCCATTTAGTATTTCAGGGTTGTACCATGCAGCACGTGCAGGTTATTAATCACAGTCCACTGCAGCTTCTCCACCTTTCTGTTAAACACTTTGATACTATAGTCTGGATTTAACACTGTGTGATACAGCGCTGCTTACAAACAGATATATTAATTACAATCCACAACATCAGTCAAATATGAGATATCAAAGGTGCTGCTCTGTCCATTATGTGATACTGCATCACGTGTACTCTCTTTATTTAGCTGTGAAGCTGCAGCTGGGAAACTTTTAAAAGACTACATTTATTGAAGTCCAATTGATATTTTTTAAAAGGGAATTCCTGAATAAATAAATATCCCAAACCCTGTAGCTATCATTAGACACAGAGGGCAAACAGGGACTTTTTCACGCTGCCAAAAGAGTCTCATCATCCTCTCAAGGTGCCATTAGACCGTTTGGACTAAAGTGTTCAGCAAACGGCATATGCTATTCTCCCACCTCCTTCCCTCCTCCTTTCCCTCTCTCTCTCTCTCTCTCTCTGTGTGAACATGTGTGTACAAATCCCACGGCTGCGAACACACAGACGGCGGAAGCACCTTGTGTCGATGAAAGCTGTGTCAGGTAATTTCACACTCTTGCACGCGTGCAGTCATGTCGGCCTCCCCCGAGCTAACTCATTACCTGTCTCCGCCGCCGCGTGTGCACGGGATGCACCTTCTGGAGACACTGGCGTTAAACAAGCTGCGCAGGTGGGGGGTTGTTTCAGTGAGAGGAGGAGGAAGGGGAGGGTTTTGTCGTATTAAACGTGGCGGAGAAAAGCGACAGTAATGTGGAGCACAGACTGAAACGGTTCATCACTATCCTAAGGGGCTTTTCCGGGGTGAAAAACCAGAAAAGATCCACTGTGACAGACCTGGGTTTCCTCAAACAGAGGCTAACCGGTGCAGGCAGCTACTCTCACCTTGTAGCAACACTGACAACCACGCAAACAAGAGCGGGGTCCAGGAGGGTCGAGGGGTCGAGGTTCACCTTCTGTAGGGCCCGTGGAGAGCAGAGAGGGCAGCAATCGAGGGCCAAAGCCCCACCAGCTGTCTTTTTCCCTCTGTCTGACAAACGCCTCCCTTCTCCATCCCCACCCACCCCCCCACCCCTCCTACACCAAAGCTACCCCTACAACCTCCCTGCCGTGCAAGAGCTGTCAAGGGCGGAGGGGGAAGCCGGACCTGCCAGCATGCATCTGGCTGACAGGCGACTGGGAAGGTGCACTGCGAGCGCACGTCACAATCAATAACCCCTGCTGTGAGCGATGGACCGGGGGGTGTAGACGCTCCCCGCCACCTCACTGTGTGTTTTTATTTTTGTACAGAGGGGGTGGTGGGGGGCGGGGGGGGGATGTCGGGGAGGGGAGGTGGCGCTGACTTGTCACCTAACAACACACACTCGCTCCGGGTGTTTGGGATTTTTGTTTTGAGAAAATACATATGTGCCGTGTGCAGGCGTGCGTGCATGCATGAGGAGCAAGTTTTGGAGGTGTGATACGTGATGTGATAAACTGTAGGTCAGCGTTTGGGGAGGAAGCCAGAAAGGAGGACAGAGGAGAGGCAGGTTTGGGTGGCGAAGAAAAATCTGTCAGTATTTTTCAGAGAGGGATTGAGATTTCTATTTAGATATCAGATCCTAAAATCAAATGTGTTGGGGTCATAAAATAAGTTTGAAGAGTTGTGAGACGATCAAGGAGAAGCTGAATAAACATCGCTGCTCATGAGGGACGTTCTCAAAGTAAGGTCTGTGAGGGATGCTACACAAGTTGCAGAGTGGGAAATGTTTGAGGTGTCACAGAGGAGAGGGAGGGAGGGTGATCAATTGCCTTTGCACTTACAGTCAACAGCACAGCCGGTGGCTCACACGTGTCTAAAAGATCCGTTACGATAACTTCCCGGAGAGACGAGGAGCGAGCCGCAGCCGCTGGGACGAGGAATTCCTGGAATATTCATGTGGCCGTAAACAGATATAACTAGTTCCCTCCATCGTAAGACGAGAGAATGTCAATGAGGCCTGACACCGAGACACCCGACCGCCGATCAATCGATAGCTGACATTACACCTCCGCACGTCAAGCCTCCTCAGTCTCCAGTATTAAAGTTTTGCATTACCAATGAGGTCCTGCTGCTGCTGCCTGGTTCCTCCACCCCTCCTCCTCCTCCTCCTCCTCCTCCTCCTCCCCTGATAATTCATGTTTACCAGCTCTGCTTATATTTTGAAGGGTGATTATCCAGTCACATCAAAACCTTAATGAACCTCAATTCACGAGCAGCATGTATTAGGAGGTTTCTCTCCTTTTGGAGCAAATAAAGAATACGAGAGACTGCGGCTGATTAACGCGATTCCGTTGGTTGTGGGCCACAAAAGAACAATTTCTCCAGAGTGGGTGCTCCTCTATGGGATGGAGATGGTCGGTCATGGCTTTTGGACACATCACGTCACATTTAAGTCGACAGCGGGCCTCCTCCTTAAGGTCTTCTAAGCGCTGACAGATTTTCCTAACCGGGCAAATTAACTGGCTTTGATACCTCGCTCATCTCCTCCTAAAGCCAATCAGAACATGTTTACCATCACAGCCGGAGAAAAAAGGGAGAGGTTCTAAGTGTGTGGGGGTTTGTGCTTTTTGATTTCAAATCTGGCCTCTGATGTGATCCGGCCCCGTCTACGGCGAGAAGAGGAAAAACGTCTCGCTTTTAATGAAGCGCTGAGCAATTATCAAAGCCATGCTCGGGCTGGTTCACCTTGCAAACCATTAACAAACCAGTTCGATTTCCCACAAGCTAGAGCCAACATACAACCACGTCATTACATCACTGTATACCTCACTCCCTACGTCTCTGCAACACTAACGTCAACAGCACGGCATCAACAATGGTGGACCGCAGCATCTCGTTGCTAAGCTACATTCACATCCAAACAAGATCCAAACAAGATCCAAACCAGTTACAAATATTCATTCTTCTTTGCAGACTACATACAACACAAGCTCTGTATTTCACAAACTGTGGTCACAATTATTTCACCTTTGAAACTATATGACCTTTTAGTCAAAATAACAGGATTAGGTCCAGATAAGATCGGGAACTGATGAGGTGGAGGAAGAAAAAATGTGTGTCTGTGTTGCTGACGGGAAAGAAGTGTGTGTGTGTGTGTGTGTGCGCTGCTGCTCAGTACAGAATGTGAATTGCACAGTTTATGAGTCTGTATGTGAATTTTTTGGATCTCACACACACATCCATCCCTTCAGAAATGTTTAAATACGTGGATGCGGAGTAGAAATCCATCCAGGACACAAGAGCCGTTTGTTGTGTGTGTGGACTTCTCCTTCACAGTCGCACCGAGGCCATAAAGCTGGGACTCAGGCCCGTGAAATATGCCACAGCTTCGCTTCCAAACACGTCGGGCCGTATTGTTACGGGCCTCTGTTTACCTCCAGGCCCAGACACTCTTCATTTTTGCATCACCACCTGTCACCGGGGCCTCATTTATAACGCGAGCGGGTTCCTTGTCCTTCCAAACAATGCCAGAACTGTGAAACTTTCTGTTATATTTATACCAAAAAGAAATATAAATATTTGAACTAGCGTTTAATGGTGGGGGGTGGGGGGGGGGTTGTACATTCCTTCATATCGTACATAACCTCAATTGTTACCTTCGATGAATCGCAGGGTTGTATTTACTTTGGGGTCGGCGTGACTGATAGCCGCATCAATGCTGTTTGCCATATTGGTGAGCTAAGACCTGAAGTGCTCCAGCTGAACGATTGCGGCTGTGTACACAATTTAGATGAAAATCCTGTTTATATTGCAAAAGAGGTGTATTTTGTAAGCCCCTTTCCGCCGTCCTGTTGTATATTTAATTGTGAAATATTTCCTGCAGCCCGGCCGTGTTGACCTAATGCAGCACAGAACCTGCACCTTCAGCTGTGGCTTCATCAGTGAGAACATCCATAACTCCTTCTTTTGGGGCAAGATGGTGTAATAAACCATTTGAGAGAAACCATTTGGGGCAATTTCTACCTTTGTATCACTTCTTCTAATTATTTCCCTCTTTTTGCATGTAAGGATGTTGTCATTTGATTATTTTAATAATTTATAAAGTTTTAAGATCACTTTTGCTTTTAGAGAGCAATACGTTTCTATTGATTTGCAAAGGATGTTTTACTTTTTTCATGCAATGTCTTGAAAGTTTATTTGTCTTGGTCTGGGACACAGCTGCTTGCAGAGTATCACACATGAGGTGCAATTATTCTCAGGTCTGCTCGGGTTTGTTGAACTGAAATATGGAGAAGTAAATGTTGTATATCTGCTGGTTATTATAGAGAAATCAGGTTTCAGGCATTTCTGAATTAGCTTAAATCAGAACCTTCACATGTTTTAGAGTTTCTACCTAAATGTCATAAAAATGTAATACATCTGCGAATGAATATATATATATGCTAATACATCTACCTTCTGCCATCACTGGGCTTGTCTTACATTACATGAAACAGATTCCAGTGACTTTGGTGCAGTCAAGTATTTTGGTAAGCGTATTTTTGTATTTATCGAGATGGCCTGTGAACTTAAAGTTAAAAAGAATTTGTCAGACTAAAAATGACATTCCCTTTTCTATGAGCATTTTGTGATTAAGGCAAGACATGTTTATTTGTATCGCACATTTCAACAAGGCACTTCAAAGTGCTTTGTCATAGTCAGAAGTTTCTTAATTCTGAATTTAGTTTAATCTTCTCAATTTATAATGAGCCTTGATGCCGTGATACAAGTCCCAGGTCATTAAGAAAGGGCTCTTCCACTACAGTAAAGCATCTGCAGTTATCATATTCATAAGCTGCAGGATGTACATCATCTATTTATATATAATCCTGATCTACAAATGATCAATAAATTAGATATGGTACAAATTACAATTTATAAACTCGGTTCAGAGAGTGATAGTTTATTAAACTGATACTGAGGATTTATTTTTGAAGGCCTTGACCGTTCAGGAGGAATTAGTTTTGATGCTGACTGGCGGGTTAATTCAGAACTTCCATGTAACATTAACCATGTGACACTGCTGCTGTGGCTTTCCACTGTAGCTCCGTCCGGACTTAGAGATCTTTGAAAAGAGGCAATTTCAGATTATCGGGGGCCTGATCTGTGTGGACGCGTCAGCTGCCTGAGCAGACGACCAGGACACACATGGTGCAGGAATGCACAGATGCCTTGTGTTGTCCCTAATCTCCCCGAGTGGCTCGCGTCTCGATGGCATCCATATGCAACTTTAATTTCAGCACTTCAAACTGCCGCGGGGGATAAAGATAGCGTTTGAAGATTGCTTTTCATGTTCTCCACGCGTTCATCTGAGCGTCTGAGTGTAGGAGAGACGAGCTGGACGCGTTTTTCTCTTTTGTGGTACAGTTTGGCTTTTTGAATGAAGAAGAAGAAAAAAAAAGGGGAAGTCACTCATCTCGGAGACGAGTTGAAGCTTCTGAAAACGCCGGCTTCAGAGGCAATTTCCTGGGATTGTTTCCCGCTAACGAGATAAACGCTTTCTGTCAATCAGAGATCCCTCTTGAGGTGTCACATTTCAACGTCGTGCTAAATTACACGTGGTAGGAGTCAGTAGTGGATGGAAACAGTCATTTTGTGGAGAGAACTTCATTTAGCATCCAGCTGTTTTTGGAGAGTTTTGCATTCAAGTGTCCTTCTTCCCTCAAAACTGCAGTTTCTCCCTTTCACATAACTATGCGAGTAACAAACAACTACTACATCCGTGTTACACAATCCCTATTGACAACAGTTCTCTTTTAACTTCCATCACAATCGACTGGCACTGCGCGGAGGGTCGGTGCTAAAAGGGTATGGAGCTTTCAGATGGCACCTTAAGTGGTGTATCGCATAACCAGCGTGCCTTTTTATGGATTAACAGTTTATTCCTTTTGCTGGAGCCACACCAAAGCGCCCTGGCCCTCTGTAAAATATACTGCTTTTGGTGAATTATGAGCGTGGCCTCCGTCCAAGTGCCTGTGGCCTTCCTGTTTATTTGTACGGCGGCGCAGGTCGGCAGCGAGGTGGGGTCCGACGGATCCAGCTGAGCATGTGTAAACACTCGCGGCAAAAGTGGCTATTTTCCTCCAGCGAGGGGATTTTTATACTGCCCATTGTTTTTAACACAGAATCGACCTCTTAAAAACATTGGACACTCTCATAGCTCTCCTGTGGCCCAAAGAGTGCTTTGTATATGCCTATTGACAAAATATTTCTGTGTTATGGCATGTGTATACTGCGACTCGTATAAACTGGGGAAGAAACACGAGTGCGCTGGCGGGAACACCTCGCCCGTTTCACAAAAGTGCTCCCTGGAAAGCTCTCCGGATAACCGGCTTCAAAAACACTGACGACCTGCGTTTCCCTGCACTGCAAATCTCAAACTCGCAGACAGAAGTCAAACTTCACATTTTGTACAAACCTGTTGCACTAACTTTGCTGTAATTCCCAAAACAACGCTCGGAGCTGAGCCTCACAGAAGTCTTAAACGCTCACAGGAAACAACTTGGCTGAACCGGTCGAGAAATTAATACAAGAAAGAATAAGTCATGATTGATGTAGTATTTAAAGATGGATGCATTAAGCTAGCGTTCAATAAAAGTTGCATTTCTCTATTACAGTACATGTCTAAGGTTGAGTTAGGAAGAAAAAGAAGCAGGAAGGTAAGAGGAAACTAACTTTCTTGGAGATATACAGAGAAAATTAAATAACGGTTTGGAAAGATGAGCAAAGGTTTGGATATAATCGTACATTAGTTCTACATGAAGACTGATGGTTGACAAGGTCACAGTTGTACTGCCATCACTAAATCTGAGTATTATAATCTCCCCAAGTCACAGTGGCTACATACCTTCTGCCTGTTCTCCCTTAAGCATCTGGTATTGAGAATAAAAATGTGTCTGCATCAGTATCTAGGAAAAGAAAAAAGGAGTAATTCCTTCACCTTACAAGATTTCCCTCACAGATAAACTGATGTAACTTTACTTTCCAGTCAATTTATTGAAACAACTTTTAGCCTTAAATCACAAACAAACATGTCTTGATATGATTTTTTGCAGTTTAAAATAAACTAAAAATCAATACAAACCAAAAAGGTTAAAAAAAAGGTTATCGTTTCTCATCTGATACTATATAGGCTGTTAGTTTTTGTGTAATCCTGCTAAGTAACAGACAAATAGACAAAAAATACAATTCTTTGGCAGAGATATTAACGCCCAAATGATACTCTCTGTATCCATGTCCCTGAAAGCGTCCACACAGACCATGTGACTACACTCACAGTAAATAACAATATTCAAGAACTGAAGACTTGATTAGTGAATCCGGGAAATTCTTTTGAAAACTAGTTGAAATGATGTAACTGCACTGGCAGGTTCTCTGGCAGGACGAGCCACCACTGTATACAGTTGGACACATGGGGGACAAAACACACTCTATAATCGGCTTCATGTCACTTTAACCCTTGAGCGTGACGATGGGGACATTTTTCAGCATGTCTTACACTATGAGTCTCTGAGGTTCAACCGCCGCTGTTGTTTTTGTCAACATGATACGGGTCGTCCGAAGGCAAAATGTCAGTGGCGTCCGAGGCTCTGCCGCAGCGCTGTCTCCACGGAAACTCAAACGGCGGCGACGGGGCGCTCATCTGCCGTGACACAACCGAGACGACAATGAGGACGGCGGTCGTTACGAGAGCGGAGTTCGGGGACAAGCTGGAGACATAAACATCTGTAGGGTGGTGGGCTGAGAGAATCGGAGGGAGGAGCGGGCGGCTGTTTGAGTGTTGCCACTATGTGAAGGCTTCTCCGGGGTGCCCATGCACTCTGACACCAGTAGCTGAGTCCTGGAGGCCTCGACCGTTTGCTGCTGCTGAAGGGGTCTGGGAGCAGGATCCAAGCCAGGGTCAAGGGGTGAGATACATGTCCTAAAAGCAAACTGTAACCTACTTTCACCCACTGCACATTATACAAACACACACACACACACACACACATCCTGTCGGAGTTTCGCTCCTGATGTTCTGCAAAGGCAAAAGGCCACGAGAGGGAAGAGGTAGTTCGCCAAACTTTAGGGCATCTATATAAGTGCCCGTGTGTTCTTAGCGTGCCATCGGTTTCAGTGTGGGTGGCTCGATTCCCGAAGCCCTGCAGTGTCTGTGCTACATGGTATGTGAAATACACTTTTTTTGTGTTATACTTCTAAGTTGAAAATGAGGCCTAAACCATCGCCGGGATCTCTGGACTTTTATTCTAGAGTGCGAGTCAACGCAAAGCCAACGCTTTCTGTCCCTGCCGTAACAATGTCTCCTTAAAATGTCCTTAGATTATGAAGAATTGTTTTTTTCTTCAATGTTTTGGGGCATTTTCTTCCCTTATTAACAGGACACTACAAGTGTGAAATGGAGAGAGAGAACGGAATAAAGCACGTGGCAAAGGGGACTCAAGCCTCCTCACGTGGGGCACAGCAGTATTATGGTTAAGTTTTGTCCCACCGGAGTCAAACCAGTTGATCAGGTGACAGATTACGTGACCTAGAGTCCAAGTGAAATTGGGCCATATTTGTAGGGAACCCACAATGAATTCCAATTTGAACACTGGGCATCTTGTATGATATTTCCACATCTATTATTTGTCTAAAACTGCATGTGGCAGATGGGACATGAACCCTTCCTTTTCAAAGTCAAAGTCTTGACCTTAGCACATGCAACACTGACCTCTCGCTGCTCCATCAAACTTTTTAAAGGGGTTAGAATGTCACACCTCCTGGATTAGGAAGAAACCTTAAAATCCAGGCAGCCATCTCAAGTCCTCCAAAGCACATTAGTGTTGTGCATAAAAGCAGTTTGCAAGAGATAAGGTTGTTCTGATTCAGTTCTGCGTGCAGCCTGGTTGTTCCCCCCCGCAGGCTGCCGACCCTCCTGCTAACCTCACTGCAGTATTGTGTCGATGCAAAACTCAACAACATGAGCGCGCGCGCACAGAGCCGCGGCTGGCCCGTAGCACCAACAACAAGATCCGCTCCACTCAGGATCATCCAGCTCATCTTCTCCCAACCACTCGCTGCTGGTTTGAAGTTTAACTCTGAGGCGCACTACAGATCTTATAGGGTTTGAAGTGGGAGAGCCGTGGCACCGACAAGTACCCGCTTCTCCTTTCACCTCCGAGCATTTCTGTCCCCCAAAACAAAGCAGCGCAAAAATCCTCAAGTATCTGCCAGATCAAGCAAAAGGGAAGGAAAAACACAGAACAGCTCCGGGAGGCGAGGACGGTTTCCTTTTGTGGTTGGTAAGGATCAGTGGGGCGTCAGTGATCACATTAAGGAAGAGGCTGTTAAAAATCTCCCCCAGACTTGGTGGTACCCTTTACATCGGTGAAAACACGTCAGTACAGATAAGAAACTAAAAAACAGGACAAATCTTTTTCTAGGTTCTCTACATACATAAGGAATAACAAACTGTGACCTTTAAGATATAATCAAATAAATAAGTTTTCACCTTGTTTTAGTGGTGAAGCTACAAAGTGTCTGTAGTTAAGGTTTTCTTCTGCCACAGTTTTGACCATTACAGGAGAAAAATGTCAGAAAACTGTAATCCTCAAAATTTGATTTACATTTACATTTTCTAAACATTGAAAAGATTGAGTGTAAATGTAACTACAACAATTATAGAGCCAGTCTGAATTTTTTTTACAGAAAATGTGTATGAATAGTTATTACCTGATATATTTATATTGTCAATATAAGGACAGTTGATAAAGTTCTGTATCTTTACACTTTTGGGGGAAAGACTTTGGACATATACTCTTGTACAAAGGGTATCTATGGAAACCTTTGTAGCCTGAAATTAATTTAAAGTTAATAAATAGTTACCGTGCTCTTTCTTTCACTTTGTTTCCTCTGTTTTGCTAAGGAGAAATCCCCCTGTGATTTTTCAGAGAACGTAGTTTTCAAAATCATTCTTTTCAGTGTGTAAAGTTTCCTCCCTGTCAAACTTTGAGCTGTTTTCAAACCAGTTTGTGGTGTTTATTTTTGATGCCAGGAGGTGACAATGTGTGGACGCATCTGATCAGGTCTCACGCTGCATCAGGTCAAATATTAAATTAGGATCCACAGCCAGTTAAATCAACTGGCTTGAGCAAATTCCAAAACTGCTCCGTATTTGCGTGCATCCTGTCAAGACTCACGCAGCTGCACCGCGTGGATTAGTCTTTTATACACACATGAAGACACATGGCAAAACAAGCCATAGTTTTAAAGTTGGAGGTTGTTTTATTCATGCAACTCCGAGACGCAGAGACAGGAGTCTGCTGGCGGCTCTCTGGCGTGGCGGGAAGTCGAGCGAGGAGAGATAAGGGCTGAATAGAGCAGCAGGAGAACATCAGTTGGGGGAGAAAGAGTTGAACAGGAACCACAGGACGCACCGCCGGAGACAAACATTTCATCAGGAAAGTTCCCTGCTACACACTGGAGGAGACCGGGATGCTCAGTGTTCTTGTGAACACACCCCGCCCTCTGGTTTGTCTTTGCCTCGCCTTGACGCCGCGAGCTGGTAAATATGTGTTTTCCTCCACGGTGATTGGAGATGGCTTTCGCCGCCCGGAATAAATCATTGTCGCTTCCCCGAAAAGCAAATACGTATCTGTTGCTCAGCTTATTGACAATGTAGAGAGACGGAAGAATAAATAAAGAGAAAAAAGGGAGGAAGTGAAGGCAGCTGCCCAATCATGACGCCCGCTTAAGACCTCATTGCTTCTGAGTGCTACTTTACTGTTGCCGTATTTTGACTGAAATCTTAATGCAATGAGGATTAAAGGGATTACAACATAATCTTGAATAATCCAAAGTGCCACGGACGGAGCAGCGCTTGTAATAACGGCGTAAAACCCGTCCGGAGGTCTGACAACATTGTCAGTCACGCCGAGGATTAAATATTTGCGGGAAAAACTTTCGACTAATGCCCGCAAACCATCGCAAGGGGGGGAAAAATAGCACGGGGGCCAGAAGGCAATTTAGTCATTTAAGAGACATATAGCACCTCGGTAAGTGCCGGCCAGCTCGCTGCCAGGACAAAGCCCAGGCAGGCGAGGGGGAGATGGGCTTTTTAAGCAGATTTACTCCTCCAATTTTTGTTTTTGATCAATGCTCGGGCAGGTTCATTACACATGTAAAGCACGGGGGGAGGTTTGAGGAATGAAAATGTTCTCACAACCAAGAATCAATTCTTATTAGGTTTACCGAAATGCCATCAACATGTCCATTAGCTTTTCCATTAATTTATATTTTTTCCTCAGGAGCAGGGCTTACTTGTATATTTTAAGGATTATGTAAAGCATCAGCAGAAATTATCTTTTGAGCTAAATAACCCATATTCATCGATGTGAACCTGCCTTTAATTACAACCCTTCACTCAATAACCGTAATGTTAAAAACTGGGTGGGAGGCACATTAGTGGGATTTGATGCAGACCTTGCCGGGATCCTCCCCGAAATTCATGCTGGTTGATTGAAGTCTTATTGACGCTTAACTCCTCTCCGACAAACCAAACCCTTAATTTCACTGAATGAATATAAATTGAGTGCAAGAAAAGCTTTTAGAAACAGAGTCGACATTAAGTTTAGAGGAATTTGTCTCCGTGAAGAAGAAGCAGGGATCCTGACGTCTAAAACAGTGACAGTACAAAGAGCCCAGACAGCAAAAGAGACAGTGTGTACAGGACTTATGTCGCATACATATATATCTATCTATATATATATGATAAATATGTTTTATATTGAATATTCAATCACTGTGTGCATTCAGGCAGTGACAAGCTCCGGCTGCGGCTGCTGTCAAACAGGAGGAGCGGAGAGGGTTCGTGGAGTGCAGCCGGTTTGTTCGGGCTGTCACACGGAAACTTGAAGAGACAAATACTCTGTTTCATGTTTTGGCTGTGGATTAATTCCACTTTTGATATTTTGTAATATCCTTTAAGCCACATTTTACAATAACAGTAGTACTAAGTAAATAGTAGTAGTGGCAGTAAATAAAGATGGACGACTCGTCTCTACTACCACTATTCAGACGTTATGATATCAAGTCTGTGCCGATACATCCGCTCAAGTTGTGCGAACTTTAAATAATTCAATTCGAAATTTAGATTTCGTTTTATTTCATTCTAATTAACATTATTCATTTGTAACTGGGCCTTTAACATGTTCTTCCTGCCACAAGTCGTCTTGAACTAAAGAAAGAAATCAGAAAGTGCTTTGAAAGTTTGGTGGAATAAACAGCTTCATCTCCTCCACATTCATTGTGTTACTCCGTGAGAAGACCCACTGGGGGCCACGGCATTCATATGAAATGTTTAATTAACAAATTAACATTTTTTGCCGAGACCGTCTCGTAACCTTTCACGGATTTTTGTGCCAGAACAAAAAATCGACTTTGTAAAGAAGCCAGTTCTTGACCAGAAGGTCACGGGTTCTCGAAAAGTTGTTTGAAAGTTGAAATATCTCACTTGCAAAAATCATAGCAGCTGTCAGTCGGCCGCACGTTTGCCCTTTCTAGTCCCTCTCCCTGTCAATGAGGACGTACTCCTTGACCCAACCTACTGCTGCCCGGCTGCCAACGGGCAAGGCACTTGACCCCGGTCTGCTGAGAGTCCGGCAGCAAAGGACTGGCCGGATTCCAGTTTGAATAAACTGTGCAAGATGAAAAGACTAAAACTATTGATTTGACACAACCTAAGATTCAATTTACATCTGAGAGAAGCCGGAGATCATTTATGTATCAGTCCTGATATGCAGAAGTTCATCCCTGACCTTCTAAATAATAGTCTAGTTGTATTAAAGTTTCACAAAACAATATATTCAATTAAATTTGATCTGTATAGCGACAATTCATAATATACATTAACTAAAGGCACCTAACATAGCAAAGTGAAACCCTAAAATGTATAGACAAGCCCAACAATGAGCAAGCACTTTGGTGACTGGAGAGAAAAAACTCCCTCAAAATCAACTCATGGTAGTACTTACCGAAATATAAGGAGGGTCGTCACAATAAAGACTTATTTAAGACCTAGTATGTATTATCTTAACATATTTAAGACTTTTTAAGACATACATATAGACTTCCTGCTGTAACCCCTGGACATATCAAACAACACTGTACTGTCTTTCGTGCTTTAAGCCATTTTCAGACATGAACTCAAGAAAATGTCCAGAAAATCAGGTCCTGTTTTTCCAGTGAAGGTCATGTTAGAATTGTCATTAACACACCCACTCGCCTACTGGGAATTTAGCTAGAACTGTCCTGCTATAATATCACATTAGCTCCCGACACTTTCTGGCCTAAATCCCACATACAGCCTGGAATATTTAGGAAGTTTTGAGTGCACGTGTGAGCAGTTCAATAGAGTCATATGGACTTGATCATATGTATTTGATATAACATCCCCTGAGTACTTTGAATTTCATAACTACCCAGTTCAAGCTGCAGGTTCGACAGAGCAGGACATTCTAAGGCGTCATCTCAAGCCTTTTATTTTTTTTTACCATTTTCTGACATTTTATAGACTGGTTCTTCAATTCAATTAGTTTCAGGACTAACAATGAGTTTTTTTTAGCATCTCCTGCAAACACAAATGGGCGACTATACGTTGTAAAACAAAGATAAAGGCGGCAGATCCCGAGCAACGCGATATAAGCAACCGCGTTCAAAGGAGCAGCGAAGAAACCGAGTGAATTAATGATAAAACTAATGATTCATGCTCGTTTACTTTCATGCCTCTGAAATGTGTCGCTTCAGCCTCCTCTCTCCACATTTTTGAACACAATTACATTTTAAATCTGTAAGACTCAATCAACCTTTCCGTAATTTTTGAGTACATCGCTGGAAGCTTGATTTAATCAGGTTTATTACGTAACTGATACGGATGTTATTTTTTCTTTTCAAGATATAAAAATGACCTGAAAATTGTTATTTCAATGTTTCTATTTAGATCATACATAGATTAAAGTGTGTTTTCAACCTTTTAATGTGTGTTTATTTGGTGATTGTAATGCAAACTGTTGAAAGAATGTGGATTACATTGTTATTACCGACTCAAATATAGCTCTGTTGTCTGTTGTACATATTCTGAGCCCTGAGCCTCATCTCCTCTGTGATCTCACCCACAGTGCTGCCACCCAGTGCAGAGTGCCGTCAACAGCAGCCGTCTCTCACCACCCAGTCACTCCCCTGTCATGGAAACAGATAAAAATCCCCGACATGTGTTTTAGTTAGCAACAAGAAGACTGTTTTATAAGCAGGCACTTTACACCGACTCCTCATTTCTCGGAGAAAAGGAGGGGAAAAAAGCTGCCAGGCGGTACAGACAGTTTATTTTTTCTGCCTATAAGCCATAATGAGGTTGTGCCCTGGGGAATCAGTCGAGCGGAATGTTATTAATGCCTCAAAAAAAAGAAAGAAAAAATCCTCGGCACCTTCAGCGGCCGTGTCATAAAGGCAGGAAAAGACTGTCAAACAATTAAAGTGAAGTGAATTCCCCGAGATGGAGAGAGAAAGAGAGAAAAAGGGAAAACAAGTGGACCGGCCTGGAAATGTGCAGAGAAAACAGTTTCCTCCAGGATGTGGAGGAGAAAGCATGAGCTCGGTGAAACCAGCGGTGGGAGAGTTTTCTAAAGACCTGGATGTTTTCACCAGCGGGAGCCGAGTTTAGATCAAACAGCGTGAGGGGTCGTTCCTGTATGTGTAACCCTGCGGCTCACTGTCACTAATCAGTCAGAGGTAAAAACAGACACACGGCAACTCACTTCCTCCTGAGAGCGTTTAACTGATAGAGAGACATCTAAAGCATTGAGGTTTTCTATATATCTCTGATGGCGGATGCAGAATTTGAACTGTGACCATCCTATATATCTCCATCTATTGATCCATCTGTACATCTTTTCTTTAGAGGGTCGCAGGGGGTGATGGAGCCAGTGCAGTCACAGAGACAACATGCAAAACTCCACACTTACAAGCTGGGATTCGAACCACAAACCTTCTTGCTGTGAAGCTACAGTGCAAACCACCGCCGACCCCGACAGATCCGACAGAGTAAAGCTCTTATTCGTACTGCAAAGACAAATTGAAAAAAAAACAACGAGCAAAAAATGCATCTCATATAAAATTCGTGTCAGCATTACTACCGAAACATATTTACATAGTTAAATATTTGCTTCTGTTAATATTTTCTTTTGATCTATGTTTAAATAAAATAAAAAATTGTATTCATCTAAAAATACAGCTCGAAGGCATGTGATGATGTCATCAGGTACTTCTGTGATGTCACCACACCACTTACAATCAAGGAATCCAAACGTTGCATAAAAAGCTGAATATTTAAAAAACGTATTTAAAAAACGTAAGAAGACGAATGAACGGTTGAAAATGATTGTAGGAGTTGTTGATGACAGAAGTCAGATAAATGCAGCCCGGAAAAAGGGTGGAAGAAGATCAAAAGTTCATCAACAGTGTGACCAGAGCAATATGATTAGTAAATGATACGATTCCTCCCCTAGGATCCAGAAAACGTCTGTAAATCCAACAAGGACGAGGCAGATCCACACTATCTACTGTCTTCTTTTCCTTTCCGGCCTTTCTTCAGCACTTTTCTTTCCAGGTGCATGTCGTGGATGATGCTTGAAACTTGGTTGAACATTTAGATAAGAGTTCCAGTTGGTTTGGTTTGTTCGATTTTCAAGATAAGTTTCTTCTGAGCTCCGTCATTTATTGTTTCACCCAGAAACTTCATGTGCATTTCAGCAAAAAGGTCAGAGAGGCAGTGTGTTACTCATGGACACATTTCACTTTTCCCTGAGATGAAATCCAATTGTCTCTCCTCGGTCCCTGCAGAACGCGTTAGAGCCACAGAGCTGCAGTACAGAGGTGTGTGCGACACACTCTCATCTTCATTCATAGTAACCCCGATGACTCTGATTTGATTTGCTCAGTAACATCCTCCCGGGCCCGGCCTCCATTGTTCCCCCCTGATGTGTCAGGGCGACATCCTCGACGGAAGAAGGTGTCATCGTCAAAGCTGGGTGGCCTCTCCCTCGGTGGGTCGATCCCCCCCCGCACCTCATTGTCTATCCTCACCTTTATGTCTTTGTGTCTTGGTGAACTGTCACGTCGGGGGGGTCGTTCAGACGTGATTCCCGACAGGGGAAACGCCGCTCGACAAGCGCGGTTCCCACAGGAAGTTGGGAGAGGAAATGTAGAGGAAGCATATCAAACAAGCAGAGGTGACGGCCTGTGACACTCTGAGCAGACAGATCTGCAGCTGGCGGGTTTAAAAGGTAAAAGGGAAAAAATGGTCCAACGTCCTTCGCACACGTTTCATGTTGAATCGCCAAAAAGCAGAGTTTGACACAACTGAATAGAGGAAAGCAGGGCCATTTGTTTTTATCCTATTATAAACTCAACTGTTTTGAGAACGCCTGCATGAATACGTTTGCTATCATTAATATTTGACCATGAAATGAAAGAATGATTTCTTCAGCTTTTTATCTTTTTTAACTCTTCATAAAATGTTTTGTTATATTAAATAAACTCAATCTAGTAACCAGGTATTAATGTGTGTGTGTGTGTGGGCTGCAAACTTACTTACTCACAGTAAACGATGGCTGTCCGCCCGACTCCAGATGATCCAGGAGTTTGCTTCATCACCAGTCCCGACTTGTCTGTCTGTGCTTTCTCTGCCCATCACCTTTTCGAGCAGAACCTCGGTCCTAATGGACAAAATAAATGAGTGTCAAATATAAACCTAATGGATCTTTCAGAGTATCATTGGTGCTTCAAACCCTAACAAATGTGAGAGTTTTCTGTTTATTTGCAGTTTTGGGCTCAGCTAAGTAATTAGAAATATCGGCAGCTTTATTCTTAAATATGTGAAACATTATTGACAGTAATAAATAGATTCAGAGTCTTTTCCCTACGGTCAAGAAATCACAAACCACATTTTGTCGTGTTTGGTTTTGATTTTGATAAATAGTTGAAAGCCGATTTAAATTCAGCTCTTTAAAAGTTTCTTAATGACTTCATTCGGTTGAAAAACTAAGTTAGAAGTTAAAGTCAAGATCTCTACCAATAACCAACCAAAGTACAACACCAGTTAATTGAGTTTGTTGGCTAAACCAAGTCGTTTCATCACTCAGAGAAGATGTGATTTAGAATGAAAGATTCCAAAACTTCAACCAAAGTTGGAGGCTGCAGCACAAACTAGGCCAAAGACAAGAGAGTTTCCATTGAAGTAAATTTCGTCCTGAGCGTTCTTGTTTTCAGGATCCGTGCTGGGGCCTCGCTCGTCACACCCATCAACTCTGATATGTTGACAATCCCCTCATTAATTTGAACGGTGCAGCCGGGTTTGAAACACGAGAACCCTTCAGCCATTTCCCTAATGGTCTGCGAGCCGGCCGACCCGGGCGCAGCCGAGCCCTCCCCTCCGCGGCGGAGCCGGGATGCAGTTAGAGGTCCTTTCACTGCGAGCTGCTGAGCAGCCATGATGGCTAACCACCACACCAGAGGCCCCTTTGTTTTTCTCTTTTCTCACCCCAACACTTTACAAACAGCTAAGCCTGTCACAGTCCGGCATCAAGGTTCAGTGGTCTGTCAACATTTACCAGCAGATAAAGACAAAGAGGGGAGAATTCTGGGCCCTGGAGAGCACATAGCTCCGTCTGCAGAGTGTGTGTTTGAGAGACAAAGTGTGTGTGTGTGAGAGACACAGAGCGAGTACTTATGTGTCTTTTCTCAGTGACAGCAGCCAAACAGAAAACACTCATGCGGGGAAGAAGACAGCGAGTACATTAGAGCCATTCACCTCCCCACCCACCCGTCGATGGAAAGTGACGATGGAAAGCTCTGACAAATAGGACAAGATCCCGCCTCCCCTGGGCTCAGACCGAGCTGCATCTCCTTCTCGGGCCTGTGGGCCTATTCGCTCTATCCAGAGGAGAGGGCTATCACAAGCTCCGCCGGCTTAGATGTGTTTGAGACGTGAAGCTGGGGCGAAGATTCTGGATTGGGTTCCGTGGCAGACGCCCTCAACTAATAAACGACGAGGGGATTTGACTGCACAAAACAAGCTGCTGCTCTTTGAAACAGTGGAGATGTGAGAAAACAGCACTGAGGGGGATTTTCACTTATTTCTAGCTAATGATCCACATGTGAGAATATAGATTTTTTTTTCACCAGCAAATTTGTTTGCTAATTGTGCCGCAGATTTCCAGAGCTCCAGAGTTTCTCTGAAGTTTGTCAAGTGAAAGCACAAACAACAGCTTCAAACAGCTCACATTACAGCGCCGCCCTGGTGTCAGGGTTCAAAGAATAATTTGAGGGAAACTGGTCATAATTAGTTTGCACTGAATGAAGCTTGGGCTTAATGTACATATTAAAATGTGATAGTTCATTGATCGCTATAAGGGAGGTTCTCCTCAGAGGTCAGAAGCAGCTTGAGTGTGTAGTGATGCCGGAACATCTTCATGCACCTCGAGTTCAGCACTTCCTCTATTTCTACATGTGCTGACTCCACCTGATTTCATCTTGATAACTGTACAGTATGTGTACATATGGCCTAAAGTATGCAGACACCCCCTTCCACAATCTTAAAGGTAATTTTGGCTTGCAGGCTTTAGTTTCCTCTTAGTTCCAAAGAAGGGAAATCTGAATAATACAACATACAATCATATTTTAGACAAACTGAAATCAGAAGACTGGAGGTTGGTGCAGCTGCAGATTAATGCCCATGATTCCACAATGTATGTTGCGTTATCTATTCTATAAACTTAAGCTACTTTAAAACGTTAATATATCCCACTTAGGGATGTATAAACCATAAAAGAGAGCCAGAGCATTGTCTTTGCCCCCTGGTGGCAGGCTGCAGCAGAGGTCATAAACTCCACCTTTACAGGCCAAACAAAGAAGTCCAAAATACAAGTAAAAGAAATGTGTCCAAAGATGGTTTCTGTCATGTTAGGTAAACTGTACTTGTAATATTATATCTGTGGACTCTAATGCAACATTTCTTTAATCGACTATTTGCTGAAATTAAAGATTAAAGAGCATTTGATAGTAAGGCTGGATCACAGTGTCGAAGGGAAAGTCTGGCATTAAATAGTGTCGTATTAAAAAGTAAAATAGCAATTTCTAAAATGTTAGACATCTCAGGAAACAACTTCCTTCATCTGTAGTTAATCTAAACCCAAAAATTGAATTTGCCATGTAAACTGTGGCTTTTGATCAATTTAAGGAGACCGCTATGTTTCCTAAATGTCATCTAATGTCACGGGGAAACTCTTCACACACTTACCCGCACTTGGAGGGGACATGTGAGGTGCAGGTCACATGATCTAAGTAGTCTCCCCATCATCTTCTGGTTTCTACAGATGTGTCACCTGTCGGCGCAATTACAGTCGTCCGCCGTCCCTGCGACCCGGCCTGACTGCACAAGACAAAAAGGCATCCGTCATCACCGGTTTGCCGCGGTGTCATGGCCGCTTGGATGTCTCAGGGGCTGACGTGGCTGAGGCCCGGTCCCCTCTCTCTCTCCCTGCAGCGAGGAGGAGACAGAGAAGATCAGCGGTGGTTAATTATTTACTCAAATAACCAGGTCCCAATGACACTGAAACAACATGTCAGCTTTTCTAAGGTGAGTGACACCGAAATCTGCCACGTCCACTTGAGACTGTGATACTGCTGATGACAAATTTCATGCTACATGTATTTTTAATACCTGCAAGGAGAACTGGAGATTCGACGATTCAACACGACACAAACAGATTCTCCTTTCAACCAAATACAAATTACATGCAATACTGGAAACATTCTTTTCTATGATGATGATGTTTCATATTAGTGTCACTTAATGTTCTCAGAATTTGGCCCTAATACAGACTTTGATGAATGCGTCTATTTTAAAATATGTTCCATCTTTTTTATTTGTGTAAATAATTATTTATTTAACGTGGATATTGGGAGGTATAGCTGGAATCTTGGCTTTCTGGCCCCTAGCCCCTTATCTATAGAATAAGTGTATGTGCGGATTGATTTAATAAAGTTTAGGTGATGACTGTCTGAGGACTACAATATTATTAATAAAGTTGAGTGATTCAAGTTAAAGTAACAGTGATGGGGATTCTAAGACGTGAGTTAACAAACATTAATAAAAGTTTGACCTATTGTTTTCTATCATATATCAACTTGTCTTTAAAAAATAGGAAAAATGGGTATATAGCAGTAAAAGTAAATGACATACATTTCTATAATTGTCAAGACCAACACATGCTTTGTGTCAGTAAGTTTATAAAAAATAATTTCAAATGTTATTTATTCTAAACTTTAGGATGTAAAGGGTCAAATTGAGATCTTGATGTGTGTGTAAATCCATTGCTTATTTCATTAAGTTAAAAGGCATCTGTGAAGGTTTTGACCACTAGTAGGCTGTGGAGCAGTGTTTTCCATCCTTATGAGGATGCACATGCATGGGATCACACAGGTCAGCGTCCTCTACATGCTCACGCAGTTCCATTCACAGCTGGTGGCTGGAATGTGACCAAGCAAGGTGGCAAAGGAAAAGGAATAAAACAACTGCAAGCTGGTCAACATGTATCTGAACAATGCAGGTTTGGAAACAGTTTGAGTAGCTGCAGGTTTCAGTTAATCCCACAAACACACCGCTCGGAAAGCAATTAGAAGATAGGAACGGATAGACCGACAATTCAGCCACATATAAAAGCCGTTTCTCTCGTACGGTCACACTGTCAGCAGTATAATTTAGTGGAGTGGATTGAATGCCTCCTGTCTGAGCAGCTCAGTCAGCTGAACTCTGCTGGAATGCGATGGAGGAACCAGGTTGGGTTTCATGAGCAGGTGCCGGTCGTTTCTCTCCCTCGTGTTTCTCACACTGTTTCGCCACCTGTTCTCATCTCCACTCCTTCCCAGGTTTTTTTTTCTCCCTTCCTTCCTTGCTTAGGATAAAAAAAGAAAAAAAAGAGACGCAGTCTGTGCACATTTACCTCTGAATATCGTGGAACCAGTGGAGGAGATGGAGGAAGAGATCTGTTCTACATCTGAATTAAGGACTTTATACAACAATTTGAGAAAAATGTCCAATTAAAGGACAATTTCTTTGGTCTTGTATAAATTGTTTGCACCATATGGCAGTTAAACTAAAGTTATCAGATATCACTGCATCCTCAGTGCATCTTCGGTGTACTAGTCACTTCCTAATGTTAATGTGCATGTATTGTTGATTAAAACAAAAGCTTGGATAGCAAAGAATATCATTTTAATCCACCTCAGGTAAAATGTTGTATTATATGTAAATGTTATAAATACTGGGACATAGGTTTGGATGTCATCGATTGCCATTCTCTCGTGGAGAGAAGACAAATAACAAGGTTATTTAAGGATATGATAGAAGAAGATTGAGGGGGGGGGGAATGAAGGAGGGGAGAGGGGGAGAAAAAAATCATTCGTGATTGTCGGTGTGTCCGCCAGTGTTCTCCCTCCCTGCTCCGACACACTTTTCCATGTTGTGGATGCGCCGTTGCACTTGTCAATGTATTTGTTCAGGCGACTCGGCCGTGGGTCCCTGTGAGGGCTGTGCACCGCTGCCTCCTCTCTCCCCCACGTATTTAAAAAAAAAGGGAAAAGAAGCTGTGGCTCTTGCTTGAATGCTCTCTGTGTCCATGCCCAGTGCCCTAATCCAGGGCCTGCTCTTCCTCTAAGCAGGGAGTTAACTTAATCCCTCTCATTTAGGCAGCTGCACTGCCGGGGAACTATGGGAAAAAAGAAAAAAGTTATAACTCTGTGACAGACACTTTCAGCTGTTGTGACAGTACCTCCCCTCATTCAGCTGCCTGAACATGCAACTCTCACTCTTGGCCCGGTATTTGAATGTATCTGTGAATAATGCATGCGTCGAGCATGGAAATGCTACAGGAGAGGTATGCATGGCTGGGACGATAGCTGTGTGAGTCTGGGTGGAGCAGAACAAGCTGTAAAACACTCACTGGCAACTGGGCTGAACGAGCGTCTACCAACAGTCAATATGCTGGGAATGTAAACGGTCATTACCAACCACGTGAGACTAAGTTTAGACATCAGCCGTGATGTCATTGGGTTTTAAGGCAAAGGTCAAAAGGTCAAATTGGAGCATTATTTATAAACAGTAACGATTTTCACCAGTGGGGATGCTATTGAGCAATTCATTAATGATTTATTGATAATCACACACATGCGAGTCCCTGCTGACTGCAGTTGGTTCTTACACCACATGCTAGCGCTGCTATTCCAATCACCTACAGCAGGTGGCAGTGATTTGCCAGAAATGTAGCGATACACCAGAAAATAGGTCTCGCATAAGAAAACTGATGGAAAGAAATCAGACTGCGTACAAACAAAGATGTAGACCTTAGTTACAGAAAGCAACGCCAATGCGGAAATGCCTAAAACCTGCAGTCTCTCTAATGACCAGCAGAAGAAGACTCCACTGGTTTTAAAATAGTCTCAACATTTACCTAAGGAGATTATAATCTCACTCTCTAGTTTTGAGTTTTCTTAAACAGAGTATGATGTACATTTTTTTAATTACGGTGCCATTTAGAGTCAAATAGATGATAAAGCAGAGAATGCATTAGGACATAGATAGCATCTTATTGACAGCTAGTACCCCCCCCCGCTCCTACAAATATAATAAATCTATCCATTTATCTACCATCAATTTATTGAAGTATTTGCCGATACATGCTGACACACACAGTGACGGTGAAGGTGACACACGCCATGTTTTCTTTGTGCTTTAAGCTTTACAGGACTCAGAACGTGTGTGAACCAACTTCTCCCATCTCATGCACTTCACTTTGCAAAAAAAACATCTCATTAAAGTGGCCAGTGCAGGTCAGAAAACACAATTTAAAATTTCTGCACACATCTGAGCTGCTTATCCGTGAAATTTCAAAAGCTCACGTAACGTTCTGAAAGGGCATCAGCAGCGGTCAGTGGGAGAAGCGGCCTCCCCCTTCATCCCTCGCCCACATCTGGCACTTCCAGTCCACTGAACTTTTGTAATGGGCCTCGATTAGAGCGCAGGACAGATACGGTAATAAGCCCTGTGAATCTTGTCAAGGGGGAGGTCAGATCAGAAGACAAATAAATAGGAAATTGCTCCCTGTGAGCCTTCTCACTGTCACCCTGAGCTTGTTACCTTGAGCACTAAAAGGTATTTATCTGACTCCGTGTCGGCTGTTTAAACAGGCGTCAGCGCTGCTCTGCGGGGCTTTAATTGCATTCGCGTCCCAGGAGCTCACTTATTGAAGTGCAGGTGCAGCGTCCAAGAAAAATAATTGAACAAACAATTATAATGTGCGTTCCCACACTGCAGGTTGGAGACAGAGCAGATTACAGGCTTCTGCGCTGTTTAGCTTCCCTCCAGTTCAACAGCATCACCATAGGAGTGTTGAAATGCTCCAAAGATCTATGGTGGGCTTGTGTATATTCTGGCAGCGAGAATCTTGACAGTACCGTCCCTCCGCCCTGGGAAAGAATCCGCTCCGTCCGCTGTAAACATGTGAGACTTTCACAGCCTCCATCTCCTGGTGTCTTTCCCCAGAACACAAAGACAGAGGCAGGGTTCTCGTCCGCCGCCCCTCGCTCACCGTCGCTGACAGGAAGCAAACGCCACCTCAGGACATCAACACGTCCCGGTGGAAAAGGATCCCGAAGCCAAATACGCAGAGGAGACCCGAGCAGCCCTTCGAGGTGCCCGTCACTCCTCGGAGCTCTTTGTTTTCAGCTCGTCCCATTGTTCCTCAGCCGGGGGAAAGTGTTTTTCTTAGATGACAAACGCCATGTCTTCACAGTCACTGGACTGTTTTCACAGGGCGGCTTCGGTGGGAGAGAGCCGGTGGAAAGTGTGGAGCTTTGAGAAAACAGCACCGAGTCACAGCTGAAGGAGATGATTCGAGACAAAATGATGAACGATTTTGGACATGACGGGAACAGAATGTGAACATCTAGCAAGAGGAGATTAGATTGAAACTAACTATTTAAATTAAATGTGTATAGAATCCTCTTATCAATCAATCAATCAAATAACAGAGCTATAACAGTTATCTCATCTAACTTTATTATATTTCCTAAAATGTTGGGCTTTTTCCTCAAGCATCACAAGTCAGAAGGCCTCTTTAGCATTTTAGTTTCCAGGTTTCCTGAAACATTTTCCTGAAATTCTTCTTTTGTCTCTGCAGTTCTCACTAAATCAGGCTGGAATTAAACTTTACTTTACTTCTGCCTTTCAGCCAGTTGTAGAAACTAAATTGTAGGCGAGAAAAAGTTAAAACTCACTTATAAACATTTATGAAGATTCCAGCTCTCTGGAGGCCTCAACTTATGAAACAAACATTTTAGACGCCGCTTTTTTTTTGTCTGCCACATTTCGAGGAAAGAACACCTCGGTTATGTGTTTTGGAAGCCAAACCCTTCAGATTAAACTTTAAGTTTGCATTTGCTCGATCAATTTGATTTCCTTCTCCGTGGGCCTCCCCCGGGGATTCTTCCTCCATGCAGGAGGACTTCAGTGATGGCTGTTGTTTTTTGCTTTTTCAGCTCTCCTTCCTCCTCTCCTCCTCTCTTCCCCTTTCGTCGTTCTTCCAGGGATGCGTCGTTGTTGGCAGTGCTTATGTAATAACAGATGGAAGCTAGAAATTAACACGTCTTGCCTCTCTCGTTATTCTCCTCTCTCCATTTATTTTTAATGCTGTGAGCACGAGCGTCTCTCTCATTCTCTCTCTCTCTCTCTGTCTTTCGCCGTGTGTGTGTTTTTGAGTGTATGTGTGTGTGTGTGTGTGACCTCGGCAGGCCAGCAGCACCTGTCAGGAGTGTATCCACCGTGGTTGCGTGCCTAATTAGCACACAAGGAATTTGGTGGCACGAAGCGCGCAGCATCGGTGGGAAGAAAAGAGTGCGGGGTGCAATTAGGATTTGTTGGCATGTACAGAACACACAGTGAAGAATCAAACGAGGAGGAGGAGGAGGAGGAGGAGGAAGAGGAGGAGAGGTTGGGGTGCGTTGGAGTGGGAGTTAAGGTTTGCATGTGTGGCCTGATACTACTCCACAACTATTTTCTTTTCACTTAAAAAACTACACAAGAATATCAAAAACAAACCGAGACAATGTCAGATTGTCTCCTGGTTTGAGTTTGAGTCATGAAATATCCGAACGCCTCTGGAGATTTCACGTGAAAACAAAGTGAAATCCAAATGACTGCACATGAGAAAACCTGAAGCAAACTAACCACGATCCAACTTTTCAAAAAAACACAATGGCTGAAGTTCAGCTGAAGCGAATCTGCCAATTCCCACGTCTAAGTTTCATATTTTGTCCTAACATGCACTTACTATATACGCATTTATTACAAGCAAAAGGTAAGTATCAAAAGATGTAGTAGGTGGAGGTGGATGTGGGTTTAAAACCTCAGGATGGCAAATATGGAGGGACGTGAGTTTTTAATAGTAATTAACTAATAGTAATTTCTTTTTAAAGATTTCTTGGGGGGTATATTTGTCTTTATTGAGAGAACAGCACATAAATCCCTCTGAAATTGAGTGAGTAAAAGTATCATGGACAGAATTACTAAACGTACTTAGTTACTTCCAAGAGAAATGTGTGGCACATCTACTGCATGTGGCTACTTCAGGTCAATTGAATGAGTCTGTGGGTAGAGACGGCACATGACGAAAGTATATACGTTCATCTTATATGTGTATATTCTCATGAGCTGCAGTAGTTTAAAGATATTTACTGATTTATGAGGGAAAAAAGCAGAACACACAAACTAGTGGCATGTGAAAGGTTTTAGTGATATATTGATCTATTTATCAGTTTTAAAATAGCCTGACAGCAAGTGTTCCATGACTAGGAACTGGGCCTCAGCTTCAACTGCATGTAATTGTAATTCTTTTTTAAAGCCTTGACCTCTTGACCAGGCTGTGGAGACTCTTTATCAGTCTATCCAGAGATTGGATCATGGAACCTGCCACCCCCCCCCTCCTCATCATCACAATACAAAGCCTGCTCAAGCATTTCTGTCTCGTCAACCTTCCTCTGAAAACAAGCTGCCTTCACGCCCGTATAGACGTCCACTTGAATCCTTCTGCTTATAAACACTCTTCTCATAGGCCCCTGACCCTGCTTTTCAGTTTTAGACACAGAAGGAAAAGTTTAAGAGATTCTGTTTCCGAATGAAGGAGGAGGAAGAAATAACCAATAAAGAATTTATAGGTGCCATCTTTTAGCTTCAGGCTTATGCCCGATTCCGCCGCAGAGGACTTTGATTGGTCATTAGATCGTCGGGGTAGAGGCGACGACAAGGAGCTGACATGACCTCAGTGTGATGAGAGGGAATCAAAAAAGATCACAACAGCTCTTGTGCCCACAACACTGAAAGGGAACAAATGGCTCTTTAATATTTCCACGCATACCGAAAAGAAAAAAACAGTTTTATTCAACGGTGATGAATAAAACAAAAAGGGCCAACGCGTCTTTGTGAGGCAGAGAGGAAATATGCGCCGTGTCAAAAGCCATCGTCTTTTTATCTAATGGGTGCGGCAGCTGTAATGCATCCATGTGGCCCTCACTTTAATAATTGAACAGACATCGGGGCAGCACCTGCTGGGAGCCCAAATCATCGGCACGGCTTTGAACAAACCACTGTGACATTACGGCGTCAGGCAGGGCAAAAAATACAGAGAGAGGGGAAGAGGAAGAGGAGGAGGAGGAGGGAGAGGGTGGGGGGGTGGGGGGGAGAGTAAAAAAAAAGAAAAAGGATGCATTCGAGGCGGTGAACGCGGCCCCAGGCTACAGAGTAATGAGCACATCTCCATGGAGGCTTCCAAAGATTCACCATTTGAAAATTGTTTCTTGTCTTAATAAATCCTAAATGTGTAATTTACTCGTGGAAGAGGAACAACAAAGCCGCCCGACGTTCCCCTCTCCGTAAAACGATAGAGATCACACCGACCGAGGCGTGCCCACGTTTCCTCAGGTGTACAAGCAGCACCTTCAGATCTCCTCGCCCCCCCTGCCCTCCCTCCCTCCCTCCCTTCCTCGTCTCCATTCCCCCCAAATTGCAAAGTCATTGAAATTCTTGGTCGGCTGTTGCAGGAATTATAAAACCCTCTGAATCAATTACAACATCAATCGGGGCTGAAATCTGCGGCCGATGAATATGTATAAAAGTACACACACATCCAGCTAATTAAACAAGGCCGTCAGAAATCACTTCAGACAGGTCGGGCAGACGCACAGCGAGCATACATTAACAGGCAGGAAGTGGAGGCGTGGAGACAGCTGATGCGGGGCCTGAATGCTGAACACACGTACATGTAGATCCCGACGACTCAAAACAAGTTTAGCGTTTTTTTTAATCGAGAACATTAAGTTGACTTTACTCCGGACGTGCTCTTCCCAGCTCGATGCTGGTTTCGGCTGCTGGTTGTCTTGTCGGCCCTGGTTGACGTCCAGTCGGCTGGACAGTGGAGGCCCCCCAGACCCCCGGGGGGGGCCACAAACATACCCAAGGTTTACAGTCACTGTCGAGCGGGTTTTTAATATTCATACTTCCTGCATTGTTAAGTGAATTTGCAGCCTGCTCCTGCAGAGCGTGAAGAACAGTTACATCTCACCATACGAGGACGACCAGGCGTAAAAATGCGACTGTTTCATACGGTGCAGTGTGTCGAGTCCAAAGTGGGAAAAACGAGATATTACTGCATAACATATTCCTGCCTGTTAGACGTCTGAATCTGCTTCTGTCCATCTTTGGTCTTTGCTGATCTTATACATTGGAAGTGATGATTGTAAACTGTGACAAGTAACTGGTTCATTCGCTTTTTTCCGTCCAACAACAAAAACTACTACCGGGTACAAGCCCAACTGACAACACAACATCAGACACGCTATGAACCAATCGATGTCAAGTATGTGTAGACGCAGGTCACATAGGTAATGACAACAACACGTACGCATGCAAGGTAATAATCAAAGGTACTAGCCGAAGCCTGGTTCGGACTTTCAGGTGTGAAATCGTCCTGAAATCATTAGAACATAAAAAGCCATGGTACAGAAATCCCTCCTTTGAAATAATTGTAACGGGAATTTCTTTTGAAACTTTGGCCTATTTTTTAATGAACTCGTTTTCAGCCTTGTTGTTCATTAGTTCAGTTTCACCACAATAACGCACTCACACATGTCTCAGCTCCAAAAAAACAAAGTTGCAGACTCTCTGCAGGATTAAAGACCAACTCTTCCTCTGCACTCCGGTGGCTGCTTTTCTTTTTTTTCTCTCTTCCCTTTTCTATTTTTTTTTCCGCCGTGCACTCTGACGACAGCGCTCGGGTTGATCATTAACTTCAATGTTGGCTCCACTGTTTCATGCCTAAGGCTTCCAAAGCACAGACACTTCTTTAGGTTCCCCCATTAGGAAATTTGTGAAGTGAAAATTAAGCTCACAGCCGTTATACAAAAAGACAAACTCGGCCAGCTCTTTATAGAAGCATCAAACGCTCAAACTAGTGTAAAGTGGCCATGTGCATTTAAACAACAGAGTCTGCTTCACAGTGTGACCTTCTAACCTGTTGTAGAACAAACTCAGCCGAGGTTATTGACTTGAAACTCTCATGACTGCATTAAACTGCACTTTGAAATCTGTTCGCCGACGCTACTGATCATTCACGTTTAGATTTAGCTGCCGCGGCTCCCAGTGGTCGCTAACAGAAGTTGATTACGAGGCCAACACATGGATCTAAACTCTGTTAAAGCAGCACATGGTGACTTAGACTGATAACACAAGTATTTTCATATAAGCATGCTGCCTCTTGTACTTTAATCTTATTCTCCTGCAGGATAAAAGCTGCAGCTAAATGCCTGAGAATGTACAAATTTCCTCTGAACAAAAATCACGTAGGATAAAGATCATCTCACTTTAATTCCCCCCCCCCACCCCCACCCTCCCTCCCCTCCCCTCCTCCTCTGCCTCATCTCCGTTTCACTTGACACAAAGTTGCCCGAGCGTCTCGACAGTGGAGGAGTTTTATGATTTAAATTCTTTATTTCTGTGTTCTGCTCCACGGCCGGTTGTCCCCGGGCAGTTGCTGTCTCTGCCCATGTCTCCCATCCTGAGATGTGCTGCTCACGGAGCTGAGGGAAGGGAAAAAGGGAACGGGGGGGGAAGAGGAGCCCAGCCAAGAGGCCCCGGGGCCACGGCCCTCTCTGGACTCCCAACCCCGGGTCACCGAGCACCTCGGGTCAGCCGGTCCTGCACAGCCTCCTTGTGGGGTAATCGCCCGGCTACCGGATTGAGGAGGAGTGGGGAGGAAGGAGGGGGCTCCCCCCGGTGTCTTGTGTAATCAACATTTAGAGAACAGCTGGGAGGAGGAGCAGCAGTGTGTGTGTGTGTTTGTTGTGTGCATGTGTGTTTTCTCACGTTCAGATATATCTGATCTGTCGTGTGTGTGTGTTTTCAGTTGGTGTGTGTTCATGTAAGCGGCTACTATAGCATTAACAAGCTCAGATATGAGGTTGTGAACAACATGATTGTGTGTGTGTGTGTGTGTGTGTGTGTGGTCGGTGTGTATTCCCTGCTGGGCCTCAGTGCTCAGAGCGGGTTCAGTGTCGGGGTCTTTGCCTGCAAATAAAACTCCTCCTCTGGGTGCCAACATGCTCATCTTGGGGTAGAACTGTCAGAGCAAGAAATTTAAGATTTTGAGGAGATGAAACACGCGAGAGACGGACGGAGATGTGAGCGGTTTCAAAGTATCAAAGAGGAAGTGAGAATTAGAACGAATGCAAAATATATCCTAGGATTTTTGATCTTTGTTTGCTCCGGATCTAGTAAAGGAACAAACTGGAAAAAAAGTTTGGCCTCTTCACCACCTGATTTCCCAGTTTTTAATTAAAGTCTCACGTTTTAATATTAGCTTCAGAAATAAAAACAAGATAGGTGTGAAAGCAGACAAGCCCACTTCACTGGGCTAGAAACAAATAACACACGTAAGGGGCTGGGGAGTAAATTAAGTTAATAAATCTAAATAAATCAAATTCTCCTACGATTACGAATCAATTGATCTGAGCCGTTTGCAAAACCACATAGACGCAGACCTGAGATCAGTTGCAAAAGAGCGGAATCCTCCCCGACCACACAGAGTACTCGGTGCATCTGATGGAAACTATGATAAAACATGAACAATAATTGCTGTATTCTTTCAACACTGAAGCCAAATCACCTGAAAACAGAGATGAGTTCTTCTTTTTATACCTTCTTTCCTTCCCTGAGATGAAAGGGAAGGAGCCAGTTATCATTTTGCCATATGCGTTGTTTGTTTTGGATCTATAAATACTGTAATTGCCTCGGGTAAAGTGCTAATGCAACAGATAACTCTGTGTCGCACAACATTTGAATGGACCATCTGACTAATTACAGCCGCGTGCGATCGAATCAGGCTCCACAGAACCTGTGAAGACCCCGAACCTGGCCTTCCGGTCAGGAAGAGGCGGCAGCCTCGTTACCGCTGCCAGAAATTATAATTTCAACAATTTTCTATAATTTCGAGCATCTAAACAGAGCGAATCAAGTCATGAAACAAAGCTGGGAGCCGCCAAGCTCCGAGTCCACCTCCCCCAGAAGAATTACACGCACAAACACGTACATGGAGGCCTACGAGAGCCTCCCGGAGGAAAGCGCCTAGCATCTAAAAACAGCCTCTGCAGCTGGCGGAGCGGCGAGAGGCGTGCTTCCAGCTCCCGCACCCGCAGCCGCAGTTTACTCCTGATAAATGTATGGAATCAGGCTCCTGCTAAAAACTACAATTACAGGTGATATACAGATTGAAATCATAGGGGCCGCTTTTTTTTACTGAGGAAAATTGTCCTAATGAGCGGTTTGGCGAATCCTAGGGTGGAAGGGAGGGAAGGACTGGTGTTGGTGTTGGAGGAGACTGTGAAAGTCTTTTCTCTTAGTGTGTGTGTGTGTGTGTTGGGGAGGTGTCGGGGGGGGGCATAAACAGCTGCACCTGCTGCTGCGGCGCGCACTGCCACAGTTAATGATATCGGATGATATCATTAGGCAAAGTGCTCATAAACAGATGTTGGAGGCGCTGCCTAAACAGTGTCAGCTGAGCCGGTTTGCATTTCTGCGAACGTATTATCTATATAGGACATTTAAGTTTGTTATGTTAATAACCCCTCTGTTAGCATGCAGGATGTGACACAGGAAGAATACAGAGATGACGCCGCTGTGTGTGTGTGTGTGTGTGTGTGTGTGTGTGTGTATTAAACTGCACCTCAGAGGCTTGGTGGAACCTCTGAGGCTGATCAGAGGTGTGAAGAGCTGACAGGTTTAGAGGAGACCAAACCCAGCAGGCTCCACAGAAGACCAACATGCCAGAGCCTAATCCACCATCCAACTGCATTTTGGTCTCGACCACAAAATTAACTGCTGCCCTTCATTTCAAATTAGGACTACATCATATTTCAACATATTTAGAAAAAATATAGAACTTGATATTAGGCCAGATGTTACTGCAGGGTTCAAATCCCACCCGAAAAAGCCTGAGCTGCTCACTTTACAGGTAATTTAATGCACACAAGTTGGTGAGGAATTTACTAAAAATATAGATTTTTTTAAATAAAAATTTCTAAAAATAAAGCTAGACATTGTGTGCTCAAGATTCAAGATTCTATTGTCAAATACACAACAATAGCAATAGTGCTATATTTGAATGTATTAAATAATAATGCTTTTGAGTAGAAACCTCGCTAATAAGTGCTCAAAGTTTTTGTTTAAGAATAAAAATCGCTCATTAGCTAAAGTTAATTATGACATTCACATAAAATACACAGATGGAATCACACAATGCGATGAAGAATTCAAAGAGAGATCTGACCGTGACAGCCGCTGAGTGGTGGGACCTCAGTTAGGTTGGATTACCTGGTGGACAGTTGACAGAGGTGAACCTGAACCTCGGCTCTGCAATAACAAAACAAGATCATCATAAATCTTCAAGACAAAATATGTATTTTTAACACAAACAGCCTCAGTCAGACCAGAGAAGGTCTGGTTGTATATGTAGTGCCTTGCTCGAGGGATTTTAACCAGTAAACCTGGAGCTGAACTTTTAAAGGAAGGGTTAATTTAGCGCTGTGAGAATTGAACTTGCAACTCTGATATTTGCTGTTCAGCATTCAGACAATTACTTTTTAACTTTCCTCAAATTGTTATTTCATCCTTTTAATATTTTCTTTATGTAACTTTTGATTCTGTATTTGTTTGTTTGTTGATATGTTGCTTTGACAAACTGTCACAGTGCATTTTATATTTCATGTAAATACACGTTGAATTGCTGTGTTGCTGCAATGGGGGTGGGGGGGTGGGTGTGGGTGTGTGTCACAGACCATATCCCACCTAATTAGCATTTGAGATGCATGAAATTCTGGTTTCATGCGTTTCTCTTGTGACCAAACGGGGATGATACATTTCATTAGAATCTGCAGATGGTACAGCCCAAAAGTGTCAGGATTTGACACTTTGTGCAAATAAATAAAAAAAACACTGTTTTTTAGGATGTGAAGTTAGATGCTAATGGTGTCTATAATTATTTTGGTTTCCTTTTTAGGTAAAACATATTAATTTAACAATTTAATTGCCAGATTAGGCAAAAAAAATCTGCCTCCACATTTAATCTACTGTTGTTCATCACATGAAATCAACCAGGTTGCAAGACAATTAAATGTCATTCAGCCAAAACTGCTTCAAACAAAAGTAACAACTTTTACCACTTTGTCTAAACTACTTTGATTTCAATTTTCTGATTTATCTCAAATTTAAAACAATGCAAACACACTTATCAAAGCAGGAAAGTGTTTAAAATAATAATAATCAGATCTAAAAACAAACAAACAGTGACAGCAGTGAAACATGAATCTCCAGTTCAGATTGCTCCATTTTACACAATAACACTAACAAAGTTGTTGTTGTTGTTTGTTTATCTTTTCTGGTCCAACACACCAGTAGCTAACTCACAGCTGTTTTCATGCAGGTGAATCAACACACATGTTTGAAGGGAAAGTGTTTAGTCACTTCATTGTGTTTGTGACTCAGCCAAACTGGAACCAACAGCCACAGGAGTTAATTCAAACAACTCCAGAGTCAGAAATGTTCTCAAGTACTTTTAAAAACCATTAAAAACGTGACAATATGACAAACCTGAGCTGCTGGGAGCATCACTTCCTTGTTTTTCTTCTTCACCTGTTGGCTGGGGGAGTAACAAGGCAACGATCTGCTCTGCCGCCACCTAGTGGTTCGTCGTGTGAATCAGAGAGTGGAGCAAATCGATGGTGGGGGGGCGTGATGTAATTAGCATATGAATCACAGCGCAATCGCTTGTGAGAACTCATCTCACTTCACCATTGGATGAAACCACTTGTGATTGGCTGCTAGATCTGCTGCTATTGGTCACACTGGGTCATTATAATACAAACGTGGCAAACCCCTCCCCACAATATTAATAACAATAATAATTAGTGTATAGTTATTATTAAAATAATTAATACATATTAATATTAGTAAGCCTTTACCAAAAGCACTGTAGTTACTGAAGAGGATACATCCATTCATGTGATGCTTGATGTTATATGTTGAAGATATTGTAGAGGAGATAAACCATGAAAACAGTATATGTTGAGTCAAAGATTTATTTACAAACAGCACAAATATTTTACAAACACAACTGGCCTAGCCAATGAAAAACGAATCAGGTGAAGTTTGAAATGTGTCTTTGCAGTCTCTGGGTCATATGTTCTTTGTGGGTCCGAATCTGCCCCAGTGTGTAGACGTCTGTGGTGTGTAGCTGTGAGATCCAGTGAAGCTTCTAGTCTTATTTCGGTGAGCTCCTGGAGGTGGAAGGATGGATCCACGTCATCTGTCCCGCTTCAATCTGTGACTTATACATGTAACTGTAAAAAGATTCAACAATTGTCTGAGTTTGAAACATCATCGGACATTCTCACTTCACATTCTACAAATTAAATTCAAAAATTAAATTGGTTCTGATTCAACACTAGATGATAAACAGTCTAAGCTGTGAGCAGAGGAATACATTTAGAAAATTGTTACATTTGAGTCCTGTATAGTTTATGTTAATGTATTGATTCATTTATTTTCTCAATTTGAAAAATCCTGCCTTCTTCATTATTACTACTTCTATAATACATCTTCTAAATTAACGTCAACGACTACAATAGAAATAATAATAACAATAGAAAAAATAAATAACATCAACTACATAATAGCACATTTGAATAAATTCAAGAATTCTGACAGGCTCACCCCGGCTTGGCGGAGTCGAACATCACGCCTCACTTTTAAACAGCACTCATACACGTGTTAACAGATTTATGTAAAAGGTTAACATCCTTGTGTTATTCTGCTCAGGCGCTGCCATTTTACCCCCCCGCCTCCTCCACCTCCCCACTTCCCTGGCTGAAAAAAAAAGGGGGGGGGGAACAGGCGCCCATTTCCCTGCCACCATTATGCTCATTTGTCCTGTCAAGAGAATGACAGGCCGGTTGACTCTTCCCCAGATACGACCATTAGGTAACGCTCTGTCATCTGACAGCGAGCCATTCTGCCGCTCCCTAAAAACCCCCTAATTATTTCCTTCGCCAGAAACAGGCGGCGGCGGGTAGGTAATTTTTAACCTTTCACGTGCACCTGGGGAACCCTCCTCCGGGGAGCCAAGGTGCCTGTGTGGCATTCAGTCATCAAAACATGACCTTTTAT
The DNA here is from genome assembly GCA_038501795.1 of Pseudopleuronectes americanus. Classification (NCBI taxonomy): domain Eukaryota; kingdom Metazoa; phylum Chordata; class Actinopteri; order Pleuronectiformes; family Pleuronectidae; genus Pseudopleuronectes; species Pseudopleuronectes americanus. Next base: position 4,283,117 of record CM076739.1, on the reverse strand, counting down.
GGCCGTTCGGAGAGCAGTTGGCACCGGGTGCCATGCGCCGGCTAATGCTAATGTTGATGACTAATTTATGCACCAGCCGACCGCATCTGCAGCAAGTTTAGGGTAGCAACAATGTGTGATAGAGCAGTGAGATGGGAGAGGAAGGGATGAGGAGGAAGGGGTGAATGGGGGGGGAGGCAAGCAGAGGTGAAAGGCATTTTGGGGGAACGGGTGGGGCTTTTGAGACACCCGGTAGCCCGGCACAACAGGGAATCGAGGGGGCTAATTATGTTGCAGGGAATACATTCGGCGTGACCAGCGAGCCTTTTTAGAATTTGTCGAGTGCAATCTGACTAACGTGGCTGACCTTTACTTCTGCCCAAATTTGTGGGAGACCAGAGAGCATGCAAGATGTGTGCATATTCCAGGACCTAATTGCCTTTTTTTTCTTGTGAGGCTGCCCAGTACCTTCCCCGCTGCCCCTACAAATGAAAAATATAAATAAAGTGGGACATCAAACACAACACATCATCACATGCTTTTTTAAAGCCACGGCACATTTACAGTGTGTTTACAGTCGTGGTTGTTACTGCTCCCTGTGGACGGAGGTGGTTTCAGTCGGCTCGATTTGTTAAATTACGCTTTCCTTTGAGGAAAATCAGTTGGCTGACCTCTGACCCTTGAAGTACTTGTGTTTGAGATCTTGATAATGTAGAAAGAAATGGTTTATTCTATACATCCAAGTCTGCGTGACTTCACAAGGCCGCACATTTGCATAAGGCCAGTCTAACGGCTTGTCTGACACGCCTCCTACCAAATTCAGGCAGGAGCTGAGGCTGGCATTTGCTACATGTGCTGGAAGCAGTTGACCAATCAGAGCAGACGGGGCTTTAGCAGGACGGGGGCCTTTAGGAGACAGGAGGGTTTCAGACAGAGGCTGAAACAAGGAGCTGCAGCAATGGTGATATTCACTCAACATGGGAGGACACTATATGTCCATGTAGTGGTGTCTAAATGCATGTCAAATTTTGTATTCCCTATATAGTGCCCTCATTGTTTCCCATAATGCATCACCAGAAACATTTCTATTGCTGTCTTCTTTCTGGGGGGAGGGTTGTAGCTGCTTATAATCATCACAGGTCAAAAACACCATGGGCCTGAAAGAGCGGCCACTGAATGGACTGAAACAAGAAAAGAAAAATACATACACAGACACATACAGTTGTTTCTTTATAGCAAAATGTACCTTGAAAAAATTCAACCAACAATGACTTAAATGTGTTACTCAAGCCCTCCATAAATATATTGTTAGAATAGAAGTTTATTTTGTGGGAAATATGAAACCTTATTCTTCTGGATTAAAACCAGCATCACAGTAAGAAAAGGTCAACTTTCTCTGGAACACCCACCCCAGTATGCGGAGAAGAAGGAGTGAATTCCTCCTGCGCTGTCGGCCTGTCTGAGAACGATGGGGACCCGAACAGAGACATTTATGTGGGAAGCATAAAATAAAAAAGAAGGCCGAGCCTCAGGGTTTACAGTTAGCTGACATAAACGCTGAATGTTTATACTCTTCTCCAAATTCCTGCGAGTCCATAAATTGTTATTATCGCGAAGTGTTTCATCGAGCAGACAAATCGAGGTGTTGGGGTGAAGCCGAGATGAATTTCAAGCGCAGAGGAGAATCCAGCTAATCGGATCACGAGTAAGTGATGGTGCTATTCTCCTTGAAAAACATAATTTGTATGAATCAGGCCGCGTGTGCATTTGCAAACATGTCAGGCGTCCCGCGCTCTGTGCGTTTGTATATTCATTGTCAGCCAGAGAGCGGGGAGAGGAAAGATGCTGATGAAGTCTTTGTTTAGACAAATCAGGAAATTACTTATTCCGCCTGGAAAGTGTGATTTTTTATTCCTCTCCCCCCCCTCGCAGTTGTATTTCTCAAGTTCTGTAGAAAGGTCATCACAAAGTGTTTCCCTCGGAGCAACATAGTGCAATAAAACACAAGTAAACACAAAGCAAGACGGATTCAAGCCTCCGCACGTTCACGCAGCCATTAGTGATTTATCCTCTGCTGCTAATCCCTTGCTCAGGCCGCCCTGCTGCCATTAAGCTTCGAAATTACATGTTCTATCATGAGCAGCCGCTCTCACCTGAGTATTGGATTACTGAAATAAAATATGAATAATTAATACTGAGAAATAGGTTCCTGGCAACAGGAATGGCTGCAGTGTAATAATGAGCATTATGTTTCTTGTGTTTTCTCCCTCCTTGCTGTGTGTCTCCACCTCCTCCGGTGTCGTTTGATCTTCTCGGGTATCTCTACCAGGGGAGCCGGCGCATCCTCTCCCTTCTTCTTCGTTGGTTCTTCCTCTGCTGGGTTGACTCGCCCGGCCGCTGGGGTGAGAGACCTGCCTCCCCCCTCCACTTGTTCTCCTTCTTCGTTGTGTTTTTTTTGTTTGTTAATAAGCTGCCGTTAAATAAATTAGAAAATACCCACCCAGGGGTGATCAGACGGCCACAAGCCCTCGTCATCTGTCTTCCGGCGCTGCCAGGCGAAAGAGAGCAAGTGAGGGAAGGAGAAGAAGAGAGGAGGACAGCCAGGATTTCTTCTTCTTCATCTTCCTTTCCTTCCCTGGCTTGGTATTCTGTCAAGAGGTGAGAGGGAGAAAGAGAGAAGAAGAACAGGCTTGTTTCTACGCTGCCAGACAACCCAAGGCGATCCGCCATTTGCTAAAAAAAAACACCCCCCATGCATACGTCCATATTTATTTAATGCGGCGAGAGAATACACAAGTAGGAGAGGACGGAAGGGAGGCAGACACACAGATAGAGAGGAGGAAAAAAAAACTTTGCTACATATGGAGTGCTTCTTACAACTAATCAGCAGACTGTTGGTGATTGGGGCCGCGGGCGCCAGGTTGGCTCGAGCCAGAGTTAGCACAGTGCCCAGGTCTTTGCTGCAGGCTGCACAGGTTGGCCTCAACTCTGCTGGGGAGCAGATGGCGAGCCAAAGCTTGTAGTCACACTTACCTTCCCCACTAAATCCCTAATCCCTCCGTGGACGCTCCTCCAAGGCAGGTTTTTGGAGGCAGAAATAGGGGTTACAATCTGGACCGGCGCGGCGCCTGCCAAAACACTCACAACACAGAAATGCAAATTAACTTATTTGTGTTGTCCGCCGGCCAAGGCACCGCTTCTTTGGCGAGTAATTAAGATACCTTGAAAAATATTTGTAAAAGATCAATAATTTCAAACGGACGAAAAAACACAAAACAATGCAGACAAAGAGAGAAAGCAGGGGAGAATACGCGAGGGGGCGTGGACGCCGCATTACACCCGTTTTATTTTCTGGTTTTAACACCCGCCCCTCCTCTCCATCTGCACACCGATATCACCTACGGATACGAGGAACTAGTCCCTCAGGTGTTGGCGGCGGCAACCTCAGGTCTAATGACTCCTGCTTTACAGCCACAGAAGCAGACTGGAAACTGGCTGCTGAGCACACAAAGCATTTGAGTTGAATGTCCCTTTAGAGCGAGCAGCTTTAGGTCATATAAAAGAAGGAGAGGAAGAAGGAGAAGAAGGAGAAGAAGGAAAAAACCACAAGCGCCCCCTGAATCAGTAACTGTTAGAGGAGGCGTAGGAGCCTCGGTGACACCTTTCAGCTGTGCTTGTTGGCTGGTGCTTAAGCTACGCACTTACACACACTCACACACTCACACAGACACACACACACACACTGTTATTAGCCTGGTGTCAGCAGCACTAAATGGGCTGCAGATGTTAATGCACTGTTTTAGATACAGTGGCAGGAAAAAGAGGCAGAGACGAACCCATTCGCAGGAAGAATAACTAAATACAGAGAGAGGAACACATTCATTAGTGAGGAGCACACGGCGGATGATGACTCCGAGGTAATGCATTATAAACAGTGCTGTTTAAACACAGTGGGCATGTTTAAAATCTTTAAAATAACAGACAACGTGTCAGTTTTTACTTGTTTTTACCCGTCGTCCTGTAGTTTATCAGCTCAACATTCTGTCTTGAGAAGCTTCGGAGTCACTGGAGGATTTTTTGGAGCTAAAGATAGTTTTTGTGTGACCTCTTATCTCAAAGTTTCATTTAATCTAATTTATTTGTAATAAATGTTTTATTCTCTTAGTCGTCCATGCCATTGCATTTATTGCTATTGTCTCAAAGGTCTCATACAACCTGATTTTATTAGTTTATCTTGTAATCTACCAAAAGCATCCATCCTCATACATTATTTGTATGTTACAATTGTCATTATATCTGGAAAATACAAATTATACCAATCGTTTCACTAATATTCTGTCTGTAGTGAACGGTGCAAATTATGTGCATATCACCGTTTTTTTGTAAATATTTCCTTTGTTTTATTTTATTGTCTATTTTAATTTATATACTTACTTAACTTGCACCCTTGTTGAGATCTTTTTGATTACTGTATCATCATAATAATGTACTGTGTTATATTCTATCATACATATTGTACATATTACATTGTATCATATTGTATCATAATATATTGTATAGTATTGTATTGAGTTGTGCCTTATCGATTCGTACTACATCATATCCAAGTGTATCACACTGTAGCACACTGTCATCATATCCTACAACACTATATATATATCATAACATATACACATCATAACCTATCGTATTACATCAAATCACATTGTATGTCGCACCATTTTGTATAAATTCTTAGAAACCATCCAAAAATAACATCAAATAAAAGAAAACAATCAATACAGACGGTCTGTGCAGACCAACATTGTTGGATTTGGTTCAACTGCCTTACTGTGAAAAACTGACAGCTGGTCCATACACTGATGTTATACAACAATAGAGATTAAAACCATGTTAACCTTTTATGAACTTAAACCTTTTTTAAACAAAGGCCCATAGAGTTAAAAAAGTGTATCCAAAACATGAATTCACTGTTCCCATTATAAGCTCCCTTTTTTATGTGTAGATGCTTTTTATTGTATTCTGAAGAAGGGACTGAGCTGCATTTTCAAAATGTGGGGAAGCATGATTAATCTGTTCCCAGTCATAACTTTCCCTCCCCGATATGAAACTGTGCTGCTGTCACTCGGCCCTCCAGCAGCAATCAGCTCTCTACTGTAAGTCTATGAGGGTCTGAGAGGCCTCTGGGACCGGCCAGGCGGATCAAACGACCTCCCGAGTATCCGACCAGATGTCCTCCCTGGGACGGGTTCAGATGGTCTCAGCGAGCAGCGAGGGAAAGGTCAGAGTCACACAGTGGGTTAAACTGGACCCATCACGGAACTGGCTCGGGCTGCTGGGTCTGTGCAGCACAGGCCGCGCTCATCGGCAGGGATTATTTCAATTAAGGCTCATGCTGGCTGTACGCGGGATTACAACAGGGTTTAGAGATGCAGGACACATCTGAACACAGCACATGGTCGGCCAGGCAGCTCCCAGAGATTATATGGCTGAAACATGACAGACAGGCAGTCATAATTAGTATTGATGTAGGAGAACATGAGTCTGATATCATAAAGTCATGTTTATTTTAAAAAGAACACTGAGAACACTTTTAATAAAAAAAAACTTTCTATTTTCATATAATTTGAATAGAAAATCACACCTCAGTCTGTCCTTGTATTATTTGTAATTTGACCACGTATAGATTTGTAATTCTGCACTGAAACAAAGTATAATGGAAATTAACTGAAAATTGTACTTAGCAGTAAAAAAAATATTATATTTTGCTGGTAAAGTTTATTTTGATAAATTTGTTAAAACTATCTTCAAATAGTTGATACATCGCATCGTATTAACACTCTGACACGTGGACATAAGGACTTGCTCCATTCAAACTACCAAATCAACAATTAGCTGCAGCAGTGATTTGTTATTAAACTCACCCACCTCACTGGAGTTGAATAAGCTTACAATTGATATTGTCAAAGGGCTAGAATTGATATGACAGATCTCAATCAATCAATCAATCAGAATATATTTATAAAGGCCATATTCACATATCGTAATTTGTCTCGTAGGGCTTAACAAGGTGCTACATCCTCTGTTCTGAACCCTCAACAAGTGTAAGGAGAAACCACCAGGGGAAAAAACGTAAAAAGCTCAGAGAGAGCCACATGTGAGGGAACCCTCTCCCAGGACTGACAGAAGTGCACGAGCGACATCTAAGTCAGAACTTAAACTTCAGACTGTGCAAGTAGCCACAGTGAAGAACCCCCCACAGGAATCAATACAATCTCTTATAACTCTTATCAAAGCCTGAGCTTTTCAGTTACTGTGTATTACAAAGTAAAATCTCTAAAATGACAGAGAGAGCGGGGATCCTCCCAGAGGGATAATTATCTCCTCATCTCTGCTTCTGTGCAGCTCACAGACGTGCTGCGTCTGTTATCGGCCGGGATGAAAGAGCAAGGTAAACGCTGGCATGGCACACTGAGAGGAGAACCTGCTCCTGATCAGTCGATGGCGTTTAGCAGCAGCGGCAGGTTCATGAAAGGTAAAACCTGCAAATGAGAGACGATTAGCTTCTGCCCCCTGCGCTGTATGCACGCCGTGGCTCGGAACGTGAATAGCATTACCGCCCGGCCTGGCGTTTTGCATTCACAGCGGCGACCCGCGACTCCGTCTGGCATTTCACCTGTGGACGGTCCGGCCTGATTGAGATGCGACAGAGGAGCCGGGAGGACGCTCACCTAATTGGCCTCGGAGTCGGCCCTAATTCCTGATTCTCAGGGAGGTCCACATTTCAAAGCGGCTCCCCGATCAATTAATGGCCCGGTAATGTGTCTCCTACTCGTACGAGGCGAGCGTCTTAGGTTGGGAAAATCAGATATCAGCCACCTTGGACTCGGAGTGGCGAGCATCAGTCGGAGTTATGTGGAAGGGAATTCAATACGAGGCTCAGCTGCTCAGGGCGTCGGCACACGGTGAATATGCTTTGTTCTGACGTCTGCTTGACCTTTTGACCCCACGTTTCAATGTTGATTGAGGAAATTTCTGTAAAAGCTATTCAGTGTTTTTACAGAAATGGAACTTTCCCTCTTTATTGTGTTCATGACCACTATTGTGACTTAACTACGGCAACTAGAACATCCACAATGTAGTCATCCACTGCTGAAAATAGTCCCCAATTAAATATACTAGTATTTCCTCCTATTCCTACACAGCCAACAAAGGAGGCCATGTTTATGGGCCGGGGGAGACTGCAAAGGCCGAACTGGAATGAGACGATCTGGTCTACAGAAGCTTTCTGTAATCGGCGTCACCAGCTCGTCTCGTCCTTATATGCTGTTGCCTAGCGACAGAGCTGAAGTTGGACTCGACCAGCAGTTCTGATAAACCTTGTTTTTGTACTTAAACTGTTTGGTTGAGTTGAAGGGAGTTGCTCAAGTATTAGATGTCTTGCTTCCACCATTATCTCTTTTCACTCACCCAACTGAAATGAATTCAGGGATAAGTTGGTCCTGGAAGAATCCTGTGACACAATCCCTCTTCTGGATAGAGACACAAACACTAGCTACGGTAGCCAGCATTCGGCAACGTTGAGTGAATTATGATGCAAATTACTTTAAAGTGCAAATAAATGATTTAATTGAACACATATTTTCCTAGGTATGTATAGATTCTTGATCCTTAATGGGGGGGTTACATGTAAGCAAGCTGTCTATTCTTCCGCTGCAGCCAGACATGGTGGACAGCTGATATGTGATAAAAGTCTAACAGGCTCTGCTCTTAGGCTCACACTCTGACAGCCGCCACCACACAGCACTCTAAGGTAGAGCAAGGTACAACCCCGCTGTTTTCTCAACAGCAGACTGTTTGAAATATGAATGAGCAGCCAGTCTATACATCATGTTCGCTGACATGTTGTATTAAAATTTATGAATGACTTCATCAAAAAGCACTTTCTGCCAGACAGATCTGCCCTGACATCACACTTACAAGGCTGGTTGGAGCCTCAGATAAATGTGTGTGTGTGTGTGTGTGTGTGTGGATGGCTAAGTGTGAAATTATCTGTACCGTGTGCGAGTACAGTGTGTAATCTGTGCACAGTGTGTGTGTGTGTGTGTGTGTTAGGCTTGACTCCTGCATCATAATCAAACTAGTATTTTCTCTAAAGATAAATATGAAAATGTAAATATCATCCATCGAATAAGCCTCAGTGCAAAGCAGGTATAGGAGGCACTATACTTAAAAAAAACAAAGCATAACAACTTTTTTTACTTTATTTAAGGAGATGTGAATCTTAAATTCATATTTTTATCCCAAAAAAAGGTATTTCAGGTGACAAAGAATAAAATATGTGGAAAATATATCAAATTTGTTTAATTGGTGAATCCAAACAAAGGTTTCCAAGCATGAATCCAATTAAAAGATATTCCCTCTAATTTATAACATGAGATCCTTGGATTTTTAAGACTAAATTAGAATCTAAAAACCCAGTAAAACGTTTGTAACATCTCTAATGAATGCAAACACTCAACAGGAAACCAGCCAGCAACTAGTTAATGATTCAAACTAATCGTGAGCGTGTGCGTGTTTGCCTGTGAGTGTGTGTGTGCCACCACCGACCCCTCTTTAGTCTCCGGGTTATGAAATAATACCTGTCATCTGCCGACCGCTGAACCCTGAAAAGGGGGCAGGTTTTCCAGGTCAGGCCGCCATCTGTCAGCGCAGCCCTCTCCTGTTCCCGCACATTAGCACCTGATTGGCTGGAACCGGCCCCGGGTGGGCGGGGCCACCAGCGGCCCACCACGGGGACCCAGCGGAGGCAGTCACATGCGGGCACACTGACAGTCGCAGACGAGGAAAGAGACAAACACGCACATGTGCCCATGCTGTGGTACGCACTGTACAAACACACACGAGCACGGACACACAAACACATACTAGTGAACGCAGATGCACTTGTGTAGAAAGCAGCTAAAATCGCAAGACAAAGATATTTCAAGTTTCGGACAATATGTTCAAATGTTTTTGTCGATTAAAGAAATAAAAATGCATCTATAAATATTTTTTAAGTATAAAATAGGGACTTAAATCTGAGATATGCCAGAAACAGCAGTGGTCAGTTAGTCAGTGGACACAGGTTGGACTTCACCACCCCGTCTCTTATTCGATTTTATGTTTACATACATGCGTCTGGTTTGCAAACGTTGAAATACGTTTTTGTTTTTTTTAGAGGAAACGTAACACCACCCACGTTCTGTTCTGCTAGCGCCATGAGGAAACGTTGCTAATTCATGGATCTGGCAAGTCCCAGCATGCTAATATTGAAACACCCATCTGCAATAACATATCTGCCCGCTGCAACTAAAACAATATTGATAGTTTCTGGGTGACAGTAGGGAAACTTCCAGCCAATACAAACATGTGGAGGGACTTTTACCCTCATACTTCATGTTCTCTCACTCTCTCTCTCTCTCTCTCACACACACACACACACACAGACACACATTAATATGTTTCTTAAACTGGAAAACAGCCATAAACTCAATAATTATAATTTCTCAAGCACAAGGTGGGACGTAGTGTTAACTGTGTTACTTCTACTACACTGTCAGTGCATGTTTCAGTGAGGTTTCATGTGCCGCTGGTAAATTTCACTACACAATAGTACATTTGAACTAGAATGTCACTCAGTAGAACGCACATCTTTACCAAGGGCCCAACAGTCCCCCCCCTGCAAAGTCCTGCAGACAAACAAACAAATAAGGACACGGCCTTGGGTGAAAAATAATCTCCTTAACGTAAAATCAAAATATTACACGTACTTTTCACACAATCCTGCACATTTGTAAAGTTTTCAGACAGACGCAGAGTTGTGAGGCCGAGGGGTTGAAGAAGAGATAGAAGACAAGTCTGTCAATGTTTAATTTAAAGCATCTAAAACACAAAGATGTTAAAACCAATGAAATAAAACATCAAGGTAGTGTTTGTTTCTCTCCACTTAGGACTCGACCGATTGCACACACACTTTAGATCAGATCAACAAACCTGGAGGTTTAAATAAAGATAACTGTATAATAAAAAACAACAACAACAACAACAACAACAACAGAGGCTCCATCCATTTCCTGCTCTTCTCCCTCTCTCCCTCCTCTCCTCCCTCGCTAGTTCAGCTGTCTGGTCAATGGGACCGGGGCACGTCGCCAAGCATGTACAGCCAAGCCTCCTCCCTCCCTCCTCCTCCCCCCCCCCTCCACCTCCCACCCCTTCCTCTCCCATCCAGACGGCCTCCTGTTCAGCTGTGCCGCTCGCCGCAGGTTCCAGCCAGGTCAGATGTTCAACACGGGCGACAACATGTTCCCCTCCTCACCGCTGTTTACCACGCCTGCCCCCCCCCACTCCCTAGCCGATTGGATAAAGGTCCACCGCGCGTTCTTTTCAGGACAAAGTCACCGAGAATGAATTTGAGCGAGTTTGGCTTTTGGCATGACGGAGCAAATGTGCTTTTACGACAAAAAAAGAAAAAAGAAGCCGTTCCACTAAAACCCAAACTAATGAAGTCCTGCTAATGAAACATTCATTCATTACAGGTTTTATGGACTTCCAGAGTCGCTGCAGTCCGGGAGGATTCCTCCATGATAACTGTGAGGCGCTAAAATGAGTTGGGATAGTTTGGATTTGCAGTATTTCAAAGCTATTTTTAAATCTACATTAAAAAAGAGAGAACGGATGAGATTAGATCAACGTTACCAGTTTATTTTCCCTTTGTGTTCATCTACCTGTAAGATGTAGATTTGGCATTTGTTTTAGTAACTGTGTTAACCTTTTTTGTACATTACATAATCGTTTACACTAAAATAATCTATTTTTACAGGTATAGGAATTAATAACATGCTTCGGATAGAGAAATATATCTTGTCAGGAAAGCTATGTTACATCGTTTTGCTTGGCTTCCTGTACTCTGAGTTTTAAAATCCTGAACCCAGAAGTCGGCTAAAAGTCAAAGTCGTCGTTAACTTTGTGGAAGGAGCAGTAAATTATTTTTTAGCACAACAGGTGTGGTAACACGTAAGGAACACATGCAGCCATGAGGCTGCAGCACTTATATGAATCTGAATCCTGCAACAGGAAGTTGACAATTGAAAAACACATTTTTAGAGAAAATTATTTGAAATTGCAGTTGAATTTTGTGGCTGTTAAACTAATTTTAATTGTCCAAAAAGAAAAAGGTGGTCCCTGAGTTAAACGTTATCCTACCAATTACATTGTGTCATGTTTTCTGCAGATTTATGATGTTTCTCACCTAAATTCTTCTGGATTATTATGTCAAATCATCGTTTTTTTCAGGTGCAACACACAGCTCATACAATGAAATGCCAGATTCAGGAGGAAATATCACTTTAAGTTTTTAAGTACACAATGTTTATAAGACTGACACTAACTTCCAGCTAAAACAAAAATGTCAAACATGCAGGAAGATAGTTTCTCCTGTAATGACACACTGCATTCTCCCTCTCTCTCTATCTCTCTCTCTCTCTCTCTCATGCACACAAACACACACACACACACACACACACACACACAGACGCACACACTGCAGCGGTGGCCTGTGTGGCCGAGTCAAAGGTGCAGGCCTGCATGCTAGTCGCCCAGGTGCAGAGCAGATAGGGTTGCAGCGCGTAAACGGCTAATTCCAGCGCGGCTGTGGGAACGCCAGCTGCCCCCCGGATTTCTCAAAATCTGAAATTGTTTTGGATTCGCGCGCCAACAGAAGGACTCGACATGCAAGAGTGAAAGCAGCTCGTTTCCTGTGTCTTCCCACGTCAATAAAATAACCGCTCGGTACCGTGGCAGAACCTTACTTCTGTTCCCCCCCACCCTCGTCTCCCTCCCTCTCTCCTCCTCCCTGTTTGATAGATGATACAGAATGCATTTGAGCCTTATCAAAGCAGGAGGGCTGAAGCAGAGAATATGCATATGTTTGACCATTACAGCCTCGCATAATATTGACTTTCTGCTCACTGTGGGCAACCTCTAAACCTCCAGCACACTGGTTTGGTCCGAGCGGAGTCTCTCACAGCTCGAGACGTAACGAGTTGTACTTTCCATCTGAGTCCATGCAACCTTTCAACCTTTTACTAACTCTGCTCTGCTCTGCTGCTGTGGACACTCACAAGGTTCATGTGCAAAGCACCACAGAGCAATTGCAAATTCAAAAGTTGGGATAACTAATGATTTCTTTCAAATATCATTAAATCGCCATTTATGTGTTTTTCTTTATTTTGTCTTTACATGCAATATATTCCTCTATTTGATTTAGAATTGTATTTTATGCTATATATTTTGACATCTTTTTTTATATACATTCTATTGTTTTTTTTGTATTTCAATATTTTGCCGAATATTATATTAAATATATTCTTCTTTAGAAATGTTTACTTCAAGCTTAAGATACTTTCTTATATTTTTTTAATACATTTTAAAAATTGTATAAATTTTCATATGTTGTACAGCTCTATATTCACTATATGTTCTCCTTAATATTTGTTAACTGTCTATCACACATTTTATCTCTTTGTGGTCACATGATTGACTTCTGATATTTTTACATTTAATATAGTTTTGTTGGTTATTTTTAATTTCACATTTTATCATACCATATTTGTGATTGTTATTTACATATTTTGTTGTAAATTGCAGTTGATTTGTTTTGCCCCAGAAACAAGAGTCAAATCTTTTATTGTATTATTAACTATGTAAAGGTTGTTTTCATATCAACACATCCGCAGCCACTGATTTGCATCTGGGTCTAAACGTGATTCTCTGGTCGTATCAATCGCTGCAGATCAGATGGAAACTTGTCGAGACGCAGCTCAGTCAGCAACACACAACAGATGCATCAACACTGAACACTGTGTGTGACACCGAGCTGCAGCGGAAACAAACCGACTGTTGATGTTGTTTCTGCGGCAGCCGGTGGATATGTTGGCGGGGCAGATGTTCTCCGTCAGACGGCGGCCGACCTGCGAGACGAGATGAAACGGTGTGGACGCCGTTTGACCTGCGAGAGAGAGAGAGAGGCAGCGAGGGGGGGGCGCTCGTCCCGCCGGCCCTCGGGAAGATTTGGTTTGTAGACGGATGGATGCGGACTGAGATCAGCAGAATGGCATCTGCTTTACACACCCACACACACTCACTCACACACACACACACACTCTCACACACACACACTCACACGAGATATCAGCATTCAGAGCAGAGCTTGAACAGAGGAGCTTTTCTCTTGTTTGTTTTTTGCAGCTAAGAATTCTTTTAAAAATGTCCAAACACGAATTAACCCCTTTAACTAATTGAACTCGTTCCATAAGTGCAAACTTACAGTTTACAGCAAACCAGCGTCCAAACTCAAACAACTTCCTCTAATGTCAAAGTTTCAGAATAATCTGTATCTGCCTTTAACAGTACATGTGTGGAGTTTAACATTAAATCCCTAAATACCCTTAAAATGAAATTTAATCACGTCATCTTTATACTTAGTTTTATTTACTTTTTACAACATGATTTCAGGGAGCCTGATTTAACCCTCACTTTTCCCCTTAAAGAAGAACAATTGGAACTTTTGATTATGCTTATTAATTGAAATATTAAATCCCGAGATGCACTGTTTTAGTTTTGCATTGCATCCCTTTATACTTTGAAATATTAGGTAGAATTCAAACTGGAGCTTCTGTGAATGAGTTTTAAAAATAAATGCAAAGACGTTACTGAGGCTTTAATGTATAAACTTAAGGGATTCTCGATCCATTTCAACCCTGATTTCACCCTCAAATTTCCCCTTAAACATGCTGAGTTTGAAAAGGTGCTTGTAAGTTCAAAGTGAAAGTGATTAAGGAAACTTTTTCAGGGGATCACAGGTAGATCCAGTCAGCAGGGTCAGGGCCTTCTCACACCTGTCTCGTCTTTATCTCCGAGGTGTAAAAGAAAAGAAACGATGCTTCAGGTGATAATTGTCCTCTCGCCCTGGACTTATAAACGATATAGAAATCATTTGCTCTCCATCTTCCTTCTCACCAATTAGAGATGTCTGTGGTGGCAGAGCACCACATTGCACTCTTGGACCTCCGTCAACGGGGGGATGAGGCAATTCTCTGCTCGTGTGAAATGGTGCTGGCAGTCTCCGCCGCTCGCATTCATTCCCCACATAAACTCCTCTCTTTCTGCAGTTTCCTCCCCCGGCGATGCACACAGCACAATAGTCTCACTGAGCGGTGACGATTAACACATAAAAGCGACACGGGGAATCTCACTGCTCGATACTAGCGCACATGAGAGGGCAAAGCATTCATACCATGCCAAGAACTTCAGTGGGAGCCCCTTCTATCTGATTGGTGATCTTTTGTTTTGGCGTTGCCCTCGATTCGGGGGAACGTGCCCAATCAGATTACGGAGAGGGAGGCAGAGCGAGACGACAATCGCTGTTTTCTATTTACTCCGTCTATCTCCAAACGGCTTCACTTAAGGCGGCCGCAGATAAGTCAAGTCTCCATCTCGGGTTCCTCAACTTTTACCTCCCCCTCCCCCTCCTCCGCCCCTGCTCTTCATCCTCGCTCGCACAGTTGTGCACTAAAGCCGGATTAAATTCAAACTTTAGCACAATCAGATATCCTTTTGAACGCGGGGTTTAATCCCAAACTTCGACCGCTGACACGAGTGACAGGTAATCTCTGGGAACGATTTGAGACACAAAATGGAGACAAATGAGGGGACATCGCTTGAATTAAGTCGCGTCAACAAAATAAGGGCGTTTTGCAGATTTACATGACGGTCAGGTTGAAAGGATGTAAAAATACAAGGCCCAAACCCATTTAAGCTGTATTTATTTATGATAATATCTATTTAAAATCATCAGAAAGTCCTAGAGTCCATGTTTATTCTTCTATAATTTAAACTGCTTTGTTTTATTTAGCACATTTTTGTAAAAGAGACTGTTTTTTGTCCATCTTGCTCTTTCAGTAGCTTTGACAACAATACATCAAGTCCTGTGACGTGTGTCCAGATATGACGACTGACACCTGAAAGTTTTAAAATAACATCCGATGTGGTTTTCTACTGACGGAGAAAACACTGTAGCCACCACTGCAGGAACCTGCCATCACTGAAAAGGTCACTGGGAAAGTGATCAGCAGCTAAATCCACTTAACGTAATGATGAGTCAATGTGAAATCAATGCTCTATAGCAGATTGAAGCAATTAAAGAAAAGAAATGTAAGTGAGCCTCTTATCTTTTTCTCCAGGGCTCCTCACAAACTATTAAATTGCAGGATTTGACAAAAAAAATTATAATATACATAAATAATAACTACAAGCTAGATAGAACAACCATCACAGCAATAACTGTATAAATTAAATTCTCAACACAGGTTTTAAAAAATATGTGATGGGATATTTTGAATAAGGTCACACCCAATTTCAAAGTGATACAGTTAGTTGTTATTAATCTTTGATTTACTACTCTGACAACTTTGTTTGAATATGAATCAAACATTATTTTTACAATTTGTCATTTCCATTGTGTGACGTAAATTTGTCCTGAGTCACTTTTCCCCACATGATTGACGGCTGGTTTTCTGACCAGAACAGAGAAACAGTGCTATCTCTGCGTTGTGTTGTTTTGTGAAGCTGCAGCAGTTGTGTGTGCTGCGTTTCCATTCTGGCTCAAGATGTTTTTTATCAGACTTATAGTTCTGGTGTGAACTGGACTTCAGGTAAGCTGCTAAATTCTATCCTGTATTGATCTTTGTATTATAAGAGCAGAGGTTTGACGCTTTATTTGAAATACATTTTCATATTTAATTATTTTTTAATTGTTATTTTAAAGCTTGTTTGCAGAGTGTGGAATCAGTGACCTCATATCCTATATAAAATGACGTAATATATGTATGCGTATATTGATTTACATATGATGTAAAAACATGTGTATATATATATATATATATATATATATATATATGCAAATGAGTGCATATTTTTACAGCTATGTGCTAATGAAGACATAATGTGATTATGTGTGTAGATATTAGTGTCACTGCTTTATTAATATTATATGATAATAATGTGATTAGTATACGTCACTTATACATATGTTGATAATAGATTGATCGTAGAGATTGAAACAGATTGAACATCAGTCATTAAGAAATATGGTATATGTCTGCATATTTTTGTATCTATATCTGACACGTGTTAATGGTGTGATGTGATTAGATGGGGAAGCAGATAGTAGATCTCGTGTTTGAATATATGCATATTTTAGATGAATGGATAATTTTACATAATCAAGAGTCAAATGTATAAAAGTAAATTGACAAGTTAAGGTTGCAACTAAACATTTCAAAAACTAATGTTTGCAGTAAAAATGTGTTTTCCAACATTTTTAAACTTTTTAATTGATTTCGGAGGCGATTTATAAACTTTTTTCTTTTTTAAGTTAAGCCCAGTTCTTGTTGCCGATAGTTTCACTTACTTTTCCCGTCACTCAGCTGATGTTTCACACTTTCACTCACATGTCAGAAATAGGTCATCGCGCTGGTTGTGGTGCAGTTTGATGGACAGCGGCAGAACCGTGGTCGTCTTTTGGATCCATAGGTTTCACTGAATCTAGACAGAAAGAGACAGATGTGGGAATGTTCAAATCTGGGAAAATAAACTTCATATGGAATCAGTTGAGACTTTTATTTTATTTTACATGAATGTTGTTTTAACTTGACATCCACGCAAAAATCTGAAAATAAAAAACACTAAAAAGGACTGAGCTCCCCTCATAAAAAAATAACTTCAAGTATTCCAGTGCAGGAGTTTGTGGTAACTAACAACATATTATTTACATTTTCGTAGACAAACTGTACAATTAAGCTTCAGAAATACTGGCAGTCAGGAAGAGAGAGTGTGTGTGTGTGTGTGTGTGTAAGTGTGTAGTGTGGGTTCCTCTAAATCAAGTAGGATTCACAAGCCAAAGCCTCTCATTGATGCTGCCCCTGTTTGGAGGGGAGGGGGGAGGGGGGGGGGCATCTAGACTGTATGGACTGACCAGTGTTTGGGTTGTGAGTTGTTTGTGCGTTAAAAGACAGAAAAATGTCAACATGTGTGTTCAAGTTCCCCGCAATCTGATTTTATTATTTCACCTGAAGGAAAAAAAGGTCAAATGTTGTGACCCTGAAGGAAACCGGATTCATCCATCGTCTGAAGTCCAGTCAAACCCGGAGGAAAGGAAACAAACATATCGAAAAATAGAACAATTTGGACCAAATGAGGCTGAGTGTGTGTGAATATATGTGTGTACTGTTATTTTCACATTCAAATTTGTGTAATTGTGTTGTAACTCAGCATTTGAGATAAATATTTTAGCGGCATCATGAAACGACAGCGCTTATTACAACATATAAATAATATATTCAACATATAAGTCACTTTGAAAGGAAGAGAAAAGATGAAGATGATGAAGGATTAAATTGTTTCTCTTTTGAGTTTTTATTTTAACTGGAGTTAAGGACGAATACAAACATTTATTGAGACAGAAATTAAAATGATCATGAGAAATCTCGCATGGTCAATTATATAAAATTTTAATATTTTCACTGCAAATAGACACTTGTATCTTAGTTGTATTTTGCATGGCTTTTATCTATTGAATTTCGAGATACTGAATTATGGGAATATGTATTTGTGCTGAGTAGTTAAACAATTTTACAAATATGTCTAAAAATATGTATTTATAAGGTGGTAAACATACAAAATGTGGGTTTAATTGAGTTATTGTTGTGATTTTTAAACTTTATAAGTACACAATAATATTAAATTTAACATTAGAGCATATTTCAATGTCTTAAATGAGGAGAAAGCATAAATTCTGTCATAAATTGGGCCAAAATGAGCATCTGCGCTGCAAATATTCATACATTTTTTGTGTCGATGTTAAATATTGTTAAATTCGATCATGTCCGCACCAAAATATTCCAAATCTCCTCTGTTTAACCCAGATTTTCCTGCTCATTAAGGGTAGAAGAGCCTTGATATTTCATTTAGACCATTATAGGACACAAACTCTCCAGTGAAACCAGGCTGGAGAAATTATTTAAGAGCTGGACGCAGTTAAAAGCTTAACAGTAAAAAAATCCAATCAAAGAGCTGGGATTTTTCTTTTTTTTTAAATCTTTGTTTTTCTATGAAGGCTGTTTTTTTTGTGTATGTGATATATTAATGAGAAATCGGCCCTGGTCAGTTTGCAGAAGGGAGAGGAAGAGGAGGCTGAGCAGCGTGCGGAGGCTGAGCAGCCACAGTGAGAGACGGGTTTTAAACTGTAGGGTGCAGCAGTCGTCTTTCAAACACGACAAGCAGCAGCAGCAGAGCAGCAGCAGAGCGAGAGGAGCCGAGAGGAGCCGAGCACGGAGCTGGAGCTGGAGGAGGCAGAGCAGACTGAGGCCCGAACACAAGAACCACTGACGCTCCGAAAAGAAGAAGAAGAGGAGGAGGAGGACGAGGAGGAAGGGGGGGGGCTGTTGATGTGTAATTACAGACTACATAGCATCACCCCATCGTAATTTACATTAGTTGATGTCATGGAAAAAATATTAGACGAAGATTGTTTTTATCCGCAGTCAGTAACACGACAGAGGGAATCAAGGATGGGAGATTGTTCTCTCTCTCTCTCACTCACACTCACACTCACACACAAACACACACACACACACACACATACACACATCTCACAGGCCACTTGACCACTTAAGTTGCAGTGATTATGCCATTAACTGACACGAACCTTCCGCCAAATTCAGAGCGTCACCGACCAGCCGGCCAATCACGGGACGAGAGTGAACCTCCTGCGTTTCACATACAGTCTGCCGGATGAGGCGATTAATGGCACGTAATTTGTCATTTCTATAAGTTCACATTCTTATTTTTTTTATGTGCCTTACTTTTACTCTAGTTAACTACATTTATAGTTTTCTTTATGTGGTGCATCATAATTTACAACTTGTTTTTAAACCAATGTTTTTTTTTGCAGTGTTTTTTTTGTGTTGACTTTCAATATCTTTCCGTTGTTTCTCTGTTTTAATGCCAACACCGACATGAACTCAGTAACTCAGCGCAGATCTATATTTATATGAGGGTGGAGATCTATGCTGTGCACTGAAACACTTACAAAAACCCTTTTAGGTTCAGAAGTATGGTTTGCAGGAGTAGGGCTGAAATGGAGTGAAAAGAATGTCAGAAAGTAGCAAAGGGGAAAGTGCTCAAGGTGATATTTTTAATAAATATCCAAGAAAAGTCAGAATTCTTGTGGAATAGTTTGATGATGAATCAATTCGGCCCAATTTGGATGCTTTTAAAAGGCGTCACAGGAGATATGACACATTAGAAATGGTTCATCAACAAGGAATTACAGTGTTGAACAAATCCATGTTTGAGGAATAGATTTAGCCCAGGTTTGTCTGTTTGTTACATTTGTTTTTTTTTGGGGGGGGGGTGAATAATAGAAAATACATTCCATGGCTGTGTCGGTATTTCCCAGCAACACACGTCTGCTTACGATTACAAGCAGGTAGAGGTTAATCTGTGCTGATTCATGCTGAGCACAGCAGAAAGAAGAGCTTTGGGGGAGTTTGCTGTTAAAGGTTTGTCTCACTGCTCGATTATCAGTCAGTGATCAGGGCTGAGAAGGAGACCACGGGACCCTCGCAGCAGAGATGCAGAGTTCAAGTGGGCCTGAGGGGATGGAGTTTGGGAGGCTGCTGCCAAATATTTGGGACTGAGGCTGTTCAGTTGTGAAGTGTGATCTGCTGCTCGATGTTCCCAGAGAGGAGAAATGTCCAAACTGACTTCACTTGTTCACAGAACACAAATGTCTTAATTTACTTAGAAACTCATACATTAAAAGGAACAATTAGAACATAGTGCTCTTGTCAATAAAACCTCTTCCTCTCCCTTTCACTCGCGGCCTCGTGTGGAAGCCTTGAAGTGTGACGAGTCCATTTGAAACCACGATATGAAGCAAAACATTCATAATAATCCATAATCCATTCTGTGCACATTCTGACCTCAACCCAACAGCACCAGAGTAAACCTCCAGTAGAGTTACATGTGCAGGATCATATAAGTAACAGTATTCAAAGATGGACGACATGTAGACTCGGAAAAGTGAAGCCAGGGCGCATTGATCGCCCCCTTGTGGCTGACTGCAGCATAGGTCATGAGGTCATTTTGCAGCTGCGTGGCCGGAGGGAGCCCCGACATATTTTTATTTTTAATCTATGTATCATGTATTGTTCTGCAAAAGGATACTGATCCTTGAATTCTGCAGAAATATATATATATATATATATATATATATATGTTAAATTAGAAAGCAATGATAAATATGTCTGAAAATGTGAATTAGAATGAATCATATCTTATTGTCATCTTCATTTTAATGTAATTGATCTTTTTTTAAACAATCTTCACCTTTTTGATGATAAAAATAAACAATGGTTGGAAAAGAATGATGATCTCTTGTCGTACGTCACACACACACACAGACACACACACGGGAAATGAAATTTCAATTTGATTGAATGCTTTCAATTTAACGTCTGTCCCGGGTTTACGTGCCCAAAGGCCAACGCTGCATATGAGAACATCCTTTTTTTATTTTATAATCCTGCTCTTACGTTTTTTATCCTGTCACCGCCAAACCTACACCTGAAAAAAAACTAAAAAAATGGAGGCTCTTTAAGTCCACAATCCACAAATGACACTGACGTGGACATCCCCAGCGGCTGTCAAATGAAGAAGACACATTAGTAAATAACAGCGGGTTGATAACGGTGCAAATGCACCATCAAATGTACTTCATAATGCTTTACGACTGCCATTCGCTGACATTTATATATCACTTTTTAGTGATGGGCCAATGAAACGCCGGCTTTGAAATAAAGTCGGCCATGATTCATGTCTCTGCTGTGTCAGTCTTACATTAATATTATGACCATATCCATCATGTCGGCCATCTATAATGAACAGATGCTGTAAAACACTATTTGGCATGACAAGAGGGAGAGGTGGAGGGAGAGTGTTGCACCGACAGCGGCGTGTTGCTGGGCAGTGGAGCTCCAACCAGTGAGAATCTGCACCAGACGTCAGGACTGGTTCCTTCTTACTCAAGAAATCCTGAACGTGAGGTGACGAGTGTTTAAAGAGATGAGGACAACAGACCCAGAGAGAGCGGGGCTCTAGGTACCGACGCTTTCATCTGGTCCAATTATCTTAGGCTTGAAACTTCCTATTTGGCTTTCACCATGTTTACGCAAAAAAACTAGGAAACCTATACCCATGACATTTTATAGAATGGTTAGGTATGAACTAAGGAGGAACCCATTACATTTTCTAATTGGATCTTTTTAAAGCGCCGGATACAGGTTATATATTCTTCACTTTCTTTAACATGGAGAGAGAGAGTGTTCGCCTTGACAGAGGAATACACTCTTCAAGCTGCTTCTTAGTCTAGAAGCTATTTACACAATTTAGAGTTAGTCATTTGATTCGTTGAATTTTTCCTATTTTTGCTGCAGATATAAAGAAAATCTCCGACAAGCTCCTACTGATGTACAGTCAGTGCACAGTTATTATAAATATGTAATTATACTTTATTTCCTATTAACATTCTTAAGTTGATTATCCAAATTGCTGCATTTCTTGCACTCACACAAAGAGAGCACGACCTCTGACCTATAGAGAGAGCTTCCAGCTTCCATGTGTTTTGAATTAAGAGAGGGTCAAAGAAGAAGGTAAATGTTCCTTTTTCTTTCCTTTACACAACCATAACATGTCAGACAACATCTTCCCATAAGGCAAAAACCTTGAGTATACCGAAGGGCTCACAACACACCCGGCACCAAAAATACTCCCAAGCTCCAGCACTATATTTGACCGGCAGCGTACTATTTAGTGGGCAGACCACATGCCGTGGTTATA
The DNA here is from genome assembly GCA_038501795.1 of Pseudopleuronectes americanus. Taxonomy (NCBI): domain Eukaryota; kingdom Metazoa; phylum Chordata; class Actinopteri; order Pleuronectiformes; family Pleuronectidae; genus Pseudopleuronectes; species Pseudopleuronectes americanus. The sequence continues at coordinate 4,261,139 of CM076739.1, read as the reverse complement.
GGTGTCTTCTGTCATCTCACATCGCGGGCAGGGACTCACTCTCCCGAGCATGTTCTTTTCTCTTTGCTGAATTCTTCTCCGTGCTGCTCGAACAAACAGATCCTTTGAGCACCCTGCCAGATCCCGACTCCACATCTCAGCTGTGATTTCCGCGCCGAGATCGTTCTCCCACATCTGCTTAGTAGCCTGTGTGATAACGCAGGTGGTGGCAATTAGTCCCAGCTCTAATATTTTGAAGAGGAATGGCTGTTTGTGTGCGTCGCTGCTGCGGAGAACGGCCAATAAAGCTCAACTGGGCTTCTAAAAATGAAGTGTGAGCTAAAGTAAGAGTCTGTTTTTTGCGGCAGAAATGATTGGACGAGGGGGTTTTATTCTTTTTCTCTTTAAATCGTGATGGCACCAGTTGCTGTTCATGCCGGGAATCACTTATCTGTAATGCGTATCCAGGACACCTATTAGTTTAGGTGTGATTCAGAAATAAAGCAAAGGAAAGTGCAATCAAATCAACAATGTTACTTTCTTATCCTGTCCTCAAACACTGCTCAGTCTCCAACAAAAAAAACGCACTATTCCAAAAATGCTAATTCCCTAAATGTGTTTTCCTGTCTGCGTCCACAGCGCTGATGAAGGTGCATATCTCGCCCACCCCCTCGCAACCCCCGTTGAAAATTACACACAGCCTTGTTTTGTATGCAGAGATACCTCCCTTGCTCAGGGAAATGTTTTATTTGTACGCCGTCTTTGCCGCTAATGCAACAAATGAGAAATGGCGATCCGGGCCTCGGGAACTGCTCGGGCAACTGGCACTGTGATGTTTGAGCATAAGCCTCTCCTTTAGCGTGTTGATTCTCCATACCCCAATATTGACCGACCGTCTCTGTTTGATGTATGCATGCTCCTCCCACACACACACACACACACGCGCCTACACACATTCATAAACTCCCCCCACTGCCATCCAAGCCCAATGTTTGGGCTTAACTTGTTAGTTCTGCTTCTGGAATAGCTGCTGATGCCCCGAGATATTAGTGTACGATGGAGTGTTGTGACGGACCGACCGACCGACCGTCTGTCTGTGAGTGTGCACGCGCTCGCTGATGGGTGACGGATGAACTGCAGCATCTCGCAGCGCAGACTTTGTCGTGTTTGTGTGTGTTGACACCGGAGCGAATGTCTGTCACTCTGCAGGAATGTACATTTGCATACATTATTTTGTCGGCGATTAACTTTTCCAAACTGACAAAGTGCTAAAATCAAGGAAAGGTGTTTTGTTAATGTTTAATTTAACATTTAACACCAAGTTCAAGAGAGAGTTTGACACACAATTATGTGATGCATCTATCTATATATAGCTATATCATTTCAGACCCTGCCATCATAGAATTAAGGTGAAGGGAGATTTCCCTTGAAAATAACATTAACATTACAACAGCAGTGTGTTTGGATGAAGAACCATTTGAAATCCCCTTGTAAAAAAAACCTTTCCAAAGAAAACCATGTTATTTCCTTGTAATCTGAACATAAGAAATCATGTGTCGGGTCAAATTGCCAAAGATAGAATGACACAAACGGAGGACAAGAGGAAAGAGGCGTTTGGAAACTCAATGTTGACAGTCTTCTTTAACCCTGACATGCAAACAGTGTCGTTCAGGGTTTAATTAATTAGCCAAATGTGGATTCTTGTTTGAAGAAACCAAGAGAATAAAGACACTCAAATATGTGATGAAACATCTCAGCGCACCGAGCTCTTCCCGTGTCTCCCCGGTGGGACACAGTGCATGTTATTAAAACAGAAGTATCAACATAGCAGATAGGTATCTCCTTAAGATCGGAGATAATCCTCCCTGAGACTTAGCGCCGAGATATCGATAGCTGCCGAGAAGTTATCTCACCAGGAAAAGAGCCTTGTTTACTGAAGTGGCTGAACAGTGTAAACCTAATTACTCTGAACTAGGTCAGAAATCTGCTACTGAGTAAAGAGTAATCAAACTGAATATTTAATAGTGTATACTAACACAACCCCCCTTGCACACACACACAAACACACACTGCACAGCATCTAAATATCAGTTTTTTACCTTTGACTAAGCTCTATGAAGACTTCCTGCCCGTCTGTAATTTGTTAATCGAATCACCTGATGAGAGATCTGCAGTCTGGTTGTGATAAAGAAGCAGAGAGGAAGGGGTCTCTATTAATAGATCAGTAGACTTGTGGCCTGCAGATGACAGGAAGAGGGGCCTGTCATGAGGAATGCCTTTGTTATTTTCCATCCAGGGAGGAAATGAATTTCTTGTGATTTTTCAGAAATGTTGCCCGTGGGCGCAGGCGTCGCCGCGTCGAGGCTCGGGGAGAAACCGCCCGGAAGAAGAAGAAGACAGGAGAACGAGTCCACGGTGGTGAGTTCTTGATGATGAGCGAGAGGATGGATCTCAAAGAGGCTGGACGAGGATGGGCTCGTGTTGAAAAGGTTTGGATGGAGATGGAGTGGGCTTCAGTGTGGGGAGGCGCTTCCCTCTCTCCAAACCGTCTCTGTGAAGTCCAGGGACGTATTGTGTCGTCATTTGATGTCCCTGCTGGAGACTGATGAAGAACACCCATGTGCTGTGCTTTGAACACATCCCCTAAATGCAACAACTTTTCCACAATGGAATCCATCTTTGATGCGCGCAGCCAAACCAACGGCTAATGTATGTTGGTGGCCAGTTGTATTGGGTTTGTCGGAGATGTAATGAGCTGCTCCAGGAGAACAAGAATGAATCTACTCGAAAACATGACATTAAAGACGGACAAGGACGAACTTGTAACCTTTTCAATCCACTACAATTGTCCTTTTTCGGAAACTATTGTTCCTTGATACACGTTGCTTTAATTGGTGTTGAGATCCCTTCATTGTGAACGGGGCAGGGTGGGGCTGTTTCACGCCGAAATTACAAAGTCGATTACCATGATAATAAAATGTGTCCACTCTGTAAAGGGACCATGTGGTCTATGAAAGGACGGCCAGTTCCGCCAGCTCTTATTGGTGTAGTCTGGTTTGGCTGCGGCTCCCCTTGTTCTTGGAACCGGTATCAAATGGCACATGAACACTATAATCGGAGCAATTTTCCAAACATCTTCAACTTCCACTGCACAGAAACGGATCCAGGAGTGCGGCAACAAAACCGGGCCTTATGTCAACTTCTGATTCCAAAACGTTAATGATCTAGATCAAAAGGAGCTTCAGAGACGACTTGCTTTTGTGTTCTGCGAGTCCTTTTTCAAACGCTGCCTTTGAAGGTTGACTACATGCCCAGAAAACGGTTTGATTAAACAGGTATGTGGGATGGTTAAACATATTGAAGACACTAATTACTACTGAACACTCGGTGGTGTGGGGCGCTGGATGAGGATGTGGAGGAGAGGCCTCTAGGCGAAGGCAGATGAGACGTTTGTTTTGAAATCGAGCCGATCCAACAACCACAAATCTACATTATTTCATATGAAATTAATGTCATTTGTCTCATTTTTCCTCACGGACGATGAGATTCCTCTGCTCTGCAGCCCCGAGTCGGCTTCTGTGGAGCAGAGACCCTCTTTCAGAGAGTTTGAGGGTTATGGGAAAATAAACACTTCTCGAAATTAAGAGGTTTAGGTTCTTGCCTCGGTTGTTTGCCCTCGGTTTTGCCTCTCAGGCCACATACCCGGGACTTTTGACAGACTGCAAGTTCTTTAGTCAGATACGTGGAAGGTACAACGACAAAATTCAACATTAGTGTCCAATATAAAGACACCACAGAACATGTGATGCTGTATTAGGTCACTATCATTCGTACATGTGAAAATTAAAGTCCTTTTTTCTCATATGGTGTTTACAGTCTCATGTTTACCTCCTGAACTAGCTCTACATGTATAATTACATTAAAAACAAGACACGTGAATGCAGTTGTGTTATTATTCACAGTTTGCAGCCATTTTGATTTGAATAAATCATAGGTGAGTTCCCCCTCTGACTCCCCTTGGCGTTTGACTTTGGTTTAGGTCCCTCTTCGCACAATTCCTCTGCTGTGATGTGGACCAAGAACACTTTTGACACATCTCTCGAAACACACTTCTAATTTGTCCCCCAGGCGCTGGTTATGACGCGAGCTGACACTGAGGTCTGACAACATGACTTCTTTCCTCCTCTGGCCAAAGCTGCCGCAAAGCTGCAGCCTCACCCGCCTCCAGACGGGAGAATCGGGGTGTCTTACGATTGAGTTGCTCTCCTCCCCTTTTGGGACATCGGTTCGAATTAACGCCACCGCCATCAGACTCTTTAGGCACCGCCGCTGACAGCTGGAGTGCTCTCACACACCAGGTGCTTCTGTCTCCGCCGAGGTGCCTATGACACCTACCTGTTTTTTAGCCCCCGACCTGTCAAGGGAGCCAGATTTAATTAATGTAATGATCAAAGCAGGAAAAGCAAGTTTAGCCCTGAGGTAGCAATCCCAGTGAGCTGTGCTCGCTTGCTAATTATTTAGCATTAAGGTAGAAGGCACTTAGGCATACATGACTACTTCAAAGATTTGATTGGGGTTTGGTTCGTTACAACAGCAAAGCGCCGCGAGGAGTCGGTGGTGACATCAAAACATCAGTGTGGATAAATCTGCTGGTGTAAAGCATCTCGCTCTCAGCCACCAGGTAACCTTTCTTTATCCTCTCTGACAACGCCTGCTCACAACAAACATCAGCTGTGTGAATCTAAATGAAGGGACGTGAGGGCGAGTTCAGGATGAGACAGAGAGGGAGATGAAAGTTTTATTTTAGAGCGTGGCTTAAGGTGACCCGGAGGGACGGCACGTTGCTGCCACAGCTCATCAGCTGAAGCCCCATGTGAAAAATAATAAGAGGACATTAAATATACATAATGTAATCAGCTGATTGCAGAACTCACGTGGTAACAAGCACGATCAGAATTCCTTTACATTTACTTGTTTATGTTGACTTTTGATGGCATTTTTCCTAATTTGACTGTTTTGAAGGGAAAATGTCATCCTAAGAACTAATCTGTTAAATTTCACAGAGTTGATAGAAGCTCAATTTGGTGGTTGAGCATATTTTATAACAGTTTTACAGTTTCTTTTGAGAGTAAACTTCAATGATGCCTTGAAGCAGGTGTGAGGACTGGTGGATTTGGCCGGCCACACTTCTACCTCTTCTTCTCCAGTTTGTATTTGTTGCTGCTTTCATGCAAAATTCAAAAACATTCATTTTGCTTTTCTCGTGGGACTGTTCCAGATAAACGAAGCGACTCAGATCCAGATTAAGTCATCCTTCCTACACTTTTGTTTTCACACACGTTTGGAAGATTTGTGGTTTCATATGCTGTGAACCAAGCAGAATGGACATTAGTGGAGTCCAACGACTACGTTTGTTTTCCAGCAACTGCCAGAAAAAACAAGAAAAATAAAAACTGTTGCTTTCCAAGACTGTTTCAGGGACAAATTCAACAATTCTCGCTGTAATTCTGGACAACATAATCCTCAATTTGCATAAACAACTAATTTATGAAACTAACATTTTGCTTTATAAACCAGAGATCTAATAATGTTGCAAACCTAGTGGTCGCCCATTGAGTTTAATGTGTTTAATACATATATATATATATATATATATATATATGTATATATATTTATACAGTATATGGGATGTGCTAAATATTGACTGTCCTAGATCGCTTGAGGGACGTGGAATTTTTTCTTTTTTGAATAACATCACGACAGCTATTTACGTGATGTGCTTCATTTTATTGGGTGGTCAGGTGTCTCTGCTGGCCTCAGGACTGCAGATTGTGTTTTCAAGCACAAGATCTCGACAGGGGTTATGGAAAAGCCCCTCTGCCTGCGAGATATCCTTCTACCTAAAATCATCTTTCCCTGGAGACAAATTCCCTGAATCTGACCACGTGTCTGCCTCTGCCTCTTCAGTCAAAGACAAAAGACTGTATTTATCTGTTTATCTGGTTCCTTGGTAGCTGCTATAGACGGAAAAAGATTAATCTGGAAGCAGGGATTTTCTGCTAAGGTATGGTGGCAAATTTAAAGGATTTCAAGGTCTTTAAGTGAATGACTGTTGCATATCTCAAACATCCGGGTTGGACTGAAGCACCATTCAGTAGGAAGAGCCATATAATTACGAGTTAAATTCGGCCGGGGCTCTGCAGAGTTTGTTGTCTTCTTGGATGAGTAAAAACAGGCCTCCAGCCATCAGCGTAGCCGGGTCTTTCCATCCAGTGTATGACATGAATAGACAAGAAAAGAACAGTCCTCAGACTGACACACAGGGCTCTCATTGAATCATGTGAACTAAGACAGGGGGAATTTCTGATAGCCCCCATTTCTGCGCACAGACGTGGAGACAAAAGGCCTCACTGTCTGCAGCCGCGGAGCTGCGCCTCTACCTCCAGGGCACTGCCAAATGAAAAGAAATAGGAAAATAAGCGAGAAACAACCTCCTGGTTTTGGGACCTGAGCAATTGCCCATTGTCTGACTTTAAAATGAAAAAAAAATCCCCGCTCCGCCATTGTGGCCCCCGCTAACCTGTTCGCAAGCAGCTGGTGACCACCTGTGGAGCAAGTCAAATTAGGGAAGGATTCCTACTGTTTCTGTTTATTGTCTGCAGGTTTTTGTGTGCGGTATTGTGCTTTGGTCCTTTGCAGCGGTGGCGGAGGTGGATCGGCCAGTGGGACAGCCAACGGCTCCCGCAAGGCTTTTGTTTTGTTGCACAAAATCCTCAGGTTTTCTTCCTTTTGGCGGAGCAATATCGCAGCTCTTATCATATTTGGCTGCTTGTATTGGAATGGCTGATTGTCGGTCACAGTGGGAAGAGGAAGGTCGGTGCGGCGTCAGAACGTTTGAAAGACTTTCAAAAGGGCGACGGACGAGGTGAACCAGCCTCGACTTCTAATTTTGATCTTGTCCCAGCGTCCGAGGGACAGTCTCTGAACCTTCCATGGACACCAGATCCCTATCGTTACATCTCACAAAAAAAAGAAAAATTGGAGATGAGACATGACCTACATCAATTTTCCCTCAAATTATCTAATTTGGCCTTTATGAGGTCCCATAGCCTGGGAACCTAGGATTCCTTTTTCCATTCAAACAAGAGTTGCTTTTGTTTTCCGCTGCCACCATCCGGCATGGAGATAGAAAACAGATATTAATCATCGTTTGGACACACCGAGGAAGCAAAATCACTTAAGGGTCACAGAGAAATGAGTCATTATTGCTAAACTGCAAAACACGGTGGCTCTTTGTGTCCTTTCGCTGTTCCCAGGAATGCGGCCCGTCTTGTGACTTGAGGTGGGGTTGGGGAGGTGAATGACATCACCGGTGGTGTTCACATTTAAATTCTGACACAGTGGCACCTTGTGTTCCTATTCACCCCCCTTCCCCCCCCCACCTCCCCACCGTCTTCTCTCTGAAGACTGGATTGTGCTCGGCTCTGCCTTTTCTTTCCCCCCTCAAAGAATACCTCCTTTTCTCTTGCTCCTCTTAAGCAGCTGCCTGCGTATGAAGTGGGGAAAATGACACTCCATCTCATGATGAATGGTACTTGACCCCTGGAACCCGTTCATGTGGGGCTCACACGGAGACGCATTTACATAAGCCAGGAGATCTCACGCACGCACTTGTTTACATCCGGTGAAAAAAAGCTAGCGCTGAGGACGCTCTCTGACGCTAAGGTGTTGCAAATGAAGATTAAATGTTTGTTGATCAACCTCCGCCGTAAATGGAACAACCTTTCCCCGTTTCTCTCTTCCCTCTCAGCTCTCGGTTCCTGGTTTGACACACATCCACACTGGTCGGGTTGCTTCACTGAGAGCCCTTTTGTTACATGATTAATTACACTGAGAAACAGTTATGGCGGGATTAACAATTAGCTAGACCTGTCAAACAGTCAGTCTAAGATGGCAGACTAATTGAGTGGCTGGTTGGCTATTGTGTCCCAGTATAAGGCCAAGGAAGTGGGGATGGTTCACAAGCCTTTCATCTCTTTTACAGGCCTAATACCGCAGCAGAAAGGGGCCTGCTATCAGGCCAGGCAAGCTCGGGTAATTTCTCATGAATATTCATGCGCCCACTCTATCTGCAGTGGACTTTACAAAGTTACCTTCATGGTGCATGTTCTGGCTGTCTCTCTGCTCGTGGGGGTGTTCACTCGCTGTGAAACGGGGCAAAAAAATGTCCATCTGACAGGGTCACTTCAAAAACTGAACAATAATATTTTTCTTATCAAGTATAAGTCTGGAGCCCTGCATAGGCGTCAAAATGAACATGAACTTTGGTAAATATCCGGGAAATTGGGTATGGAGTTTGCTTTTCAGGAACATTCAGGCGAGGGGAGGAGCCTGAGTAGAGCACCCAGTGTATGAACTCCACTGCTGTACTAGCTTACAGCACATTGTCGGTGGCGTCGGCCCGAATCACCAAAAGCTCTTGAAGCTTGTCGTCTTTCCTGGTCTTCCTCTCTGAAGGTGCCAAGGTACATGGTACCTTCTTTACATTCTGGGATATTCGTTGATGTGAAACGTCATCAAATCACTCACTGTTGTCCTGCTGTATTCTCACATGGGCTCCCTCGACATTAAACCAGGGGGCAGGAGAAGTTCCAGAGAATATCTTGTGTTCTCTAATGCAGCCCCACCGGAGAAGTTCAGTAAAATGTCCGGAGTCTGAAAACAGCTTGTTTACAATGCGCCCCTGTTTTGAGCGAACAGAAATGACAAGCCAAATTCTGGACTGAACTAATCATTGTACTGGTGAATGTATCATCACACCAACAAAGACAAAAGAGATAAAAAAAAGATGAGGCCCAGGCCAACTCTGGCCCGACAAAGAAGAAACAGCACACAAGTTTCTCGCGAGCCAAGTTTTGGAGTAGAAAAAAGAAAGGAGAGAAACCTGCGAGGCTGCACAAGTGAAGCTCCGTCCTCAAAGAGTTTTTATCCACGGTGTCCATGGGAAGAACCCCAGCGGAACAGCTGCAATGGCGAGCCATGGCTCCTCATGAAAGGTTTTGCCTGGAGGCGGGGAGGCAAAGACTTGAACGTGGAGAAAGTCAATTGTTCCCCCCGCTGAAAGGCAAAAGGCCCAGGAGGAGCTGCACCATGGTGTGTGGGACATATCAAAATATTTGACAGACTTCACCATTATGAAAAAAAAACTTCATCCCCCTCCTGTTTTTTGTTGTTGGTGACGGCGGCGGTGGGGTTGTTTTTCAACCCACCACCGACCCTTCACACTCCCATCAGGCCCCTCACTGGCCCGTGTCATTGTTTGGGCCCCGAGAGTTCAAAGCGGGCCCTTTAGGAGCCGCTCAGTGTGCGCTGACACCATGTAATGAAATTAGTAGTTCTGGCTAAACAGGTTTCAATCAAAGAGTCCGAGCCAAGACCTGGTGCCCACTGTTCATGAATCACCTCTTTCACTGACTTGTGGCAGACAGTCTGGGACATTGTTGCTGCTTTCATTGACCCATCATTCAGCCAGGTAGTCCCACCGAGAGTAAAACAGGGCTCCAGAGGGAGACCTGGCTCCGAGTGCGGCAACAGCAACAACTGACACTATCACAGACAGAGAGGAAAATAAATCAGTGTGTTAAAGATCAGAGCCTGAAAGTAAAGTGTCAGTTCAGTCCAAAATAAAAAAAACACAACAATCCGTTATGTATAGGTCCGGCCATATGGACAGTTTGGTTTTGAGCTGTTTCAGTATTGAGATGCCAACTCAGATCCAATGGAGGAGAATAGAGATTTCTTAATCAAGTGTAAAGTAACAACCAATGAAAGGACAAACTAAAATTTCAATACTTAATATTAGATACAAAAAATGAGTTGATGAGATGGAGATTTAAGGGCTTTAAAGAACAATTATTTCTTTATCTATTGATGTAAATGTATAAAAAGAGCCAATCACAAGGACCTATCTTCAAATTGCTTGTTTGGATAGAAAGAGCGCCCGCAAAGCAAGGATATTTAATTCAAAATTATAGAAATCACAAAAAGACGCATTTTGAGAAGTGAAAAACAGCTGACAAACGTTTGTATCTATTGTATCAGTGGCGTCTCAGACAACATCACTTTCTGAATCCCTGACTGATCCTGTCAAAGGGGAAGCAACGGTTATTTCTTGGTTATCAAACCTACGACTACCTGGAACGAATGTAGCGTGTGACTTGTCAGCTGCTCTGCAGGTCAGAATCGCTTTACAGTCACGTTCACGTACAGTTCGCTGCGGCTGTTTGTTTACAGAGCGCTGTTTGTCAAACGCTTTTTACCTGCTGCGGAATAATCCTTTAATACACAACACATGCACGAGTGCTGCTGCATTAACAAAGGCCTCCACAGTGTTACGCTGCCTGTCATGAGCGTGTGTGTGTGTGAGTGTGAAGGGAGAGCGATACATGAGTGTATTCATGTGTCTGCATGATGCATGCGTTTATTTGTGTGTGTGTGTTTTGTGCACACGTGTGTTCTCGCCTCCGGGCCTGTCTCCTGAGCCCTTCTCCACAGACACACAAACACACAAACACACACACACCTAAAACTGATGGCTTTGAATCACTGGCAACCCTGCTGCTAATTTATTTGCGCTGAGCATTATGGGAATTAATGTACCTGACATTCAGTGACAACAGCCGGCGCTTTGTGGCCCTTTTTACATTTCAACACATTCCTGCCTAACACACGGCTGCCTGCTGAAAAACGTCCATCTTCCCACCTAGCGGAAAAGCACACACACACACACACAAAGACACACACACACAGGCAGGCTCTGAACCTCTAGGTGCAGGAGGCTGTTAGCGGTGGCTGATGATAGTAGCAAAACATTAACATAATAATTAGTGTCTTGTAATTGTTTCATTAAAACCAGTTGTTCCATTTCTCCTCTTGTTCTCCCAGAAGATGCGAGACAGAGTTTGGACGTCAGCCAAGAGGGAGGGTCGGTCCACGTTGCTGCAGAGACTCAAGATGTTAGCCTGCCTGCTCGCTGGGAAGCTGAGGCTGTCAATGTCAGCGGCGGGTGGGCGGCGGCGGGCGGGCACGGCCACTGCGGCCATATGTAGGGACGGAATCAACACGAGGGGGCAGGCGGGTCGAGGGCACACATGCATGAGACTAGAAAAAAAAGGATTTCCTGACGACTAACAGTGACATTTTTGTTAAACTCGTCGGTAAAGGCTCGAGTCGCATTAGGCTGCGTCATAATGAACCTAATCCTGTATATGATGTCAGTTCCATTTAAAGGTCACATCGCATTGGGGTGGTGAAAGCGAGCAGTTCATTTAGAAGCTGCAAATACACACACACACACACACAGGCATTCATGCTATACAGTGGGCTGCCTGGCTGTGAAGTGCTTTCATTTCCACACACACACACACACACACACACACAGAGACAGACACACACTCCCAGATTTGAGCCAACCCTAATTAGCATTTTAAAGAGGAAATCCACTCGTTTACCGTTTACTACCTGCCAGTCCACATTTGTGAGCGTGATCGAGTCGTTCTAAAGAAGTGAAACCTGTAATGTCATTAACATTTAAATTATAAAAGCAGCTCCTTGCATGTGTTTGCGTGTGTGTGTGTGTGCGCGCGTGACAAGAGTGATTGTGTAGGCCCACAAAAGCTGATTGAGTTGTGTTAAACAATGTGTGAATAAATAATAATCACTTTAAGATAGTATGTTTTCCTCCATGCTCTGAATTGGAGAGGGGAAGTTTAGAAGAGAAATGGTGAAGGAATCTGAAATTTGGTGCAGCTTGAATTGTTGGGCCTGGGCAGAGGTGAGAGCTCCACTGAGGCCATTCTAGTTTTAATTTTTTATTATCTGAAACTATGACTTAATTACTAATCGTAAATCTAAGAAACAATCTAAAAGAAGCTCAGTCTCCCTTTCCAGGAACTTACCCTTCTGTACAGATGCAAACACAAAGATAGGTCTGTGACCGCTTTGCAACACGCGCTGAATTGTCCCTGCAGTGTTTTTATGTCCCTGAACATACATGTACACACACATACACACAAACACACACTGCTGCTGTTGTTGGTCTGCAGCTGCGTGCTCTCCACTGCATCCCTGTGCAGTACAGTGAGGAGGCGCAGGAGGCAATACGGGGCAGAGGTCTCATTGGCCAAGTCTGGGAGTGAAGGAGGGAACGTGTGTGTTTAAATGGTTGTGTGTGTGTCTGTGTGTGTCACACCACCAGATAGTTAGATACCACCGCCGGGGATTTGACATTTAGTGTTTTTTGACAAACTTCTGACGACCGCCTCCCGCAGATCATTATCAAAGCGCTGCTGTCTGTATAATCAAGACGAATGCTCGTGAAGCACAACGATGATCATTTCTGTGGAGGAGCAACTCTCGAGGATCCAACAAGGGGGGAGGGGGGGGGGTGTCTCCTAACACATACATTTCCATTTTCTCAAAGACAGATTTGTTGGCAGCACCCATATAAAGCGACACCCCCGACACCGACAATGTTTCTGTCAACTTATTGAATCTTCTGCAGGAAAAAGGGGGCAATCTCCGAGGCAGAGCGCAATCTAAAACATTGATAAATAAATATGGGATATATGAATGTGTTTGTTTGTTTGTTTGTTTGCGCTCGGGTGTCGATTCAATCCCCGCTCGACTTAGAAAAGCTCCCCCCAAAGACTGATTGGTGTCATGCACCGCAATTAACTCCGCGAGCACCGTCTATAAATCAACTTCCTGAACTCGGCGTGGAGGAGATGATGTTTGTGAAATTAGCGCCATCCGCCGCCTGTATTGTAGAAGCAGGGGAAGAAGAGGATTGGAGGGAACGTGGTGGGTGTTTATTTTCAAAATAACGGCCCCTCTGATATCTTACATTCATAAAACACGCAGAAACAAGTTTCAGAAAATCACGCTCATTCTTCAACGCGCTGCGGGGGGGGGGAAACGCTCATTTTCTTGACGTTTGAGTGGCGAGTTTGTTTTTTATTTTTTTATCTTAACTGATCGTCTGTTTTGTTGCAACTGAGGCGCCGGCGCCCGCCTCATATTCACCTCCCGCGCCTTCACGGCACCATGAGCCATGAGCTGCTGTCACTGCCTTCACAGAAGTGAGGCATTAAGGTCAATTATCATTCCATTCAGAATCTGGCTCGACTACTTAGATTAAGAAAAACACTTATTTGCCCCACATGGTCCGAGCAGAGTGATGTTTCTTTGACTGAGACCAGCGTATCAGGAGAATGCTTTATTGCTTTACTTATTCATGTTTCATTTGCTATTCCTTGTGTGAGCGTACGCGTTGGCCTCCTCGAACACATCCAGTGTATGTGCTGCGTTCTCATGTGAGCGTGCATTCCCCTCGCAAGCGGGGCTGATAGCGCTAATCCTGTTTACTTCTCCTTGCCTCCCTCCTCGGTGTTTCGAACATACCTTACGCCTTTTTCTCGACTTCAAGGCGTATCCGCGGAGGAGAGCGCGGCCCCTGCCCTGTGCAATCCGGCACACACACGCCAGAACAAAGGGAGTCCCCCCATATTCCATTCCCTCTCTGAATATGTAAAAACACAGCAGCAGCAGCAGAAGAGTCAACGCTGAGAAATTACCAGAACTATCTGGGCCATTGACAGGCCTCCCCTGTGGTCAAATGGGCCATGGCTGTGTTTGGTAACCCTCGCCCCCGCTCGGGTTTTCCGTGGCTCTCCATAGATAACCAGCAGGGAGGAGACTCGCTCAGTGGGCAAGCTCTGGCAATCGGGCACGGGGAGTTCGAACGAGTGTGACTCTGCCCTTAAAGCCTTTCTTTAATCTCCCCTGGTAAAGTAAGTCAAATTGAATATTTCCCGTTGCCCCGAAAAGGAAAGAATAAACGTTATTTTATCTGTTGATGGAGGAGTCGATCGATACTGACGGCTCCAACGTCTCCTGCTGAGATTTTTCTTTCACTTTCCAAACTCACTTTCTGGGTCTTACTCATTTCACAAAATCACTCGTTGTTTAAAATGTTTTTGGCCTCAGAAGCTTTTTCGATAAATCTGCCCCTTTTTTCTCTTTTTCGCCGATGATATTTTGAACCATTTGTGATTCCTCTGACCCGCTGGCACCGCTGCGGCCCGCCACCGGCATCAGGGGAGATCCTGATTCGCAGAAGCCATGGCTGCTCCTCAAACCCTCCGGCAGATGCTCCCTCTCTCCTGCCTCGCCAGCCGGCAGCGTGCCTCCTCTGACATGCCTGCGTGTCTGTTTGCCTGACGCAGTCTGTCCATTCGTCCGTCCATCTGTCCATCAAGCGGATGAAGCCTGATTATAAGCCGTGATTATTAAAAAACGCACACTGGAATTTAAAGGGGGCTGCAGTGGGGTATTTGCCATCCCATACACTTCTCGAAAATAATATCTAAAATTAGGAAAAGAGGATTCATGAAAGGCAATATGTTCCCATGAATGATTTATTAACTGTCAGTGGCCAGGTTGGCTGATGAATGATTGATGGCAACATGTTGCAGTGCTGAGCCCTGTTCCTGTTTCTAGATATTTTAACTGAAACTTTAATGTTTAGGGTCGATTACAGGCTACTGCACCTCAACCATTCTTTAAGCTGCACAGAGAATTAGTTTTGATTCGAAATGTAGCTCGAAAAGCTGAGTGTCGTGTGTGAGGAGTCACACATAGAGAGATTATACTGTATTTAAATTGACGTAGACTTAGTAGTGAAAGAGCACATGCAGAGGGGCCTGAAACCCTCTCGAGTGGCCAGCAGAGGGTGACTCTAGTGGTTGCAAAGTTTTCCTATAAAGTTTTACGTAAGCGCATGGATCAAACTGAAAAAGTCGAAATATTGTTTTTCTCAAAGATGGTTTCTGTCCTTTTAGGTATGACATCATCAGCAGAAGATGGCAGCATTCGTATCTGGGATTTTTTTGGCTTCATTTCTAGATAGCGGGAGGAAGTGGAGATGCATCACATATCTTTGTTTACAGTCAATGGTCCTGACACTTTCATTAGTATCATTTCCAGAAGCTAAATTCAATTCCAATTAAAATAAAACAACAGCCGTAAACTACCTGCCCAGTACAAAATAGCAAGAAACTGCCTATATGTGATTAATAGTTTTCTTAAAATTATTGAAAAGATGAAGCAGAAGAGTCAAACTACGTCCGATAGGGACAGTGTGTAATATTTATAAATGTTGTCACACGTTTTACAAATGAGAAACTTTCTGGACAACACATAGAATACTGAATAAATCATACTGTTAATGACTGGAAGTTTGTTTTAGTTATTTTTTTCTAAAGCTGATGGACCCTGGAATGGGGCACCGGCCATCTGCGGTCTTGTGTGTGTATTAAATGTGTGTGTGTGTGTGTTAGAGCTGTGGTCCAACGTCCATTGGGGAAACTCGGCTGCTGCCCCACTTTCTCGCTCTCATGTCAGACTGGGACCATCTGACGGGGCTAAAGACCAGTGTCACATGTCTATATTTGGCCGTTGCTGCCGCCACTGCCAGGACTCAGCACTGCAGTTGTTTTCCAAAATGCACCGGGGCAATCGATGATAATGAGGAAGGACATTTTAATTAGGGCTGTCGCAACCTGGAGACAACATGCGGGCCTCGCTCGGCGGGGGGGCAAGAGGGAGAGCGGGAGGGGGTCTGGTCACCATCACACCTACTGGGAGTTTGACGGGTGAAAGTCTCGCTGCATTTTTAGAGGGAAATGAAATCTGCATAGGAGTAATGACTGTGAGGAGTAATGATTTGTGTTTCAGTGTTTAAAATGTTCTCAGCTTCAGAGAGCAAGAGCACTGTCGATGTAGTGTGTGCGAGTATGGTAGTTGAAATGCTGTCTAGGTGTTTGGGCATTCCTCGCTCTAACTCCTATTGGCTGAACCTGCTGAGTGAAGACTTCCTGGTTCGAAAGCAACAAAATAACCTGAGTGGATGGATTTCTGTGAATCTTTTGTGCGAGGATCCAATCACAAAACAAAGTGATTGTAATTAATCCATTAACCAGTTTTTAACTTTAAAATAACTTTCATGTCAAAGTCCAGATTTTAATTACAACTGTAAACTGGCTGCAGTATATATTTCATAAATCTTGCCTCCTCCATGTTAGACGATGGGACACCAGACACACTAAAAGTACCACTGTGCTGACTCTGACTCTAAAATATGTCAAAAGCATTGGATGGCAGCTTTGTTTTTTAAGATATTAAGATAATATTAAGATAAGTTAACGGGATAAGATAACAGTAGGGAGTGCGAGGGTGTCCTTCATATTATATAGTGTCCATATTTAGCACCAAAAAGACATCAGGAGGCATCAAGTCATCCAAAGGCCGTCATTTATCATTATCAAACCTAAATTTTAAAAAGGGCAAATCATGTAAATTACATGAGTGGTTTCAAGGCAAATAAACGAGAATCCATCCCATCGCTAATTTCCATCCCATACGACACGAACACAGTCATATGACATTAGAGTGAAGCTGCGTTCATTCGGAAAAATTCACATTGAGCAACTTGGAGTGAAAGGCTGATTGTGCCACTTACTGAATATCCTGGACATTTCACTGACACTCAGCTAACCCACCAACTCTTCATAACCTCTTGGTGATCTGCTGCCATGTGACAAGAAGATTAACTTTTTACAAGCGAGTGGATTGACCCAACTTACTGTTGTGGGGTGGGTTCAAGATGGAATAAAAAATTTTCCACATTAAATACTAATTAATGCAGAGACGACCAACGCCAACATCTCTAAATGACAGCCGTGCAAATTCCTGACATGCAGCGTGGACGAGCATCTCCCCAGAATCGCCTGCCATGCCTGCAGGTCATTATTTGTGCATTGTGAAATCAAGTGATGGAAAAAAAAATCACGAGGGCAAAACTCATATGTTGCATTTCTCTAACGCAATATGAAATCTGCACGAAAAGCGCCCGCAGAAAGGGACGAAGTTTTTGAAAATGAAACTCATTAGAGATCAGATCATTTTTGTGGATGCAAGACGAAGAACAGAAGAAAAAATTCCAACCAACGCCAGAAATAGGGCTGCTGAAAATTAAAAATTTATCATTTCATAGGGAATTTACATGATATGACCCATCTTGCCCTACATTCACACGGCTCTTAGATCAGACTCACACCCAGAGAATGACTTCTGAAAAGATCAGGAGAGAAAGAAACTTTGATCAGCAGGATCACGAACAATCAGCTGCCAGGAAACACAGACAACAAGTAACCACTTGTCTAATGTTTATGTATATAAGAGACAAACAACAAATGTATAATATCTATACTGGAGATGTGTTTGTGTGTTTGTGTGTGACGGAGGAAAACAAAGCAAGTGGCCCACTGCCACTGTATTAAATATTCATCCTACATCCCCAAGCAAAAACTACGCAAGGTGTGAGAAGAGAAGCCTGTGCAGAATCACACCAAAAATGCACAAGTTGGGAATAACTGCATTAATTATCATCTGTGCCAGTGATGAAAGTGTCTTGCCCCTGTGCGTGTGCACAAACAAAAGCAACACAAACCCACAGCCCGATGTGAGCACGTCTTCGCCGTATGAAAAAAGGAAAAACAGGCTGAAAACCTGGGAAAAGCCAATGGCGAGTCACGCGCAGCCGCTAATCAACTTAAGGCAACATCAGAAAGAATAGGTAATTTGAGACACAAAAAGAATTAGTAATTTGGGAGGCACATACCCAAGTGGCCAAATTATTTATGCCTAATGGAACGGGGGGGGCTGTGCGTGCATTCATTTGCAATTAACCAATCTGCTTTATTACCTGTCACTGAAAACGCTTGCTAATGCAGCTGAAAGCCACGCTTCTGCAACGCCTTTAATTAGAGTCTGAGGTGTGGAGGCACTTCCTGCTGGAAGGAGGCGCTTTTCATACTTTTCCTCTGGTGTCTGTCTCCCTGAGAAGTTTGTAACGCAGCAAATAGCTACACTGATTTTTTTTTAAGGTTAAAAGGACAAATCGTTTTTTTACGTTTGCCAGAGCCTGAAAAGTCAGTTTTCAGAGTATTCAGTTATTCTACACATGAATTTTTACAAAACTCCTCGAGCAAGAAGTGCTGCCTGCATTGAAAACTTCAAATCTCAACCACACCAACTTTGCGCAACTTGTAAAGAACTTGTATCTACTTTTTTTTTATTATTGATACGACTTAAAGGAGAGTTTCTTTCCACTAGTGGGATATATGCTTTTTTGTTGTTTTGGTAAGTTAAAGTTAAAAAGCCCAAAGTCTGTGATGAAGAGAAAAACACACTGTGGGCCGGACCTCATACATCTAGGATTCATGACCTCACGATGACATCATCAGGAATCACATTTGCATAATGCAAATCTAGCGGCGAGTTACGCACACAATTCCTACATGTGCTGGAAGCAGTCTACAAATCCCAACAGGGTGGATGAGCGGGCCAATCAGAGCAAACTGAGGCTGTATCAGGAGGGGGGGCTTTAAAGAGACAGGAGCTAAAACCATGAGTTTCAGACAGAGGCTGAAAACAGGAGCTGCAGCAATGGACAGTTTGAGGAAAGTTAACATTACAGGATGAATACCTTTTCAAGTTTTAAGACGAATATAAGCAGGAAATGTCTCTTTTAAAGTCATTACACTAGGTTGATAAATATATCTCTAATCATTTATTCCCCACGCTAAACTGTCTTCTCCTTGCACCACTGCAAACTGTCTAATTATAAATGATTTGTTTACATACCTTAAAAAAATTACAATGTCATTTTCAAGGTAACAAACATCCCAGAAAATCATATTTCCTGGATTGTTTGCAATTCAAATATCTCTGCCGCCTCGAATGTTAGCAGAGGCGCGTTTGTCTGCCGAGACGCACATCTGCACGAGTCTCTCTTCAAATATATGTAATGAGCTGGGGCGGCCTCGGCACAGCGTAGCAACACCACAGTTGTGATTGGCTGGTTCCAGCCTGCGTGCCCAGAGGAGGCTCCCTTAAGAGCAGATCTCCTGTTAAGTATGAGATCCCTGAGAGAAGAAGTGTTGGAAGGACTCTGGTTTCTTTAAATATACCGTGCTGCCTTGGGAATATAATGGTTTCCATATATAATTAAGAAGAATACGACGTTAGAGGGTTTATGTGTCTGTGTGCTGCACCTTAATGGCTGCTGCAGCTTGGTGTACAGCGAGCGGGGGGGGAGAGCTTTATTTAGAAATACTCACATGAACAACATTTACATTTTAGATTGTATTCCCTCTGGGATGCTATCACACGGAAGCTTGAAGAACATGAGATGAACCACAAGAGGAAACCTCCAGTTCCTAGAGGGACAGGGTTGGGGGGGGAAGAGATGGTGAAGAATTCAAAGGTCAAAGATCGTAGAGAACGAAGGTATCAGGAGGGGGAAGAAGAAACGAGGCTGAAATACTCGATAAGAAATTTGTCTTAGAGGGATAACGTTTCTGTAATTAAAGCAGTTCCATCCATTTATAGAAGAAGAACATCACTTCTATTGATAAATAAAAAAGACGCAGGAACAAACTCAGGAAAGAGTCAATCCAAAGGGGCCAGAAGTGTATTACAGTGTATTTTCCACGACCTACATTGAAATAAGGTGAACATCAAGTCCTGGAAATTAACTGACAAGGTGAAAATGTCCCTTTCTCAGAGTCAACCATGACAGCTGATGTAATGACTGACAGATATGGGCCGATTCACATCTGATTAATTCTGATGAGATCTGCTTCTCCTCGCAAAGCCTGTCCATCTGGAAACCCTCTCATAGACATTCAGGACAAAGCCAGGAAAAAAATCTACAAATATTAATACATGTAGAAGAAATACTCACTATCGTAGATCACTATCAGATCGAAAATACGCCACAAACACTTCAAATAGCCCCACCTGCCCAGGGATCATATCTTTGCCCGTAAAAGCAGCTGCTCGTCGCCCCTCCCCGGCCCCGCGCCCCGTCATCCGAGTCGCCGCAGTGTGTAGTCAAACTTTAGGAGAGCTCCAGGGGTCCATCGGCAGGAAACGAGTGCTAATTGTGCTAATGAGCTTGTTTGGATAAGCCCTTATTTCTCCCTCCATTCCCCCTCAGCGCCACGAGCGGCCATCTGACTACCAGAGACGCCGGGTTAAGTGAGACACACTTGGGATGGACTGGCTCTGACGGGCGATGGGCCCCAGCCGAAGTTTGGTGCGCGGCGTTGCCGGGCGCATCCATCACCAGTAATAAAGGTCTTTGACACGGAGGCCTGCTCTCATCCATCATCGCTCATTTAAGATACAAGTTTGGCTTTGACTGTGACAGAAGTGAGGGATTATTGCCATTAGAGGCCGATCTTTTGTTTTGATGGCCCCTCTTAATGGGGTTGCATTAGGGGGAAGTCCTAGGGGCCAGTTTTTGGGTGATTAAGCAAGCAACACATTTACAAGTCTCTAATTGAGAGAACAATGCCAAAAACCTACAGAGTGCAGAGCTGTAATGAACTGAGGCTCCCGGATCTTGCTTTTCATGATTAGCTAACGTTGCAGCTCGTGACTACGCAGCGGAATGGTTTCCACCTGCTGCAGACGGAGAGGGACTCCTCCAGATACTGATGTGATGGAGTCCATTTCAAGAAGGGAATGGAAGGGGGAAGAAACTGAGCTAAAGAGGGAGATGACGAGAGTAGATTTGTTCAAGTAACTGAAAGATGACGTGTCGGAATGCCACAAATTAATATCATGACTTTGTATTTTTATTCAAACATTCCTCCTCCAACAACAAACTCAGTGATTTGAATATGTACGTTTAAAGAGATAATAATCCAGTAGTGTGAAATGCAGTATGATATTTAAATGGTTCTTTTAATACCCATTGTTCTTTTAGTCAGGAAGAAAAACTAGTGTGTTTAAAAAGACAAGTTTCCAAAGTGTTTTTATTTGTGTCACTTGGTGGTGATTAATGAAACATGCTCTGCTCCATCTATGTGTCCTTGTCTTTGTTCACACTGAAGTGAAATCAGGTTAAGTGGATCTGCGCTGTGATGTCATATTTCACAGACGCTCCGTGTATCTCAGGTTGTTGTGTGCCGTCTCGTGCCCTAATTAGGGAGCACTGGAAAGAAAAGAAGAAAGAGGGCCAAATGAAGCAGTAGTCACCTGAGATGAAGGACACATCCCCGGTGCCAGGAGACCCTTCACATTTGATTTTTTATTTATATTTCTGCACCGTGCGATACTTGGGGAGGAAAGAAAGTGGGTCAACGAACAGATTTGCAGAAACCAACTTTGAAACATCCGTGTTGTCTGTCTGTCTTTGGTTAAACATAGTTTTGTATCCGATTCCCCGGTGCCAATTACTCATTAAAAATGTTTAACAACATTTTAATTGAAGAATTAATTACCTTCGGCTGGGCAAAACCCTCCTAAATTTCATCTGGGGAGTCATCAAATGTGCAGAGGAGCAGCCATCGATGGAGTGTCAGGGAGTGGGTGGTGCTGGTGGTGCTGGTGGCGGCGGTTGGCGAGGGAAAATTACATCAGCAAGGAAACGTAGTGTATTGTGAGTCAACGGCGAGACGCACGTGATAATTCATGAGTACACACGTCGGTGAGTAAACTGCTACGATGTTCCTGGCAACATGTGACTTCATCCTGCAGAACTGTAGCTCGCAAAGTCGCAGCCAAGACAAACACCAGTCACTGCCTCTGCATTATTCACCGGGTTTGACTTAGAACGCACGAAAACAGGGACAGGAGGGAGAAATTAAAGATTTACTTTTTCCCCTTGAATAAATACTTTAATCATCCTTTATTCTCTGCAAATACTCCCAAACAGAGAGAAATACTTCCTTGAAGCAATGAATCTGATACCTTCATTATTATTAACAGGAGGACAGGCCTAAATAACAAAATCACCCTTTTTTGTGTTGATACTTCAGCTGATGATGATGATTTTGTTTTGTTTCATTGAAAACAAGTTCAGGGTTTTCTTTTTCTAAGAGTTTCTTGTTAATCTGGATGGTTCTGACAAATTAGGGCAATCGGAACGGATTCACCACATCCACTTACACAGGTGATATAGTTGATATTATGGGATGCAGAGTGTATATTTGAGTTAAACTTCTAAAAAACTAAAGATTCTGCATCCAATACTAAAACGGCTTCATAAACCTCAAACAACACTGAGCTGAGCATTAAAACAAATTCATTCTGGATGATAGAAGTTCTCTCAACAAACACACACCTCAAAAAGTAAATGAATTATCCGCGCCAACAAAAGCAAGACCGATTTGTGCAATCAGCACCGTTCTGCACATATTAAGAATATAAGGAATCTATTCAAGGTATTAACAGGAAATCTAGTCTTTGATAAAAGGTGGAGAAACAAATTTCCACTCTCAGAATTGCACATTATAATACTGCAGCTTTTGTGCAGTTTATCAAACGCCTACTGTGTGTTTGTCTGTACAAGAGAAAGATGGACTGCTCTCATGTATCTCCATGTTTTGATCAAGTAAAAATATCTTTTAGCTGTAGTTCTATATTTGATAAATGTTGCACAGAATGTGACACTGTCCGGGACACAGTTAAGGATACATATATAGATTATATATGTAGAAAATGGACTGATTTCCTTTTTTATCCAAACACAAAACTTGAAAGCTAAAAATGGCTCCTAGGTCAACATTTAAACTTTTATTTTGTCACTAACCCAGTTGGGGACAGTCCTTTTTAATGTCACGTCTCAACCAGTGAAAGCTCAGTCTTCATATGTTTAAACTGACATCAGTTTCCTAATCAACTTCCTTTGTGAGGCTCAACGCTTCAGCGAAACCTTCTGACTTACACCTCTCCCCCCTCATTTTGTCTGTCTCCTCTTTCTCTCCTTGCCTCCTATTTAGCCCGAGCATTTGATTAGTTAATCATCCCCCCCCCTCCCCCCCCCCAGTCCTCAGGTGGAGACAGAGCGCTCGGGCTTCTCATCCAGCCAAGCTGTTCTTTTGGAAGGGAAAGGAGGCAGCTGTGTTTACAGCCCGGGTCCTGGCGTACATTTAGCAGAATCTATTATTCATATCGCTCAGTATCAGAGCGAGATCTCCAGCCACCTGTCTCGCTGACAAGCTCGCCCCCTTTTGTGGCGCTTCCCGTTCGGAGCAAATTACGCTCGTCTTGATGAATTGAGTTTTTATGAGCGTTGCTGTAGCGCCTGGGCATCCTCGCACCGAGCCAGGGACCATCAGGGGCCCGGGGAGAATATTCTAGTCAATGGGCAAATGTTTGGAAGAATGTAGGTTGGGCAAAGGGAGGAGAGGGGGAACCAGAGTGGGTTTTACGTAGAACTCATGTCTTCTGTCAGGGTGATTTTTGTCCACTGTCTGCCAGCGTTTAATGATGTTCTTACACCTGTCGGCGTTTGTTTCCCTTCCCCTCTCTGCCTGTCTTGCCACCTTATTGTTGTTTACCTCTCTCGCCTGAGTGCCGGCCCTGATCTGAGATTTGAAGCGTGAGCAGCGAGAACAAAGGCTTGCTTCAGAATCAGTTTTCTCCGAGACACGGCTACCTGATGAGTCTGCCGGCGAACTATCTCCCTCCTTTGACTCCGTGTGAACATTTTTAATTAACGGGGAGGTGCGTTAACTCGATGATAAGCACCCCTGATAACTTATAACATGATTCATAATTTATAAAGATTTCTGCTTTCATCTTCACTAGTTTGCATAAAACTAATTACTTCGTAAATGGCATTCATTACAAAATATATTTTCTCTCTTTCCACACAGACGCGTAAATCAGGGCGCCCAGCTACCAAGTGTTGCTCTGGGACTGGTTAGCATGCAGAGAAGAAAGGTAATGATGAGTTGTTAGAGGCGGTGTCAGGGGCAAACCTGCCTGTCTCTGTTTGTACTAACCGAGCACGTTATGCAGCTTTAGATTCATTATTCTAAATCCTACAAACCGGTGTGACTGAAGTGAGTTTACTCTCCTTCCTGCCTCACGCAGGTACATCATTAGAGGCCAAGACGGGAGGAAAACCAACAGAAATGCACGCGTTTAACAAAGTGGAATCTCTCATGCATTCATCGTTTACTGTGCTTCTTATTGTGCAGAGAAACCAGGATAAAACAGGACATTTCAAAAAACCTATATAACATCAGGTTGTTGCATTTATATTTAATGGCGTAGAGTAGGTTTTATCACATATATTATATTTTACAGATGTAAACAAAAGGATCAAAAAGCTAACTAAACATATATATAAAAAATGTCCATGATATACTCTCTCTATATATATAAAATAATAAAGAATATATTTTCTTGTTATGAGGGCAC
Source organism: Pseudopleuronectes americanus (assembly GCA_038501795.1). Lineage (NCBI taxonomy): Eukaryota > Metazoa > Chordata > Actinopteri > Pleuronectiformes > Pleuronectidae > Pseudopleuronectes > Pseudopleuronectes americanus. The sequence goes on along the minus strand of CM076739.1, from coordinate 4,236,818 downwards.
TACCTATTACACATTCTTAGGTTATAAAATATAAAATCTGTTGTAGGCTCTAGAGGAGATTTCAGGAAATATAACGATAACATTTTCAAAATAAGACAATTACCACAAGTATGTGTCACATGTTCATGTTCATTTACAGGAGATTTGTAGAATTAAAAGGATGTAATTGTTCTAAAATGTCATAGTGTCCCCTGGGGATCCCGTGTTTAAAGCCCACTAAAAGACTAGTGCCACCCCTGCTAGTCAATTATATTATGACAACATTATGACTTGCTGGTGCAAGTGCTTATTACGTATATATATATACACAGCCTCAGGTAGACACTTATAATTACTGAAGGAAATGTGGGTTTTGTCATGCCTCTTCTGTTAACCAACCACAAGTTAAACCCACCGCTAAGACAACAGCAAAACAACTTTAGTGTCGAAGAGGGGAGAAAAACAGAGGAGAGCAAGATGTATAAATAAACATGCCGAAACACATTGCTCGCCTCACCAGTCTGTTTTCAATTCCCATTCGATTAAAGTGTCCCTGCAGGAGCTGGTGAGGTTGGGTACGAGGGTGAGGTGCAGAGACATAAATCAAAGCAGTCCAAGGAATAGTAATCCTCGCTGAACATTTTGGACTGATTGATATAAATAACATTGTCCTCACCATCTGTCCAAAGAGGGACCTTTCCAGTTAGTGTTGAGCGGCAACGGCAGAATAATTAATGAATGGTGTCCTTTGTGCCGGTAATAAAGAGGAGACAAATTATGTTATAATCCAACTGCTGCTCGTTTGTCACAGCCAAATAAAATGTCAAATAAAAGTGAGGGGCCACAGTGTTTGTTTAATGGAGTGCGAGGTACCTGCTCCGGAGTCTGACAGCAGGGTGGGATGGCTGTAAAAAAGCAAAAGGATGGATTCAAATCTGCGGGAATCCACACAGACTGAATGTGGTGCAGTGTGCTGATTATGTGCTGCACATTTAACAAATGTTCACAAACACTAACCCAGTGTTGTCGTCCAAAAACGACTCTGGGTGTCCATTCTGGAGCAAGACCGAAACGAGGACGTGATGTTTCAATTCGGACCAAATGAAGAATATCCAATCTGTGGCTCTGTTATCTGTCATCTCAAGATAAAGTTGGTGAAATGAGTTGAATGTAAATCTAAAGGAGACATTTTGGGACAGTGTTATTGTTGTTGTAAATCCACGTCGCATTTCTATGCTTCTCGTACGCCTCGAAGGATTTGGATCGAATCAATCATTAAAAACAAGTTTGTGAAATGATGTTAGAAGAGTGAAGATGCACCTCGGAATCATTACGCGTTGGTATTCCTATCAGAACATGAAGGTTCGATGTGTATCCAGCTCTGAAAGGACTGGAGCAGTGTTTTTGAAGATCTCATAATTTAACTTACTGTGTTACGGAGTTAAAAGTGAGGGCACTGACAAATGATAGAACAAGACTGGAAAACAAATAGTCTTTCATTGAAGCTTTGAGGTTTCTTTGTAGTTAGCTTTGCAGGGGTCAAAGGTCACACCCTACCCTCAATCTGCACCTGTCCTCAAATCCAAATATAAGGACGGGGATTAAACCTTCAAACCTTCTCTGAACTAAATCACCAAACCAAGAATTGGGTTTATATTTTCTGGAGTTGTTGTTGTGGCTGTGTCATCTGTATGCCTGACATGGAACCTCTTGCTCAGGTATTCATAACCTGAGATCAAGGTTGGATTGCTGCCATTGATCGGCAGAAACACCTAAATTGAATTTGTATCCCTCATCTCACCTCTCTGCGAAACCCCGCACTGTCACAACCAGAGCCCGAACCGAAATCTAAAGCCCCCGAGCAGGAGGCAACATGCAGAACGCAGGTGGAGCCGCGATGTTCCGGTGGGCTGGAGAGTTTGTACCACATAAGGACAACAATCAGAGTTCAGCAACATCTAATTTAGACATTTAAAAACTTCTCATCATACTGTCTACTACCGATATTGTTTGCCGAGTATTAGAGAACCATCTCACCTCCTCAAGTAGTCACTGTGTAGCTGGTGATAACAAACATCATCTATCAACCTTCTGCTGGTTTCTTGTGTTAATCTCTCTTGACAAAAATACGGATATAGTTTCCTCCTTTTCCTGAATCGTACACATAATATGCCAAATTTGACCCCAAAGGATGGAAAACTTTTGCAGTTGCAACAAATCCATTAGGATGACGCTCGCGCTACGAGCGGAGGACGAAGTGCAACGTGAACTTGAACTCTGAGAAAGTCGAAGGCATCCTGGGAAAGCAAGGACGAGGGAAGGGCTGCCAAACAGGGCTGGCTCGGTAAAGGGTGGAGGAGGCAAACCTAGACGTGAGCCTGAGCGTTCTGCAATATCGCCTCCAGGTCCATCAATCACCCACCAAATTAAAGGCGAGGTGAGGCTTAGGTTTCACCAGACACATTTGACATCAGTCTCACATCAGACGGCAATGAGGACATCACCCAGATCGGGCGGATGCTCCGTAGGTACGCTCATTCCGCCCACGTCGGCGCCTCCACGGGGCCGGCATTATCCACGCCAACAAAAGGAGGAGTGCTTTGTGCAATCAGCGGCGTTCTGCACATATTAAACAGCGCAACAATCTCAACCCAGGTTCATTTTAATTAGAGGGGAATTTGATCACTGCCGTCTCCCACGGGCGCTTTTGATGTTAATAAAACAAGCTGTACCTTAGCAAAGAAGAGCTCTCCTTCCAAAGAGCCATGGGGGTGAGGCCGGGGGGGGGAGGCAGGGGGAGAAAAGAAAAAAAAGTTCCCTCTTCCAAGTCAAAACTACAGGGAGGTGTCAGAGGAGAGGCTGTGATCCTTCGCCGTGTTGGGAGATGGCGAGCGAGAGAGTGAGCCGCGGCGGCTGAGGTGCTCCCAGGGATTATTAATGTCGACGAGCCGCATCACTACCTTATACATGCAGACTCTCTCATAATGAACGGCTGAGGTGTTCCCCATTATTGCTCTGACACTTCGGTGTATTCATTCAATAGATGTTAATCATAAAAGAATTAGAAGATGAGATGAACCTCCGCGGCAAAAGGATAATATTGGTCCGGGTGACGTTTTCATACCTGAACAAAAGGCCTTTATTTCCACCGTGTGCCTTGTGGGGGTGAGAAGTGATTGTGTGACATTCAGGATTCAGCACTGAGAGGCTTCGGTCTGTTCAAGAACTCCATTCAAGTGCAAATGAAGTGTTCACACGTCACACATTGGGATGCTTGACATAATTTTGGCACGGAACTACGAATCCCTACAAACTCCAATGTGAGTTTCAACTGAATAATATCAAATTTTGGGAATAAAGCTCAAATGCTACTTAGAATTTGAGTAGTTTAGTTTAGCTTTCTGGTGGGTTATGCTGTTAAGGTGACTGGAGGTGCTCTGTGATATGTAGTTCAAAGGGTGGACCTAGCCTCAGCGCGGGAAGCTATTCATATGAATGGTGTCATATTTGGGAACAAAGCTCTTTAGCGCTTTAGCACACACTGTAAAGGCCCATAGTGTTATAGCATTTGCTTTTATTTCCCCCAATAAATGAAGTGAACGGTCATCTGTCCCTGAAGTAAACGCTCCGTCTCTCCCGTGCCTCCAGGCGGGTCGTTAAACGGCCAAACGAGCGATGGAATGAGTAAATAATTCAACAAATAGATGAATAAATAAAAAGGGGTCGGACGTTGCGGTGGTTAAGCAGAAGGGGAGTGTTGGGGGGGGGGCGGGGGGGGGTCGTTCAGCTGGGGAGCCACCTATGGCAGAGGGACGGCAGCTTTCTGTCTCTGAACATGCACCGTCTGTACAATCTTGAACCTTGGCACCGGTACAGGCATCTGCTGCCGGCCTCCCCTCTGCCAGTCCACCGTATACACACAAACATCTGCTTCCTCGCACAGGAAAAAAAAAGAAAAAACAGAAAACAGGGACACGCAGCACTTGACAGGTCTGCGTTTCGCCATCCAGCCTGGCCCCCGTTCGCCAGGTCTTTACACAAAAACCTTAATGCATCCTGTCAAGCCATTAGCCGGTGATACGATCAGCTCACAGGCCCCCATTAAGCCATCAGTGTCCACCTGTGATAAAGACGACCATTTGTTTTCTTAAAGCCCTACTTAATGTCCGTTTAACTCAATTTGCCAGGAAATGTACAACAATTTCCTCCCCCCGTGGTCCTGAAATCTGGTCGGGGTTCAAAAAACGCCAAAGAGGAGAGGGAGGGAGGATGCATATTCAAATGAGGGGATTAAATTGCCTCTCATATTGACGTATCGTGTTGCGCGGGCGCCGAGAGGTGGCCTAGTGTTTTCCCTCTAAAAGCTGATTTCTGGACAGCAGGGGCAGGAGCTGGAGGTTGTTTTGCCTCCATTAGCCTCGGTCCGCGGCCCCTGCTCCCTCTCCTGATGCGTCTGTGACAGCACTCTAAATCCGGCCCCGACATTATTACCGGTGCACATGCCATGCCATGCCGCCGCTGCACAGGCATAATAACACCTTTTAAAACCACTGTCGCTGATGCTCGCGAGCACACATGTCGAATGATCGCCCCCCCCTCCTCCTTATCCTCATCCCCGGTGAGGACACCTAACAGCCACTGAAACATCTGTTTATGTTTTGTCTACAGATACATCATTTGGATTTTGGAGGGGGCGCCAGTGGTGAGGCAGGGAACGCAAACATAATGATCCTTCGCAGTGTTCTATTCCCAAGTGCTTGAGTGGCAAATAAGCTATTAATGCAACAAAAGGAGATTCTAAGAAATAAATAAAATTGAAACAAAACAACGTAAGCACCTCCGATTGGCAACGGTGCCCTTTTCTGGTGTGTGAGGCCGCCCCAGCGCTGGCGTTGGGACGGCCAAGCAGGCAGGAAGTAAAGAGGCCCCTAGTAGCGGCGGCGATGGCGGCGGCGGCACTGTCGACATCTGTCGTGGTTGGAGAGCTCAGTGCTCGGGAAATGGGGTGTCACGGCGCGTGCTTGTTGGCCATTATCCTGGCATCCTAATGAAGCATGGGCAGTACGCAAAAGGGGGTCTCTGGATGGCATGTTGAATGCACGGATGGGCAGAGGCAGCACACTGACACACACACACACACACAGACGCACACACACACACACGTATACGCTGTCCCTTCGCCCTCACTCTCCCCTTCAAATCTCTTTCCCTGTTCTCCATGCCTGTCTCCCATCTGCCCGAGTCCCCCAAACTGCACCCACTGGGAGGCCGATCGGGGGAGCGCATGCGCCGAGCCACCGGCCGGGCGCAAGGCCATTAGGCACCGCTGCACGGCCGGCGTGTGATTGGAAACACACAGTGAACAAGTGTCCTCTCTGCATGGATGCAGCCCGGGTGCAGCAGCGCGCCGCCATCAATATACCTGGACCCTAATGGTCCTCGCACCACAGATCAAGTGGTGTTTGTCCGATTCCAAAGGGCCTTAGGTGGCTGTTTATTGACAACAAACGGACCCCCCCGACGGAATGGACTGTACTTGCACAAGATGCCCCAGAGTGCACATATTCATACATCAAAGTAGCAACGTATAGAAATCTGTGAAAAGAAAGGTATATTTGTTCACGGAAGAAGAAAGTATTACTGGTTTTATCCTATAGCAATTTAAGAAATCAGAAACTATATTTTGGATTTATAAGAGCACTGCGTTTCCACTATTTTCTCATTGAAAGATATTGCTTGTAATATGATTTTACTCTTTAAATTGTTATTTTGACACAGAAGTGAAGGGTGAGATGATAATTATTTCCCTAACAAAGGCATTTGTCAGAACTCATTTTAATTATAATAATGTTTTACATCTCAAGAACTCACAGTAGTGTATGTGTTCCCACACAAATTAAAAGGGGTCATGACGGGGTCAGACAGAAATATTTAATCTATAGACTTTGGTAGTTTTCATACATACAAGGAGAAAAGTAGATTTCCCTCTTATTGGATTTTTGATCCACTGAGAGATATTTTCTGCTTCTGCAAAATGGGAACGTAGGTTTTGTTTCAATTATCTAAACTGTGCATGTCAAGTATCACTTAATCCTATTTAGTAAATCAATATCCATATATCTGCAAACATTACAGCGTGAGAAGCATTTCCTTCTCCTCTGTGCTCCGGTGTTGATGCACAGCACGAGAGCAGGACGGGCCAATGCTCCATTTTGTCTCTTCAAATGTTCATTTATAAAAAAGATGATAGTGTTAAATATGTGAAGAGCTCAATGTGCGTCTCTTACAGTTATATTTCAATGCAGGTACCGATAGGAGGGTTCGAGCACCGACACGCAGCCTGTTTTGCTTCTCTGCACACAAACGATCCCTCTTCAGGTAAAGAGTCTCTACTTACTTGTCTGCCCGTAACTGTAATGGGCTAATGTGCCGAGTAAATGTAGCACTACAGACCTGAGTGCTTCATCAATACGTCCCACTGATGCAGGACAGAAGGGGGATTATCACGAGCGCCAGATGCTAAGCCACTGAAACTGCACACAATCAATTAAGTCCTTGGTGCGTACAGTAGCATCACGCTGCATCTGAGTCACTTAGCTCACTCCCCAACCTGAAGAGGAAAGTTGGATATCAGCTCCCCTGCATCTACAGGCCCTGACTCATCTGTGGATGTGTTTTGTTGTGTTTGTGCAGATCATGAAAACAGGCTGATGAACTGATCCAGCAAGTTGCAGACTAAATGTCAGGTTTCTGCATGTTTCAACAAGACCATAACAACTGCAATTTAAGACTTATGCAAAGTAACACAGAGGAGTTGATGAGGTAAAGTAAACAAACTACAGGAAGAGACAGTTGAAAATTAGAGACTTTCTCTCAGAATAGCCGTTTTAGGCCTTTGCACCGTAAACAAAGGAATTATCTTCTATCAAGTTGTATTATTTGGTAAAAAACGTTTGTTTTGCTATTGTTATTTGAAGTTAATTTACTTGTTGTAACGTATTAACCTTTTAGGATGAAGTTAGAGGTGGTTGGCATCCATTTTCCTACCAAAACACAACATTGATATATTTTGACCACGAACGCAATCTTGAACTGAGTGGATTAAGTTGCATAAGGCTTTGGAAAACACATGGTAATGATGCCTTTCTGCAGATAGGGGCAGGAGATCAGAAAACCCTCACATAGTGTGTTTTATAATATAAATTTAGCTCTTGTTTGGGCTTGAAAAATCATTGTTGATGTTTGAAGTGGTAGATTGAGAGTTTTTCTCTTGCCCTTCGTTTTTTGGGGTGAGCATGTTTGTTTTTATCTATAAATAAAGTTACTGTGCTCAAAGAAATTTGATGGTATGGGTCAAGAATTACCCTTGAGACCTAATTGAGTGTGACTTGCACTTTTAGATATATTTGTAAGCTATTGAGCTGGAAGTTATTATATCACAGATTAAAAAGCTCTGCCCTGCCCCTGACACACAGTCATTGCTCAGTTTTTGAGAGGTACACACCCGACAGGCCATTTAACACCTCTGACGGTGGTGGCAGCAGCAGCAGCAGAATGGGAGGGAGGAGAAAACATCTCAAACTCCAAAGCACCGGATGATGGACTACACTCATTTGTCACCTGCGACCGCTGCAGATCGCTTCCTAACGTTCCCATCTCTATGTCGGAGCAGGCAGAAAGAGGGATCGTCCACCTGGAGAACAAACCGCCCCGCGAGCCCCCAGAGCAGCCCCGGTCCCGACAGGGGAAGTAGGTAGTTAACCACATTACCTAACATGTCGTGATGAATGCTGCAGCTCTCTGCCGGGGTCAAGGGTCAGGCAGCCCCCCCGCCAAGAGGAAGACAGATGAGGTTGTGTACAGCGGCCAGACACCTCGCTCACTCAGCCTTGTTTTCTTTATGCCCAAAGCAATCTGATACCTGATTGGATCTCGGAGGAGCTCGGGGTTTGATGGCACATGATTAACGCCGAGCGCCGCAACACAACCCTGACACCGTTACAGTAATTACTGGACCGGCTCAGACCGAAGTTCAGCTAATTCGGCTCAGAAATGTATTAACTTGATAATGCGGGATGTGTTTCACACATTACGCTCAGATCTACTTCAGATTAACATCAGGAAACACTGATCCAACATGTTTCCAGTTAATGGCAGATTTTTTCACTTGGAGTTATTTCCTTGAAAACGAGGAAACAAGATATTTGAGGTTTTTAGTTTGTCTTTTCAATAAATGGACGAAAATAACACAAATTATTAACTTTTTTAAACCCAACTAATTATGCAGCCCTACAACTGACTTTGGCGAGCAGTGTGTAATGGTTCTACGCTGTTTCACGACATCATAGAACTAGGTGTTTTGATTAGGACAACCCAAGTTATATATTGTACATTCAATAACCCTTTCATGACACAATTCAAACCCATAAATCCAAAAACATGTCTTACATGTAAACCACCCTGACGATGAGATGGATCAACTTCTCATTCATCTCAGGGAAGATCCACCAATCACAGAAGCTGCAGCGGCAACATGTGAAGAGGAAATATCCGTCTGTCTGAGGCTGAGGATCGCTGAGTCAGCATCCAACGTGTTACAAATGACTTGAACGGCAGCTGCTGGACGCACCCCCCCGCCTCCTCCTCCTCCAACATCCCAGTGCTAGATACACTCCTGTACCTTTCAGCGAGTACCACCCTCATCCATCACTGTGGGGAAACCACCATGAAGCACTGATGCTCTCTGCTCCTGCTCTGCATCCTACCGATGATCTCAAGTCGTGCAACAGCTGTGTTCACCTGTTTGTGTTGCACTTCTGTTTGGATTTTTCAATTGTTATTTTTATATGTATTATTATAGTGATATACATTGTGATATACATAATTAAAGTAATTTACAATTTAAGAGATGTAATAATCTCAATATTTCTTTACACAAATCCAATTCTCACATGAAATATAATCAAACAATTTAAATACTGATTAACAACGCCTGCTCTGATATGTATTTAATTTTTTATAATTTTAAATAAGCTTAAACTCGAGAAGATTCTGTCCATAGTTGAAGGAACTACTAATCCACTGTCTAGAATAATTGAACACATTGAGAAGTTAAAAGAGACATATGCTGCTAATATTCAGGTTGATTATTTCGCTGCACCTTACCTGGCTTTGTGAGGGGTCGGCTAACTGCTAGGCTTTTATCATCCAAATGTTGGGAACTGTGGTGTCATCCTGATGTTTACTTTGGGCTTTTTAACTCTGCAGAACTTTGAACATTTAGACAAAATCTATGTTCCACACCAGAAGAAATAAACACTGAAAAAAACCTGCCATATTTCTGCTCTAGATCCACGAGACACGACATCTTTATTATTTCCAAAGCTTATAAAAACTCCATCTTGGTTGATGCTTAGCTTGCATAAAAGTATAACATCATAAAAGCTCCAGTTGCACTGGTAAAACAATCAGTGGGATGAGAAACATATTACGTTTTGTTTTTTCATATCAAATCCTCATGAAAATGCCTTTAAAGTGAAACACGCACCGAAGCACAGGAGCTAGAGAACTCCTGCTGCTACATTGTTATCCAGTTTGAATTAGCACATCTGGCCGCAACTAAATTAATGATGTCCCAGCAGGTCACTGGCCTTAACGCTGATGGGATATACCTGCTGTGACATCACCAACTGGGACCGCAAGCAAAACCTGCTGCAGGGATTTGATCCAGGGACAAAACGTGCTTGAGGTATTTTAAAAGTGTCACGTTCCACCTGGTTCCCTGACCCCTGCAGACGTCACCCTTTCATATGCAGACGTTACACTTTTCACGGTGTAGCCCCGCGCAATCACACGAGTGTCAAACCTCGGTGAATCACCTCTGTGACGGTGAATAACCGACCGGCACTTATGCTGCTTATCTGAGTATGTCTAACACCGGCAGCAGGAAAGAGAGCCCTTAATCTGCCTATAATCGAACCTGACAGTCACCTACAGCAAGGTGCGGCGCCACGCTGGGAACCAGTCAGTCCAGAGCTCTGATCAGCAGAGAGAAACTGCCAAGCCATTAATATTAATCGTCCTAATCGGGCTGGAGAGCGGCGGAGTGATCAAAATGCAATAGAAGGTAGAGCTCGGCTCCGCGGGCGCCGGCTCGGCAGGCGAGCGCGCTGTAGTACATCAAGGTAACGCTTTGTCGTAACCCGCAGCCGACTGTTTGAAGTAGGTAAAGGGAAGCCAGGTTTGTGTTATTGTTAATTACACTCTTTGTGGTGAGTCTAGACGAGGAGGCCTCCCCCCCCTGTCTCTTTCACTTTCCCTGCACGTCTTCCTGTCTTTCTCATCCTGATCCTCTCGTCCTTCAGCAGTCCTCTTCCTCCTCTCTCCGTTTTCCTTCTCCTCCCCCACTTTCTTTCCTTTCTGTGTAACTTCATCCACTTTTAATATTGTTTCCTCCTTTCCCCGCGAAACTTTGTTCAGCTCACTTCTTGTTTCCACTCCATTTTCTCTTCTTCAAATTAATTTCCCTCTGCACCTCCTCCCTCCTTTTCTCTGCCTCGTGCATCATCCATCTTCGTTCCCACTTTCTCCTTTTCTCAGCTCTAATTTGTCCTCTTCCCCTCCTCTCCTCTCTCCAACTTTTCTTTGGTTTCCCTTTTCTTCTCGCCATCTTAATTTGATCTCTTCTCTCTTATTCTTTTGCTCATTGTTGCTTCTCTGTGTCTTCCTTTCCTCGTCTCTCTCCTCTTTCCTTCAGTTTTCCATCTTTCTTGTCACCTTCTCTTCTCCCTTCCCTTTTCCTCGATTCCTTCCCTCATCCATTTTCTCTCCCTCCTATCGTCCCCTCTCCTCTTCTTCTTCTCTTGTTCATATTTCTCTCCGGCTCCGTGACCCTGGCTCCTGACAGAAGATCAGTGTGCTGTTTAGAGACTCCAGCTCCCTCCTTTGAGCAATGATCACCTCTGTTTACCCAGCATCACCGCTGTGACGGCCAACTTCTTCCTGACTCTGCCTCGTCTGGGCCGTGAGCGAGTGTGCGGTCCTTATCTCGCTGCCGCCACACAGAGGATTACTTTAGTGGAGGAGATGCAGTCAGGGATAAAGTTGTGCTGCTTCACCTCTCATTCTCCCAGAGCTAACAGAGACATCCAGGGACTGTGTTAACACTCATCTGATAGCGACTGACAAATACACCCTCCTTTCTCTAGTTATTTCCCTGTCACCTATTCCCTTTCACTCCTGGGAAGTGGCAATGTGTAGTTAGGATAAACATTTGAGAAGTGGCAGCTCGGGCGGCGCTAATAATCAGGAGAGAGCAAAGATCTGTGGGTTGAGAAATGGTCGAAAGAAGCTGTTGCAGCAAAGAACCTGCAGGAAGCTTTTTCACGGCGGGAGAAGGAAATGGGTAAACAGAGTGTAGGGGTGGGGGGGGGTGGGGGGTGAAAAGTCCGACGCTCAGCAGCTTTGAGAGTCCGAGATGTGAACAGTGAGTGGTTGATTTATCATGGGGGGGGGGAAACTGAGCCACAAAGTACAATTTTCTACCTTGGTCGCAAACAATAATTCATAATGATGTCGCCTCCTGAAAGCAGCGGACCTTTGTGCCGTGTCGGCCCTCTAAAATGATCGTAATAAATGTCAGGACTTCGCAGGTAACTACTTTAAAAGCCATTAGAAGTCGTCATGATGGAAGATAGCGGCTGACGCCTCATATGTTGTGATAACAACTTGTTTTTTTTGCAGATAAGAGAGGGTGGAAAAATGTGCGGGGTGTTTTATAGCGAGGTTACAGGAGCTCAAGGACTATTACAGATAAACAGGTTAGGTCTATTAAAATGGCTGCACATAGTTGCTCAATAACCCCACTGCTCCTGCCACCCTGAGAGGAGGAGGAAGAGGAGGAGGAGGAGGAGGAGGAGGAGGAGGAGGAGGAGGAGGACGACGACGACTCGGGCTCTCGTCCTACAAGCGGCGCCACAAAAGATCTTTGTCACATCAAGCCCAAATCTCTACACCTTGCTCAAACTGACAAATATTAACTGCAACGGGAATAAGAAAACGTACAGCGCACCATTCCGTAGCGCTGTCATGTCTCCCTGTTGACCTTTCAACTGGAAAAACTTAGATGGAGTACTCCGAGCAACAGTCATGCATCACGGTTTAATGACGTGTCAGGGAAAAAGGCCTGGTGCTTTTTTTTTGTTGGTGCACATTTTTTATTGCCACATCGGCAGATTATGAGGGAGCTAATGAACTCTATAGATCTGTGAAAGGGAAGAGAGAACGGGAAAAACCAAACCCACCCTGATTCTGCTTTTGCTCCAACTTTTTCTGGCTCTTTCGGATAAAAAAAAGCAGAGACTCCAAAACGAGCCCATATTGAGCCGGGGAATCTAATACAGAAAAACAATGCTTGTAAGAGCAAATAAGCAGGAGCAGATGAGCGTGGGTCTTTATGTACACTCGGCTCGGCAGAATATTGGATCTTAACGTGCTCTATGTCATCCGTTTTGCTCTGTGAAGGGCTCATAAAAGGAGCGGTTGATGTGACTTTAAAGTTCCCCCGGGGACGAGAGCGAGACTCTTTAAAGACTCTTTAATGCCACCATGAGAAATACTCACAGAGAGTCTTAGGGGTTATTAACAGCGACTTTACCTACACTTTCATCTCCTTAACATGTATTTCCACGTTTTTTTACTGCGAGAATGAAAAACGCTCCACCTGTAGAAAGAATTTATCATTACGTGCAGGTTTAGATCTATAAACTCGTAAATCAGAGGGAAAGTATATTTTAAAATCTAAAGGACTTCCCTTAGATGTATTTATTTAGCTTACATTTTAGGTTTTATTACAAAAAATGAAACTATAAATCCATGAACAATAAAATGCATAGTTGCCCAGTTGGCAGACTTTGGATATGACTGTGTCGCTGAAATCAGTTTATAACTATTCTCTGCTCCACGACGACTGCTTCACTTTATTATCACCTACAAGGAGGTTCTATCCTCTGGGGAAATATCTTTAATACATTTTTATTCTCCTTTTGTCTGTTGGCAATATTACGCAAAAACTTGGTGGAGGATGTGACATGGGCGTAGGAAGAACTCTTTTAATGTTGATGCTACAAAGGACGAGGGGGCATTTTTTCTTTTGACATTTTCACCAATTTCTCAGAGTATAAATCATGGATCTCACTGAAAAACATCTGACATGTTTATAGGACTTATATTTATGGGTCTGTGCAATTTGGTGTGAATTAAAATAAAAATCCAGATGTAGCAGATTTGAACGTGGCTTCAAAAGAGGCCTGTTCTCTGGGTCTGCTCTATACTTAATGCCCCCTGTAGTTTTAGAATGTACTTATTCTGAATTCTGAAATCATCACCTGTGGCCACAGAGAGCGCTGTCTCGTGAATGTGACATTGGCAGAATCGCATGGATTTCACATTAAAAAAAGTACCCAATCAAATTACATGAAATATACCAAGAGAAACAGAAGGCTGTGTAGCAACCAATCACTGTCACAGGTTTTTAAACCGTCCCTCCCCCTGTCCCAATAAACCAATCAAACTACCACCCTCTCCCTAACTGTTTTACTGCCAATTGTTTACACATTTAGATTTCATCCCGTCTTTAACAGAATTATATGTCAGACATATTGATGTGACTGTAAGACAGCAGTGACACGTGTGCTGATCGATCCTATGATGCTCGATTTTAAAAGAACACAATGACGAAAGTGCGTTTGTTGCAGCATCTCCGTCCATCTCCATCCTTTCCTGTGTCCATGAATGTCATGCCCGTGTCCCAGTTTTGATGCTGCACCAGGGAACATGGCTTTAAGCAACAACGCAGACATGGACAGAGAGGTGTATGGGTAATGCAGCATGAGCCTGTCTGTCGTATCACATGTGCAGGATGTAGCCTGCAGGAGGGAGTAGGACGAGGAGAGGTGGGGAGAAAGGAGAGTGTAGCTCTGAGGAATCACAGTCCCTGTCGCCTCACTTCTCCCAGGGGGATGACTGTGTGCTTTCCCCAACCGCCGTAGGTGTGCGTTGAGTGGTGAGTGTGTGTGTGTGTGTGCGTGCATGTGTGTGCATGGGGAGGGGGGGGTACACCCTTGTAAGAGCTAAAGGGCCCTGCAGGGACCTCGACTTCTGTCGTCCCCAGACCCACAGCCATGTGCTGTGCTTGGCAGCCCTGTCCCTTCTGCGCCCAGCCTCGGGTCGCTCTGGGAGGGAGGGAAGGTAGGGTGAGGTGCGGCACAGTGGGTTTAAGCTAGCGAAGGTTTAGAGGGCGAGTTATGTTGAGCGTGGGTATACACTACTTTGTCTTTGTGAAATTGCATTGAAGTTAAAAAGGGGGTCGCAAAAACACTTTCAGATCGAATACAGGGAAAAAATAAGGAAATTTACCCATCGAATCTTTTGATATTACATTTTATCCAGAGTTATTTTATTATTTGATAACTTCTGCCTTCTAAACTCCACAAAATTGCTCTATTTGAAATCTTTATTTTTTACTAGAGGGGCACATACCTCTCCCAAGGCCCAACAGCCCCCTTATGAAACCAATATTCTTCATCTTGAGGTAAATAGAGGAAATTAGCATCTTTCAAGGAAAGTTACACTTGAACTTGTCATCATTCTCATAAATGGCCCATGCTAACTTTAAATTGTCACCTCTTCTGTAAAGATACATATAAATGATGACTCGTGGAATCTTGTTATATCATCTACGGTCACTTTTCAGACAAGGGATATAAAAATAAATCAGTCAGAGTAAATGTGTCAGCATACAGTAGATCCTGGTTAAGAGTGCAGGCTCCAGAAACAGCAGAGAAATGTCCATTTTAATTAAAGAGCACCACAGAGGCTGGTTGACACAGAGAGGACTTGAGGAGCTGAGGAACTTGAGCCGCTTCATTTAGATCAAAGTTTGTTTAAACGAGAGGTCATTTACGAGTACTACTTGAAAGGTTTCATTAAAAGAACGTCACACATCCATTCTAGGTGAAGGAGAAGAGCTTAACTTTTCAGAAGTGTCCTCAAAGGCGCAGCTATTTTTAAAGTGAGGGACTTCATCTACCCCGTAATGTCCTCAATAATCTGAAGCCAGTTTCACTTTAATCAGAAGAGGTGTCACATTACTCAAACTGCTGATTGTCAATCATGTGGAATGCATTCAAGCAGGAGGAGGAGTAATATTTAATTAGGTGTTATGAGACCACCTTGTTCAAACAGGGATGACAAAGATGGTGGCCTAATTTTCACCCAACACCGATGACACATGGTCACACCGCACAGGGGAGATCCTTCAGCCTGTCTCATTATCATCAGGAGGAAACCTGCTGCCGGTCGCTCAGAGTGGCTCGATGACGTCCAGCGGTCGGACACAGGGACGCTAACTTCTCCTCGCTGAGAGTAGAAGACATGTGTGGAGGACGTGGAGTTTGATGGTGATACAGGAAAATAAAATGCAGGTTTTAGACGTGAGGTGCAGGGGAGAGCCGACTCCACTCAAAGTTTGAGAAGACTCAAATAAAACATGTTTTAAAGGCTATCACAGCTTTAAAGCTTTAAAGAATCATTATCTAACTCATTAACCTAATCAACCTGGCTCAGTGACTTGGAACGAGGGAGAATGTTTCCTCTTTCATTCTCACTCCTCACCCTGAATACTGTTCTCGCTCTGAACTGAAAATCAGCTGAAAAGACTTAGAAGTTATAAAAAACACCATTTATCTCCAATATTCAGCCAGGAAACTTGAAATATTAACAAATCTAAACACAGTTTTTTGTATTAGTTATAGGGATAGTTATTCTGGGTCAGGAGGCCGGGGGACATGGGTAATATCTACCATTCAGTTGTGCTAAATGTTAAGTTTTAACAACATTAAACTAACCTTTGCTTGCATTACCTTTGCATGTAATATCTGTTACAACACAGAGGATGAAGTTTATAACACTAGTGAAAAACTCTTCATAATTTGACTGTCCTCTAAAATCAAGGAATCATCAAATCACTCAATGACGTAGAGGTGTTCGGACGGAGCAGCGAGGTAACGTCCTCTTCCTCGGAGATGCTTTCACTCCTCACTCCAAGATTGCAGGAGCTCGGCGCCAACAATACATTTTACTACCAGCATGGCGGCATGTATGTGCTTTCCACTGCTGCCAGGAACACAGAGCAGCAAGAGCTACGAGGAACACGGAGAGAGGGAGGGGGGCGGTCGCAAACGCAGAGAGGAGACAATCCCATTGGCTCAGCTTTCATCAGATAGGTGGCACCGTGAGCTAATCCCCGGGTTTAGCTGTGTGTCGCCGAGCACGGCACCCAGCCGGGTGTCGCGGGGGCCACCCTGGCATATCGGGCGGGCCATGTGGCCATCCCAGCATCCCTGGGGAGGTTCACAATCCCGCCATGTGGCATTTACCTTCTGTGCAGGTGGCCTCGCTGGCCCCTCACTGGCTACCACCGGAGTCGAAGAGTCAACTTTCCAACACTTTGGCAGCGAGAGTTTACAAAACTGTTAGTACTTTAAAACCCAGCAACAACGCAGCTTCATGTTAGTAAACTGCACATCACACACATTTTTCCAACCCACTTTGAGACTCTTGGCATCCCTCGCAGAGCATAAAAACCCTGAGTGTGATTCTTATCTTGAAGCACAGACAGACAGGCGGCGAGAAACCATTTGGCTTCCAGAGTTCAGGCTTTTCTGGGGTTACAGCCGGAGTGAAAGCTGCACTTTCTGCGTGTTGGCAGCTCTGAGTAACAAGCCGTCAACTGCTGCTCCACGTCTGTAAACTCATCAGCTCATCTTGTCGGATCCTTGTATATTTTTCTACCTGATCTCTGACTAATGGGGTGTCTACAAGTGGTGCTCAGTGTTTGCTACGCCTGCAAAAGTTTATATCCAATATCTAAGCCGCACTGGAACTACAGAACATAGTGAACCCGGCCCGTTCAATGATCTTTATGTTATAAGCTTCATTTGAAATAGAAAAAGTACAGTAGTATGTTTTAACCTGCTGACAAATATATACTCAAACATACACGGGCAAAAGCATAACCTCCTCAATGCAGGTAAATAAATAATTACCCTTTTAACTTATGTAAGATTATAAACATTTCAGTTTCTTCCATCCAGATCTTTGGCTCAAACAGACGTCAAAACCATTAAATACTATTACAATTATAAAGTATTGTTATTTATTATTTTTCTTTATTTTTTACTTAATAATTTACTTATTCATATTTTTGTATTTGATCTCATGCATAACCATTTGGGATTATTTTTTTTGAATTATTTCAATTTATTATTCATTTATTTAATTATTTAGTTATTTATATATTTATTCCTCTGCATACATAATGACCTTTTTAATTATTATGCATAATTCTTCTCAGACTTTCTTTAATTTCCTATCTCATTGATTTATTCATTTTTTCGAATAAAATGAGTTAAACATACATTTACTTTCTTCTGTGTGTGTGTGTGTGTGTGTATGTGTGTGTGTGTGTGTGTGTGTGTGTCTATCAGAGGTGAAATAAAGAATTGTGCGTCATTATTTGGGGCTGTTATTTTATTTGCCTCCATTTATTGTGTTGTATTTATGCATTGATTCGCTCACGTATTGTCCGTGTGCAGCGACTGTAACCCTCCTCGTGTCGGCTGATCCGAGTTCTGCTGATAGCGGCAATATCTCATTCTGCTGTGGCTCCTCATTGTGAACCGTTTCACCCAAAATGTAAACATTGCACCTACACAATACCCGTAATATTTCGGCGCGGTAATCCTCAATCAACAGGCCCCACTGGGGGAAAACAGGCCTCCTCTGTGTGTGTCTGTGTGTGTGTGTGGGTCTGTGGGTGTGTGTGTCTGTGTGTGCAGGCTGGCATCAGGCCAGTTCCTCCCTCTGTACCAAACGCTGAGCCGAGTCAGTTGCTTAGTGGAAACAGACAAGCCAAATCGGCGCAGAGTGACCTATTTTGTTGCCGTGTGCCGCTGGGAGTGTGTTCTCTCCCTAAACTAACCCCTGCCTGCTTGTTGCAGCTCGCATCTCTCTTCTCTCCCTCTTTCACCTCCAAACGGGGGGAGGGAGGGAGGGGAGGGAGGGAGGGAGGAGAGAGAGGGGAGGGAGAGGGGGAGAAACCGAAAATTGCCCGGCAGTGGATGAACGGCCCCAGCGCCACACCTACTGATGTGGTCCGAGCTCTTCCCCGCTCTTCCCCCTGTTCGCTCTCCTTCCCTCTTCAGAGGCACCTAATTATGAAAACCCTGACTCATTTACATGGCTGTGTTTGATCTAAATTACACTCCAAACCACACCAAATTAGGATCATCTGTGAATGTAAAACACTTTTTTTCCCCTTCTTTCTACCCCCCCCCACCCCAGCAACCCCCCCCACCCCTCTCGTGTTCTGTGTTCTCGCAGCGAGCTCTGCAGGGCACATGTTCAAATGATGAGGGGATTTACGTTTTTTTTACCGTCCTCTGGAGACCGGAGACCTGTCCCACCCCGCCGCCGACTGAGAGCGACTGGAGTCACCCACAATTATCCCAGGATCTGATCTGCACCCCCCCCCACCCCCCACCCTTCCACCCCACCAACCCATCCCATGCCCAAATTAGACTGAGCCTCCTCTGACTGATTCGACGAAGACGCAGCACATTAATTACAATATGCCAATGGCTGGCCGGGGCTAATTGCAGACACTTATTATGCATTCATGTTCTCATAATGTACATCATCTCTCTGCGCCTCTTCTGTCTCATTCCAGCCTCGGCTGTTTGTTTTATTCTATTATCAACTCGCTGTTTCTCTCAAATATCTCAAAGCTGCACACTGTCGCCCTGTTTGGTTTCTGGTTCTGTTTTAACGTCGCCGTACGCACCATTAAAATGATTAAATTCAGCAAACCGAATTTGATTTATGATTTTTGTGCTGTGCTCGTGCCTCGAGCTGCGTTTTACCTTCAAGTTTCAGACACATTTAAGCATTTAACATTTACTGCGAGTGTGCAGTGGCAGAAAGACGCAGCACCGAAGCTAAACAGCCAGAAATAATAGGAGTTGGCATCAGAGTGAAATTAGCCGAGGTAGGAAACCCTAACATTGCTCTATCCAGGAGATAGAAGAGTGTTAACTGTGATAATCTTAGGTTTCTACATCAACCATGCAGATATCAAGTATTTAGAATGATTTTGCATTTTCTTGAAGAAGAGCAGGGATGGAACCGAACCTGCAGCCGCTGAAGAACTCCGGCCTTCATATGCAGGGCCGATTCTGGGTCTTTCTATTTTTTTGATTTTACCCATTGGGTGGTCTTGTCATGTAAGCAGCCTATGGAGTAGCTGCTGCAGTCTGGGTAGGAAAACCATGCTGCCCCAACAGGCGATGTCCTGTAGGTGCAAATTATAGTTTTGTCTTATCATCAACAAAAAAAAATACACATATCTATATAAATATAAAAGACTCAAATGAAGATGTCAAGTTGAGAAGACAATGAGATAAGAGCTTTTCCCAATTGTCTTTCTTTCGTTAGGGCCGATGCTAGTGTCTGTGTGGTTTAAACAAAACCTCCTTCCTGCTCCTCACAGGCTCCACCCCTGACCTGAATGCTCCGGATATTTTCCTGTTGTCATGAACGTGTCTGACCTAAACAATCTCCGACTAAGTTCTTCGCATGTGAACTTGACTCGTGTTTCAAACTTGTTGTTTGAAAACGGCTTTAGTTTTCCACGGTTGTGAACGCAGCTCTGGTTCTTTTTCACTTTAGGAATCTGGAAGGATTTAACTTTACAACTAAGTTATTGTGTTGCATTGTTGTACAATTCATGGATCATTTCATACCTTCTTTGAAAGAGCTCGAAAGCATCTTTCAGTTTTCTTTACATCTTTGTTTAATCATCAATCGTTTGATTGAGCAAAAAATGAATCCAAGAAATTAAACCTATTCATGCAGATGCATCTGAATAGTTTTTTTTATAGTTGCAAAATATTGAATAAAAAGTAAATATGTGAATAGAAATATTCCTGTACCCACCCAATTCAAAGCAGAGAGGATTAAATCATTATCAGCGACACCTTAACATTTTCTAAGAGTTTTTCGAGGTGACAAGACATAAACCTCGAAAGAACAAGAGTATATGGATACAAATATTCCCTCCTGTTGCCTCCAGGTTCAAAGTTGCAGTTTGCACCTCTTCGAGTTCAGGCAGTTGCCTCTTGCCGCCGATTGGAGCCACCAGAGCACCGAGTCGCCTGGTGCAGCTTTTGACAAAAACGGCTGATTATTGAACTAAGATCAAACATCTCCCCACAAATCTTTGAACCGGCAGCCAAACTACGGAGAGGACTGCTATTCTGAGAAGTTTGTTTTCATGCCTTCTGTTGTGGTTTGACTGGGCGGGCGAGCCGTGCCTCGTTCCCCCCAAATCCGCAGAGCCTGGATCCAATAAACCACAGTATCTGAGTGTGGCGGTGTGGTTGGCAGAGGCAGGACGCTTCAATCTACCTACTCTACCCCCTTCACTCCTCGGGCTGCGGCCTAGGTGCTTTTTCCTTTTCCCCCTGAAGACTTAATTCACAACAAATGTTTCTTATGCTCTGCTCCTTTTGCTCTTGATCCCAGAAAGCAGGAACATTCCTTAAAAACAGTGAACCCAGAAGCTCAAAGCCCACAGGTAAACAGCAGCTTTGCCCGAGGACTGAAATGTCCCTGTGAAGTGAAGGATGAGGCTTTTGTTGACACAAGTCTTCTTGATTTCAGCCATTGTGCTGATTTCTTTAATTTGAGGACCTGCAAACGCACACACACACACAGCGAGTTGCTCCCGATAAAGTTCAAACAGCCTCTGACAGGGTAGTTGGGGTTAGAGACGAATGTAATACTGCTGGATTCGACTAGAGCCGGGCGCCTGCTTGCCTCAGAACGGAGCCATAATGGGATCAAACACATCAGTTCTTCTTCTCTGTCTTTTGTCATCTCTCCCCTTTTTTCACCTCCGAGCTTCGCTGTAGCGTTCAGTTTATTTTCACATACACTGCTCGCAAAAGGGGGGGGATTAAGACTGATACAAACAGAGTGGTTGAGGCAACACAAATCCAGAGGGGTTTATAAACACATCTTATTCCAAAAGAAGAAGGGGAAAAAAAAAGAGGATTAGATTGCTGCTGTCATGGAAAATGCCTGTAACTGCAATTTGGGTGTTTTTCTTTGGCGTACCTGAATTCAAACTTTCCATGGTCATTTAGCAAGCTGCAATAAGTCGGGAACTCTGCGACCCTCGGGGAGATTTAAACCCAGCAACTTCAAATATGCGTTTAATGAATGAAAACATGGATGGCAGAGTTTAGTGGCCTATTATATTTTGTGTATTGACTCTGTTGTGGCAAGACTATAGTTTTTAAATAAAGACAAAGTGTCTCCACTTCCTCCCACTATCTATAAATTAAGGCCAAATATCCCAGATACAAAAGCTGCCAATTTTCAGCTGTCAATCATGATATTTTACACCATTTTTAAGGTATCAAAACTTCTCAGGAACTCTACCACTTGAAACCATTTTTTGATTATTATTTAACCTGTATTTTGACTTTTTGTTTGGTCCATATCCCTGGAACCGCACCTCCTCCATGTCAATTGATGGGACAGGGTCCAAAATCAATCAATCCATCAATCAAATGTTATTAGTATCGCCAATATTCACAAATCACAATTTGTCTCATGGGGATAAACAAGTTGGGACTTTCTTTGTTCTTAACCCTCAACAAGAATAAGGAAACAATTAGTTCTTCCTGATCACGGAAAAAACAAACATTGTGTCTAACGTATTTGTACTTCTGCTGCGAGAGAGTACTGCGACGGAAAATATGTTTCCACTTTAGGTTTATGTACGACTCCAGATTTGATGTGTTTTTCTCTTACTACAATGCGTACTGATCGAAGCCCGGCCTCTAATTAGGATGTCACATGTGAGGACGTCCTCATTCCAGGCAAAAGTCATAAATCTACGCAAACTAGCAAATGAGAGGACAGCTTCAAAATGTTGTATCGTACTGGATACGTCACCAACTATGATATCTTTAATTTCCTGTATCATTTCTGTGAGCCGTGGCCTTTGAGCCTTTATAATGTTGTTTGTGATTACAAGAAATTCTATTATTTCACTATTTCACGCCGACATAATTCACCTCAAAGGTGAGAAAGAGCATAGTGACAAATTAAAAGCAGAGTTGTAAATGCTGCTCAATGTGGGGGGGCAGGGCAATATTGTGGAAAGAAGAATATTAAAATATTAAAAACCCTCAGCGGTGCCTGACCTCTTTCCATCTCAATCAGAGACATAGGCCAAGTGTCAACATGCCAGTTAAAAGGCTCTCAGCTATTAACTTCAACCAGACACATTCTAAGTTCCCCCCTTAGTCGCTTTTTGATCTCCTGAGCTGCGTTCCACGGCGCTGAAGCCGGGACCATTTGTCATAGCCAGGGGCGCTGGGAAGCGGCGAGACGGGGACGCGCCATGAAAATCTGACTGTCAATGTGCCCTCCTCAATTTATTAAGTGGCCCTCAGAGCGCAGAGCCAGGATTTTGACCCTGATAATACAAAGCCTAGGGGGGAAATGGCATCGAGAAGCAAGCTCCACATCCTGTTGTGCCGCGGTCAAAATGAGATGCTAATTAATTACCATTGGCATCTTTAGCAATGCTTGTCAGCTCCTATTTGGTGTATCAATCTGTTATGGGATCAAACTGAGGCATGCAGGGCCGTTACTGGTTCCTGCAGCCGCCGCAGTCGGGGCCCCGCATGCAGAAGTGCCCCCCCCCCGGGTCACAACAAACGCTGGCTCAAAGCCCACGCTTAATGTGAAGGAGTTTAACTGCCCCACAGCACAAAATAACCATAATCAATCCGATCACATTATGGATCAATTGCAATGAATCAGGCGGCTGCTGAGATCTGTCACCTCGCTCTCTGGTGCGTGCACGAGGCAAAACGGAGTCAGGGTCTGAGAACCAAGTACAAACTAGGACATAACCAGACGTTAGAACACCTGCTGTAACAGTGTATAGTCCTTGAGGGTGAACTGCATCATGGGAAATGTGGGCAATCATTGGGAAAATGGATGCAAGACTATACAGGAGCTATACACAAAGAGTGTCATATAACTGAAAGCTTGTAGCTCATTTTCTTGTAAAAGATGATTTTATTATCAGTGAGTAAACTTAATTTAACCTAATTTGTCATTTATTCAGACATGTAATAGTTATTTTAGTGAAACACATTGATTAATGAGTATAAAAGATAAATCAGTGTAGTGTAGCCATCGTCCTCCCGTTGGAAGACACAAAGAAATGTCATATAATTGAGAATAGAGCTAGAAAAGCACTATATAAACAAATTAGGTTAATGCCCCCGAGGACCTGACTGTAATGGCTTCCACTGTATACACAAGCATGGAGGGAAATGTACAAAATACAGAAAAATTAATCAAACAGGTTGACCAGGTTCCTGCTTCATCAGGAGGCCGACGGCAGCAGCAACAGTCATTAACCAGAGATAATAAGCACAAGGTCAGGAGATTTCTGAATTATCTCCCCTTCTCCCCACTGTTCTGTCAGACTCCTATGAAGTTGTGTTCAAGAGTGGGCTCACGTTAATCAGTGGATTAATTGCCACTTGCCTCCGAGTGTGTGGGGAATAAGGCCAATTTATCCAAGTCTCTCCTTCAGGAGGTTGCAGACAGGTTCTTGGAAAGAGAGAGGTCTGTCACAGTGGGTGTGGATTACTGTCGCAGGCAGGGGGCTGTTTTCACAGATTTAGAGAACGATGACGCGGTGAAGGTTTCACAAAGGTATCTCCAGGAAATTAATACACGTGTTTGTTCGGTGCAATAACTTTTTATGTGATCATTCTAAAAGTTGTCTTATTCATTCAATTTATCTTTAATAGTTCTGTGATTTTATGTAGTGCGTAATATTTTGGATTCTTTTTTGTACACTGGGTAGAGAGACACGTCGTCCATCTTTGCTCCCAGAAATCTTTATTTTTACCCTGCTCTATTTTGTAATGTGCAAAAACATAAAAAAAGAGAAAATGGCCCTTATGTAGGAATCTATTTTTAAAGTCAGTGTATCCATATTCAATATCAACATAATTATGAGGGGAAATGTACGT
This sequence comes from Pseudopleuronectes americanus, assembly GCA_038501795.1. Taxonomy (NCBI): domain Eukaryota; kingdom Metazoa; phylum Chordata; class Actinopteri; order Pleuronectiformes; family Pleuronectidae; genus Pseudopleuronectes; species Pseudopleuronectes americanus. Next base: position 4,212,651 of record CM076739.1, on the reverse strand, counting down.
GTTCATTTGTAATTGCTTCAAAACCAATGAAACAGATGAAAACAGCAGAGTAATTGCATGCGACTCCTGCGAGACGCCTCCACCAGTCATACGTTGCGTTTGTAGCTAAAAGAAAATGAAACTTACTTGAATGTGGGACGTTTTCCTACAGCACTCGTACGTACCGGCCAATCGTCTCAGCAGTAGTACTGATAAGTTTAGATATGTAGTGAAAACAGCTCATCAACAGCCCCTTTTATTCACATCTAAAGTTTTCTTGAGTGAAGTGTAGGTCAGGTTTAAGGTCAGAGGGCGTTGCATTTAGTTCAAACTTGTGATTTTGGCTCACTGTCTTTGCTGGATCTGTTAAATCAATGCACTTGTAGGAGACCTTCTTCAAGTCAGAAGTAAAAAGGACTCAGAGTGTACAAGTACATGTGTTTCAAGTAAAAGCCCCTCGGGGCGAGTTTAGATACAGTAACCGTATTGATTCAAAGAAAAATGTATCTGCTCTGTCAGAGGTGCAGGAGACGTACCATTAAAAAACACACAGCTGAAATAAAACCGGCTTTGACATCGTGTAAGAGAAGAGGCGGTGATTGTAGCTGGTGGAGAATCGGTTGTGAAGCACCAGCAGCAGAAGCAGGTCGAGGTGCAGCAGCACTCATTACAATCAGTCGTCATTATCCTACCTTTGTGTGCACACAGTATCTCAATGTGTCTGTGCCCGTGTTTGTGTACGTTTATGTATGTGCTGTTTACTCAGAGACTGTGCTACTGATCTCTCTCCAGTGGAAAACATTACAAAGAAAATAGTGTAAATATTTAATTCCGCGTCCTGCTGCAGTCGCTCCATATTTATCTCATTTAAAAAATGTTTAGTCGTCGTGTCTGCGTGTAACAATCCCACCGCTTTAGCATCTCGCTCTAATATCGTTGCGTTACCCAGCGAGTGCAAACTGTGCATCCCTTTAATAACTCCGTGTCAACGTGATTAATGGACATTGCTTAATAAATTTCCTGTAATTAAGTGTCCACCTGCAGCTTGCCTGGAATCAATTACCTTTTTGTTTATGCAATTTCCTCGAGGTATTTAGTTATGTGCTTCCATTATGGAGTTGTAAGATAATATCTGCTTGTTCTGCTAATTCCTGTGTTACCTTATGTGACATGGTGGGGCGAAGGGCCCGCAGCGGAGAGGAGGGTGGAGCAGATGGATGGCAGCGAGCGCAGCACTCGAACCTCGTGGCTTTAATGACCGATGTTCTCCGTTTGGTAGAAGTTAATGAAAAGACAGAATAATATTGCACCTTATTGTTTCTATATCGGGCTCTGACCCCGCTGTATTAAACACAATCAGCATAAACATGTAAAGAGAGGATGAAAATACAGTTTTTGTTCGGTCTAATAAGAGAGGAAATTGATAACGGGTATATTGTGACCAGAGGGTTGCCAGATCCCGCCTGAACGCCAGATGGAAAACTGTTCGGCTTCCTTCCCTGTATGCAAGGCAAAAAAGTTGTGGCTTCAGCTATTTTTTTTATTTTTTTTTAAAGGGGCAGCTCTTCTTATTCTGCACATTAAGTTTAGTTAGTTCAGTCGTCATGAGGAATACGGCTCAGCCTGGGAAAGCAGCTGCCTAATGTCTTAGACTGCGAAAATAACCCCGGTGATGTCACAGGGATATAATCAGGGGTGATCACAGCTTGTGTTGTGTTTATCATATAATGGGACAAAAAAAAACCAAACTCTGCTGCTTTTACTTTAACTGGACATTTATTTAAGTTCCACTCCAGCAACTTTTAAACCCCCTAAACTCTTCATGAAGACAATTCCCTAACTGCCCTAAAATGGTCCAAACTTAACTCCACACAACTTCTTTCGTCATTTCATAACTGGGATCTTTGAATAAACCAATATGGCCTGACCCCTGCTTCCTGTCTGCTCACCCTCACAGCGCCACCTGCAGGCGAGGAGCCTTTTCTGGTTACTGGGCTCCACCGACAGGTTGACAGGATTGGTTCCTTAGGTCTGAATCTGTTTCTGTTAAAACAGGCATCGTTTATAATATGATTTTAAGAATGTAAATCTTTTCAGGGGTGTCTACCTTTTTCTATAAATGGTCAAATCGCTGCTGTAGAGGTTCTAGTCGCAGCTTTGGCAATCTTTTCTATTAGTTATAACCAAAAGTGATTGCAGAGGTTTGTGGAATCTGTCGGTTACTGAAACAATCAAGTGAAAAATCTCAGTCCTGTTTCTCTTCATAAAAGACCGAGGCAACAAATCCACTCAAAACCAAGGGAGTGAATTTGACAGTAGCAGTGAATATCCACACCACCACCACCTTCCTGCTCCCCCCCCCAGCACCAGCTCCACCGACTCTCCTTAAAAAAATGCGATTTTTTTTTACACAGCACAACTGTTGTGGGTTTGCATCAGACAGTGGTGCGGTCATGAAATCAAATGACTCATTAGTGCAACAAGGGTGACCTTTTCATAAGGGCGGTGACATGTGAGGAAGGTCACCGTGGTTAAATGGCACACCCCTAAGTGACTGTCAATCAAGCAACTGCCACCGTGTCGCCTTCCCGTCATCGTGCGGCAAATATTATGCAAGCACGCTGGGTTGAATTAACCTTCCCCGGCTCGTGTGCGTCGCTGCTTGAACAGCTTCCAGATTCGTCCCCCCCCGAAAAAAATGAACAGCTATTTGAAATGTATGAATTTTAATGGTCGGCGAGAGAATATGCACTCGACAACCTGGTTGTTTAGAAGATTTACTTTCCAACCACCTGTGAAGACGACCGGCAGCAGTCGGAGGCGAAAATGACTCAGGCAGCCGACAGCCCCAATTTCCTGCCACTCGCTGAGGTATCCAGGTCTGGGATTACTTCAGCTCCGCTCCCGGCCTCATCAGAAGTAAGTGAAGGTGTGAGATTAGAAATTGTGTTTTCTGTGCTTTCTCTCCCCCCGTCTCTAGCTTAGCGTTAGCGGCTTCGTGCCCTGACAAGAAGTGACTGCGAGGCACTCGAGGTGAGTCTGTGCGGGAAATCAGTTTAGAAATTACTGTTGGTGGGGAATAAGTGTGGCGCGCATGAATGAGAAATAGATGTCGGTGTGCATTTCAGCAGCCAATCACTTGAGTAGGGCTCTCCAGGAACACAAGTGAGAAGTGGGCAAATAATTGGACGCCCCCGTGTCCTGTTAAAATATGTGTGGCGGTAAAGGGAGCCGGGGAAGGTGCACTTCACCCAGCACAACACCCCAGATTTGATCAAGATGAGAGAGGAGGGCAATTGAGGCTTTTCAATCCGGCCTCCGCGAGATTACAAAATAAGAAAAGGTAGCGACGTAATAAATGCATCCACCAGACAGGATATAAAGAGCAAATCTTACACAATAAGAGCACATGGACATAATAAACCAGCCACAAACATCTAAACCCATTGTCTTCATGAGAAAATGTACTGGTTTGGACAAAACTCCCACTCCCACTCTTTTTTTTCTTCTTTATGAAACAACAGCTTACATATGTCACTGTGTCTACACGGCGTGATCACTCAGTAATTATGTTATTTGCATTATCACAGTGCAGCTGAAGGAAAAAACCCACACACCCTTCAAGTCTGATAGGCGGCGTTTAATTGGTTCAAATATCAGTGCCAGGAATAGACTCAGTCGGCAGCGGGCGTTACGTAACTGTAATTTAGTTTGTTCTGGGTCAGCGGGTCTCGGAGCACTGACGGTGCAAACATTCAAAAATGTGACAATTCCTGTTAAACACAGTGTGAGCGAAGCAGATCAGCAGGAGAAGATTCAGCCTGGAGGTTCCAGACGGGTTTCAATCCGGGTTCAATAACAAGACTTTCTAGTAGTTTCTGCTCTTAATGATGATGTCGGGCATCGGTTTTATGTATTTCATGGACCTCACAAGTAAGAGAGTTTTGGCTATGTGATGTTTTTGACTCTTAGTTTGAAACATCAAATCTCTTTTAAAACACAAGCTCAATAATATATAAACATTGGCTCTTATTAAGATGAAATAAGGCAAAAATGCTTTGCAGGCTGCATTAGTTGTATTAACAATCTTCATTGCATGTTAAGACATTTATTTTTATTTGTACTTTTTGTAAGTTATCTACATGTAAACTACACAATATCTTAATAGGCTAGATATTAATGCCAGCATTTCAATTTTTTTTAGAAAGAATTATATATAAAAAACAAAATTAACAAAACTTGAGAAAATTATACACGTGATAAAGTGACAACATTGAATTGTTCATATTCAATGTGGCCAATAGTATTTGGACAGTTATTTTGTGGTATTTGTAATGATGGGATATTAATGCTACAGAATACAGTTATATTTTAGACAACATATACGGTAATTTGCGTTCATTATTGAACTTTCAATCTATTAAATATATGTCCAATATGTTCTATCTGAGCAAACTAAGTTAACAAAAAACTATTATCTATATTGGAGACGCAGTACAACGCGGCCAATAGTATGATGACAGCTGTTTGTCTTTAGTTTTTCTTACTTTGAGTTTGCACCATTATAAGTGATGAAAGGTTATTACTGCTGCAGTTATCTATTACACAACAATGTGTCTCTCAATATGTGGCAAAGGCAGAGCTTTCAAGATGTTTGCTGTGGAATAACAACCTGCAGACACACACACACACACACACACAAACACTTATTGATGATTAAAGGATGTTACTTCTGCCGTATGCAGTGATATTTGTGTGTTTTCATCCCTGAGCTGTGAGTCATGTCTCATCAGACCTCGAACTGGGAGCAAATCCCTGAAGCCTGAGCTGGTGCTGTTGTTACAGGAACAGATAACTGTTAACAGTCGTATAATGTTTGGGTGCCAGCATGTTTTACACAGTAGAGTGTAAGTTTGCCAAAAGAAAAGGCATTTCAAGGTAAACTATGACACTATACCAGAACTCCCACATGTTATTTCTGTAACCCTGTCCTCCTCACTTCTAATTAGTGAATGTGAGGCCGCGTGTCGTTAAGCCGAGCAGCAGAGAGACACACTGCGGTGATGATGTCATGTACAGACAGATCCTGGAGCTGCTCCTCAGACGGTGAATAATGGAACAACTGCTAGATGTGGGGACGTTTTTCTGATTCACAGCTGGAAGCCGGGCATTCAAATGAAACTCATTCGGATGGAACATCTTAGACAGAAACTCCCACAGAGCCAGTCGCTAACTCAGTGTCGGCGCGGCGACTCATCAGTCGAGGACTTGAAGCTCTGCTTTTCAGTTAATGGAGAAGGTTTCCTTTGTTTGACGCTGGCTTTATAGTCACAGGAAGTAATGGAAACAGCTCAGTGGAGCTGATTTGATACCAAAACTGAGGCTTCACATAACATTGTTCCCCATTAAGGCGGTCGTGTGCTTTCTATACAATCATATACAGCCAAGTCTAGGAGGGACCATCATCAGAGGGCTTTGGTTCACAAGGTTTGGGTCATTTCTGGCTTTGGTATCTACTAGATTTTTTTAAATGCATGTACTCAGGGAACACAACAGGCTAAAGTCAGGTTCGTACACAAAAAAACTGAATACCTGTCGATTGCAAGTCGGACTACGTGATTTCTCTCTTGCACACGCACAGGGAAGGGACAAGCTACACAAACGTTAGATTTAAGCTTTGTTGTGTGTAGGTGCCCTGGAAGGCTTAAAATACTATGTGTCATTATTGCATGAAAGAAGTCCGGTCAAATGTGGATGGAGCAAAAAATGCCCAGAAAAGATTGCCAGATTTTCCCCCCAACTGACAAGAGGGAAGGACATCTCAGCCTTTTAGGGAAAGACTTATTCTAAAATTATTGTTCATTGTCAAAACCATTGACAAGACAACAAGCTTAATGTCTGTCTTCCTGGATGCCGAACACAAAGGTGGCAGCCACCGAGCACAGACTGGTTCAATTAGGAAAAAATTACTGTTTATCATTTATTTATCCATCAGAAAACAATTGGATGTTATGATTGCAATTTGCTTGATTAATGAGTTGATTAAGACGGTTAAATGTTTACAAAGGGGTTGAAACGCGCTCTGCAAATGTTTGCAGAAAACAGGACGTTGCTCCCCATCACAGCCGTCTGTAAACTTTAATTAAGCCCCACCCCCCCAACCCCATGGGATTCATTATTCCCACCTAAATCTGCATTTTTAATTATTTAATTTCAGATAACATTTGCAAATTCCAACAGCAATTATTTATTTCTTAAAAAAATCACAAAGAGCTGTTGAGGGGAAAAAAAAGGAAGAAAGTTTGATGCA